>OY856413.1:468002378-468482378 GCA_963693085.1 Alisma plantago-aquatica
ACCAAATTTTATGGGTTAACTCCCAAGGAATCGTGATTTGAAGGCTAATCAATTAGGTAATCCCTAATTGGATTAAGTGTTGATTTTCAGCTTGAGTATTTCAACTTTTTGGGTAAACGGTTTCAAAACCATTTGAGTGAGTTGACCAAGGGTTGGCCGTTGAAGATTCCTGTTCCAAATTATGTTTTTTAATGACCCACCAAATTTTATGGATTAATTCCCAAGGAATCATGAGTTGAAGGCTAATCAATTGGGCAAACCCTAATTGAAATTAGTGTTGAAATTCCTATGAGTTGATTTGAGGTTTTGGGTTGATTAGCCCAAACGGTTTCAAAACCGTTTGGGGATCACCCAAACAGTTTCAAAACCGTTTGGGGATCACCCAAGACCGTTTGGAGGTCTGGGGTTAAGTATAGTTGACCAATTGAAGGTCCAAAGGTATCAAATCACTTTGCAGTTAAGTGTTGATTTGTTGATCAACTCAATAGATCAAACCTTGATGAAATTTCACTAGGATCCAAGGTTTGGATGAACCAAACGGTCTCAAGACTGTTTGGAGCTCATCCAAACGGTCTCAAGACCGTTTGATGGTCATCCAAGACCGTTTGGAGGTCTATTTTTAAGCATGGTTGAGCAATTGAAGATCCAATGTCACTAGAGTGAAGTACAATTCAATTGCTGATTTGGTGATCAATCCAATGATCCAAACCTTAATTGGTTGACTTGTATTTTGATGATATGATGGGAAAAAGGTCTCAAGACCGTTTTGAGGTCATCCAAACGACATCAAGACCGTTTGGGTTCAGGTCATGCTCAATTTGGATGATGGTTCAATAGTTTCAAAGTAACCAATCTTGCATTGAGTAGTGTTGTTGGATCATCGATTCCAAACCCTAATTCAATTGAATCAAACCTTAATTGATGACCAATTGAGGGTCAAATCAGTTGAAGGTTGACCTATTAAACTCAATTGAAGTATGAGTATAGGTCCAATTGATGATTGGTTCCATGAATTCAATGATTGAAGGAATCAACATTGGAAACCCTAATTCAATTGGATACCTTATGTAATGGAGGTCCAATGTGATTGAATCTTTGAGAATTAAGATGATGAATGTTCTATTAAACCAATGATGATTAGTAATGATAATCAATGAAGGTACAAAGGTTGAAACCCTAATAGTACCTAAGTGATTAGTGTCAATTAAGGGATGAATCCCTAATTGCTTATAGGATCAATAACTTGATACACTATGTTAATCATAGTTGTATGAACTTGATTGAAGGGTTGATGTGACCTAATCAAGTTGAAAGGATGAAAGAATAGAATTCATATATGAATATGATTCATGTGGTGGCTTCACTTTGCACGACCGTGCAAGGTAGCACGGCTGTGGTGACTATCCTTTGCACGACCGTTCTTGGTTGCACGGCTGTGGTGCTCTGTGTTTAACTTTGAGTTGATTTGAAAGGGACCTAATATGGTCTTTTTGTTAATTCCTAACTTATGGATGAGTCGTAGTATTGGCAATGGTTGTATATTCTAAGTGAGTGACTAATAATCACTACCTTACAGGATAAATGTGATGAATTGGTACATAAAGTATTAGGATGGGTAATACCCTAATACAAGCTAAGTGTATGAAACTCAAGTAAGATAAAGGTGTTGAGGGAAGTGATACATCAAGATATGATAAATATCACATCCAACACCCCAATACTGGTATACCTTGATGTGTTATAAGTCCAATATAATTGGATGAATAACACATGAGATGTGTCATGTCAATGGTTACATTGAGATGAAATGTACCCTGTTGAATGTAGGCCAATATGCCTTATGAAAAGGGTTAATCCAAACCTATAAACTATGATGTAATCATAGTCTGGCAAAGATGAAAGAGAAATTCATGTTGTGTGTTGATAATTCATTTAATGATAAATGATGAGAATAATGAAGTATGATTAAAATACTTATTATTCCATAATGATTCCTTGCTATGTGAACCCTAATACAGGGTAATACTATATGAACCCTAACACAGGGTAATTGCTATGTGAATCCCTAATGTAGGGTAAATGCTATGTGAATCTCTAATGCAGGGTAATTGCTATGTGAATCCCTAATGTAGGGTAAATGCTATGTGAATCTCTAATGTAGGGTAATTGCTATGTGAATCCCTAATGTAGGGTAAATGTTATGTGAATATCTAATGTAGGGTGATTGCTATGTGAGTCCCTAATGCAGGGTGGTGTTATGTGAAGCTTTAACACAGAGTAATTCTATGTGAAGCTCAAATACAGACTAATGGTTATGAATATAATAAGATAACCCTTGTATTGCATGGTACTGATATGTAATTGCATCATGATTACTAATCATGCAGATATGATGAGAAGATGAGCATAGCCAGGTATGGGCTATGATGTTCTGTACATTGAAAATGTTCTATAGACCTTATAAGCTTTCATATGTCTTGTTGCCTATTAAGGGGTAATAAGAGGTGATATGAGCTTTTTGAACTATGTGTAATACTTTGTGTAGCAAGAATTATAATGTCCTTGGTCAGATGACCTGAAGGTATGAAGTTACTTAATAAGTGGTAACAAGTGTTCTATGATGAGATAAGGGTTTAAATACCCAGATTCTATAATCATAATGATGAATGTATTAAGAAATGGAATTGTACTTGATGAGTTGAGGGATTGAGATTCCAATACTTTGAGAAAAGAGTGTGGCTACAGGCCATGACTCCACTATGACAATACCAGGTTTTAGATATATGATCTAAGCCTGAAGAGAGTTAATGATGTGATAATGATTCTGTAGTGGATAAATGTTATACATGTTCTTCATATTCCCTAATGGATATGTGATATGATGCTCTTTCAAGTTATAGCTGCAATGTTGAATAAGATTAATATTCTAATCTGATAGACATTGAATTAACTGCTATCAAGCAAATATGATTCCTCTATTCATATTTATATTCCTAAGCTGCAATAATAATGTTACTGGCGGAGAGTTATATCTCTCACTGGGGCAATTTACAATTGTCTCACCCCCGTGGGAACTATATTTTTTAGGTGGTCACGGACGAGGAGACAGAAACCCTTCAGTAAGGGAAGGACAACAGCAGTAGAAGTAACAGCAGTGAAGTCTCAGGTGGAGACACTGGCTGTTATGCCATGTATAGATGTATATAAAGTCTTATGTGTCGTCTCTGTACTCTCAGGTCCTCGGAGTAGTAGTTAGTGCTTTCGAGATTTTGGCTCAATGCCTCGATATTTTGAACTGTCTGTGTTTAGCTTGACATGACAGTTAATGCTTGTAATTCTCAAAAGGAGATGATACAAAATATGTACCTATGAACAAGAATGTAATTGTGTTACTTTTGTTCTATGTGAGAAAGTTTTTACTTGATGGATCTTTTGATAAAAAGGTTTTAATTTTTAGTGATTTTTGGTAATCCGCTGCTTAATGAACGCTTCTGCATTAGTTCATTATGTTTTTATGAGTTGTATGCCACAATTTAGTGGTATCAGAGCTCTAGGTTCGCTGAGTCTACAGAGACATAGGACTAAGGTTGTAGAGTCTGTTCTAAGTGTATTCCAGTTTATCTGATAGTATCTTCTGCTCACATAGGAGAAGAAGAACTTGAAAATGACTGGAGAACGTGAGGAACACATTGCTAAGGGCAATGTAGTTGCACCAGGAGTGGGTGCATGGAACCAGGAAAGAGGAGAACAAGTGCCTGAGGATTCCCACCTTGACCTAATCAGGATAAAGAATTCCATGTTATGCTCTTGAAGGGCAGATTAGGATAATGGTGATGCATATAGAAGACTGGATACTAGTATTACAACCTAAGTTACCAGTCTTTAATGCATAAACTTTGGGCTTTGAAAGGATTCCTGAGTGACATGGTTATGTTAGAACAGTGGAAATGTGGGAAAGATTAATAAATGGCAAGAAAGTAGACTATGACATAAGCCTGGACAAATAGTACATTTGTGATGATAATGCCCAAGGAGGGGCCATAAGCTATGAATTTAGGTAAGGTCTCTATAATTTTAGAGACATTTGCCTAGATATTCTGAAAAGCCAAAGTTTTTGGTGTCACCGGTGCAATAAATGCCTAGTGCACCAGGGCAGTAGCCACTAAGTAAAGGCAAAAGAAGCAACATGAGGTAATTGGACACTATGTGTTGAAATCAACCTAATGTGGTAGGTGACCTTGAGGGGTGATACTTAAATGAAATATATTCAATCCGATATTTCATATCATGAATCTATGTGTTAAAGATATGAAAGTAATTGTTTTTGAATTCCTTTGACTAGTCCTATAAGGACACAAGGGAGATGAGAATTTATATCTTACTCAGTGTTCCTTAAAATGTTTTATAATCTTCCTTATCTGTGTGCTGAAAGATGAGATATAGAAATGATGCCTGAAGAAAAGTCAAGAATGGAAAATCATGTGTGTATAATGATATGAAAAGTGAAGAATATGATAGAAAATAAAGTGCATACTACCTAATCTCAATACTTGTATACCCTGGACAGGTATATGATTATTGTAGATAAGGCAAGTATGAAACTCTTAGATTGTTACCTTATTGATTACTCTGATCAAGTAGTCATTCTGAAACAATCTAGAGAGTATAATGGAATTAAATAGGAAGAGCTTAGTGGATATTTTCAAAACAAATTGCTTAGTGAACATGCTCCATGGATATTTGAAAATTTCTTAGTGAACATGCTCCGTGGATATTTTCAACATACTTAGTGAACTTGCTCCGTGGATATTATCAACATACTTAGTGAACTTGCTCTGTGGATATTTTCAACATACTTAGTGAACATGCTCTGTGGATATTTACAAATTGCTTAGTGAACATGCTCTGTGGATATTTTCAAATTACTTAGTGAACTTGCTCCGTGGATATTTTCAACATACTTAGTGAACTTGCTCCGTGGATATTTTCAAAACAAATTACTGTGTGAACTTGCTCCGTGGATATTTTCAAAAACAAATTACTGCGTGAACTTGCTCCGTGGATATTTTCAAAACAAATTATTGTGTGAACTTGCTCCGTGGATATTTCCAAAACAAATTACTGTGTGAACTTGCTCCGTGGATATTTTCAAAACAAATTACTGTGTGAACTTGCTCCGTGGATATTTTCAAAACAAATTACTATGTGAACTTGCTCCGTGGATATTTTCAAAACAAATTACTATGTGAACTTTCTATGTGGATATTTTCAAAATAAACTACTGTGTGAACTTGCTCCATGGATATTTTCAAAAACAAATTACTGTGTGAACTTGCTCTGTGGATATTTTCAAAACAAATTACTGTGTGAACTTGGTCCGTGGATATTTTCAAAACAAATTACTGTGTGAACTTTCTCCGTGGATATTTTCAAAACAAATTATTGTGTGAACTTACTCCGTGGATATTTTCAAAACAAATTACTCAGTGAACTTGCTCAGTGAATATTTTTCAAAAACAAATAAAGGATTGTTGAATGAATTATCTCTGTTAGATATATATGTTTCTCTTCTAGTAAATATTCTTGGATGATGATAGAAGTATGTTCTTTTATGCTTCTTCCTTTCAATAATATGGACATCACATGTTAGGGGTTTATGCTCTGCATAAACATAAACAGTGATAAGGTGGAATTAACGAAAGGAACTTTGTGTGAATTATAGATCCATGGTATCTCCATAATATTAAGATAATATGTGGAGACTTGAGGGCATGATTAATGAATAATCTGTCCCTCCTTTTTCCTGGGATTTCGGGGACGAAATCCTTGTTAGGGGTTTATAATTTGTAACATCCCTGACCTGGGTTATGTGTTAACCCTAGATGTTTTGCCTAATAAAGTTGATTAGATGCTTAATCTTATCTTGGGAAAAGTATTTAGGGCCCATGAGAAACTTATGTTTCAATTTTGGTCCTGTTTGAACAATGTTGAAGCAATTTTGCTTATTTTGGACTAAAGTGCAAATTACTCAAGTTGAGGGGTTAAATTGCAAATGGTAAATGACAATATGTTCCTCATATGTTGAAGCATCATGAGAGTGAAGATGATGCAGAGGTATGGTTTGTGGTAGCCTGAGTACCAAGAAAGAGCTGATAAAGCAATGTTTATGCATTAAAACCCAGTTTTGGTGTAATGTGCAATTTACCCAAAACCTAGGGTTCAATATGCAAATTTACCACTTCAATAAGGTCCCTAATGTTTCTTGGTATCATGTAGGGCAAAGAAAATGAGAGGGGTGCCTCATTTGAATTAAGTTGGAGGAGAGAGAATCTTGATATTAAAATAATCTAGATTTAATCCTAAGTGAAACCCTAATTCAATTTAGGGAAAAAATGAATGTATTAATTAAAGGGCCTTCAACCAAAATTAAAATGGTTGAGTTCAGATATGTGTGGTCGTCTTTTTTCTTTGCAAGAGCCACAAAATATCTTAAGGAGGTGAAATTCCACTCACCATTATTATAAGAAAAAGAAATTCCACTCACTTGTGGATATTAATATTATAAGGGTTAAGGTGCTTAATTTCTTTTCCCTTTATTCTTGGATAATGAAGAGGTTTTGCAAGAACATGAATATGGCTTCGTGGCCAAGAAATGGAGGGGGTTTTTGTGGAAATTATTTTGGGAATTAAAGGAAATAATCCCATTTTCTCTCTCCTTGGGATTTCCTTATACATATCCCTTTTTCCACTCACTTAAGGACTTATTTTCGGATTCCTTTCTTTCCCCTTGCTTGAAAAACGACCAAGGAGATAGGGAGGAGTAGGAGGACGACCCCCAACCTGTTGGTAAGGTTCTTGACCTCTTTTCACCTTGAATCCATGGTGAAAATTGAAAATCAATGCATGAATTCTTCATAACTCGATCCCCTCTTCAATTCTAACCAATTCTTTTCACTCAAAACTATGAGGACGAGCCTTGGAATGGTGAAAAGTGTTTCATCCACCATTGTTTACGTGAGCTTGAAGATTTGGAGCTCAATTGGAGGCGGGTTTTATAACTTGAACCCTTTTTCATTGTTATTCAACCATTAATCTTGCAATTTCAATGATTCCTTCATTATCTTGATTAATTGCTGGTTGAAATTGATTAATTCATGAAATCAGAAGTTGCTAGAACTTCAGGGACGAAGGTAGATGATGATGACATAATCTTGGATACTTTTTCCAAAGAAATCATGGTTCATACAGTTTTGAGTTGATTGCTCATGAGGTTTCACCAAACCGTTTGAGAGCAAACAGTTTGAAACCGTTTGGGAGAAAACGGTTTCAAAACCATTTGAGTGAGTTGAACAAGGGTTCACCGTTTGATATTCCTGTCCCTAATTATGTTGGTTGATAACTCACCAAATTTTATGGGTTAACTCCCAAGGAATCGTGATTAGAAGGCTAATCAATTAGGTAATCCCTAATTGGATTAAATGCTGATTTTCAGCTTGAGTATTTCAACTTTTTGGGTAAACGGTTTCAAAACCATTTGAGTGAGTTGACCAAGGGTTTACCGTTTGAGATTCATGTTACTAATTATGTTGTTTAATGACCCACCAAATTTTATGGATTAATTCCCAAGGAATCGTGAGTTGAAGGCTAATCAATTGGGCAAACCCTAATTGAAATTAGTGCTGAAATTCCTATGAGTTGATTTGAGGTTTTGGGTTGATTAGCCCAAACAGTTTCAAAACCGTTTGGGGATCACCCAAGACCGTTTGGTGGTCTGGGGTTAAGTATAGTTGACCAATTGAAGGTCCAAAGGTATCAAATCACTTTGCAGTTAAGTGCTGATTTGTTGATCAACTCAATAGATCAAACCTTGATGAAATTTCACTAGGATCCAAGGTTTGGATGATCCAAACGGTCTCAAGACCGTTTGGAGCTCATCCAAATGGTCTCAAGACCGTTTCGAGGTCTAGTGTTAATCATGGTTGAGCAATTGAAGATCCAATGTCACTAGAGTGAAGTACAATTCAATTGCTGATTTGGTGATCAATCCAATGATCCAAACCTTAATTGGTTGACTTGGATTTTGATGATATGATGGGAAAACGGTCTCAAGACCGTTTGGAGGTCATCCAAACGACCTCAAGACCGTTTGGGTTCAGGTCATGCTCAATTTGGATGATGGTTCAATAGTTTCAAAGTAACCAATCTTGCATTGAGTAGTGTTGTTGGATCATCGATTCCAAACCCTAATTCAATTGAATCAAACCTTAATTGATGACCAATTGAGGGTCAATTGAGGGTCAAATCAGTTGAAGGTTGACCTATTAAACTCAATTGAAGTATGAGTATAGTTCCAATTGATGATTGGTTCCATGAATTCAATGATTGAAGGAATCAACATTGGAAACCCTAATTCAATTGGATACCTTATGTAATGGAGGTCCAATGTGATTGAATCTTTGATAATTAAGATGATGAATGTTCTATTAATCCAATGATGATTAGTAATGATAATAAATGAAGGTACAAAGGTTGAAACCCTAATAGTACCTAAGTGATTAGTGTCAATTAAGGGATGAATCCCTAATTGCTTATAGGATCAATAACTTGATACACTATGTTAATCATAGTTGTATGAACTTGATTGAAGGGTTGATGTGACCTAATCAAGTTGAAAGGATGAAAGAATAGAATTCATATATGAATATGATTCATGTGGTGGCTTCACTTTGCACGACCGTGCAAGGTAGCACGGCCGTTCTTGGTTGCACGGCTGTGGTGCTCTGTGTTTAACTTTAAGTTGATTTGAAAGGGACCTAATATGGTCTTTTTGTTAATTCCTAACTTATGGATGAGTCGTAGTATTGGAAATGTCTGTATATTCTAAGTTAGTGACTAATAATCACTACCTTACAGGATAAATGTGATGAATTGGTACATAAAGTATTAGGATGGGTAATACCCTAATACAAGCTAAGTGTATGAAACTCAAGTAAGATAAAGGTGTTGAGGGAAGTGATACATCAAGATATGATAAATATCACATCCAACACCCCAATACTGGTATACCTTGATGTGTTATAAGTCCAATATAATTGGATGAATAACACATGAGATGTGTCATGTCAATGGTTACATTGAGATGAAATGTACCCTGTTGAATGTAGGCCAATATGCCTTATGAAAAGGGTTAATCCAAACCTATAAACTATGATGTAATCATAGTCTGGCAAAGATGAAAGAGAAATTCATGTTGTGTGTTGATAATTCATTTAATGATAAATGATGAGAATAATGAAGTATGATTAAAATACTTATTTTTCCATAATGATTCCTTGCTATGTGAATCCTAATACAGGGTAATACTATATGAACCCTAACACAGGGTAATTGCTATGTGAATCCCTAATGTAGGGTAAATGCTATGTGAATCTCTAATGCAGGGTAATTGCTATGTGAATCCCTAATGTAGGGTAAATGCTATGTGAATCTCTAATGCAGGGTAATTGCTATGTGAATTCCTAATGTAGGGTAAATGTTCTATGAATCTCTAATGTAGGGTGATTGCTATGTGAGTCCCTAATGCAGGGTGGTGTTATGTGAAGCTTTAACACAGAGTAATTCTATGTGAACCTCAAATACAGACTAATGGGTTATGAATATAATAAGATAACCCTTTTATTGCATGGTACTGATATGTAATTGCATCATGATTACTAATCATGCATATATGTTGAGAAGATGAGCATAGCCAGGTATGGGCTATGATGTTCTGTACATTGAAAATGTTCTATAGACCTTATAAGCTTTCATATGTCTTGTTTCCTATTAAGGGGTAATAAGAGGTGATATGAGCTTTGTGAACTATGTGCAATACTTTGTGTAGCAAGAATTATAATGTCCTTGGTCAGATGACCTGAAGGTATGAAGTTACTTACTAAGTGGTAACAAGTGTTCTATGATGAGATAAAGGTTTAAATACCTAGATTCTATAATCATAATGATGAATGTGTTAAGAAGTGGAATTGTACTTGATGATTTGAGGGATTGAGATCCCAATACTTTGAGAAAAGAGTGTGGCTACAGGCCATGACTCCACTATGACAATGCCAAGCTTTAGATATATGATCTAAGCCTGAAGAGAGTTAATGCTGTGATAATGATTCTGTAGTGGATAAATGTTATACATGTTCTTCATATTCCCTAATGGATATGTGATATGATGCTCTTTCAAGTTATAGCTGCAATGTTGAATAAGATTAATATTATAATCTGATAGACATTGAATTAACTGCTATCAAGAAAATATGATTCCTCTGTTCATATTTATCTTCTTAAGCTGCAATAATAATGTTACTTGCAGAGAGTTATATCTCTCGCTGGGGCAATTTACAATTGTCTCACCCCCGTGGGAACTACATTTTTTAGGTGGTCGCGGACGAGGAGACAGAAACCCTTCAGTAAGGGAAGGACAGCAGCAGCAGAAGTAACAGCAGTGAAGTCTCAGGTGGAGACACTGGCTGTTATGCCATGTATAGATGTATATAAAGTCCTATGTTTCGTCTCTGTACTCTCAGGTCCTCGGAGTAGTAGTTAGTGCTTTCGATATTTTGGCTCAATGCCTCGAGATTTTGAACTGTCTGTGTTTAGCTTTACATGACAGTTAATGCTTGTAATTCTCAAAAGGAGATGATACAGAATATGTACCTGTGAACAAGAATTTAATTGTGTTACTTTTGTTCTATGTGAGAAAGTTTTTACTTGATGGATCTTTTGATAAAAAGGTTTTAATTTTTAGTGATTTTTGGTAATCCGATGTTTAATGAATGTTTCTGCATTAGTTAGTTATGTTTTTATGAGTTGTGTGCCACAGTTACCCTGCCCGTTATCACCTTTGGTGAGGGATGCGCTACCCGTCACCCTTTTTAGTGAGGGTAGAGGGTATCTTTGGTGAGGGTTATGCTTCGAAAATCCTAGCTTGTATCTTGTAATCACACCTTTAATGATAATGAGATATGGATGATTGGTTGTGAACCAGTGTTATGCGTGATACTTAAAGATGATTGCTAAATCAGATAACAAGATACTTGTTTATGTTTATAAGGTAAATGGCATAAGTAGATGCTTATAATGTAATTGATACAGTTGTATGCCTCATATGATTATAATCATGACATGCACATCTGCAACCCTAATGACATAATAATCAGTAAGATCTATGTCTGGTGATTTCAAGTTATCTCTCTTGATGTGCATACTAACTATGCATGTGTATCAGATGAATTCATAGCCAAGTAAGAGCTATGAGGTATATGTGTTTGAATAATGTTGCATGATGATAATTCTTGTTGATGGGATAACATGCATCACCAGTATGATGAGATAGGTTTGAGGACCTGATGAGGGCTGATTGCCCAGTGAGGTGTTATCCTCTTGATGATGAGATGAGGGATTGTTATCCCAAGGTGATGATGTATGATGATGATGCCTTGAGAGGCAGTGGCTTTCTGTGATGAGGAAGTGAGATCCCATGATAATGTGATAAT
The DNA here is from genome assembly GCA_963693085.1 of Alisma plantago-aquatica. Classification (NCBI taxonomy): domain Eukaryota; kingdom Viridiplantae; phylum Streptophyta; class Magnoliopsida; order Alismatales; family Alismataceae; genus Alisma; species Alisma plantago-aquatica. The sequence continues at coordinate 468,013,922 of OY856413.1, forward strand.
GACATCATTAATGTAACTTAATGACGTTATATTTTACAACTTGGTTGCCTCAACAATCCACTTAAAATATATTAATTAATTACAGTGGAACATATCATGTAGTTTGCCCTGGCCATAGATCCATCATCGTCAGTAGTTGGTGATGGTGAAACAGGTTTTCCTGTGGGTTAACCTGGAAGTGCATATTGTTGAATATGAGTGGTTTCTCCTAGCCAGATGAGGAGGATTAGAGTGAAACTTCATTTGTAGACTCCAGAGCATGATTTCATGGCCATGGTTCAATATGTTAGAGCATGGTGAACAGGACCATGGCTCAGGACGTGTGATAAGAAGAGCATGATTGTGTTCATGTCTCAGAGCACGGTGATCATGCACGTGGCTCAGTTTCACTAGTGTCGATACATGTACCGAGGTGGGCTAGGCAAAGGGTAGCCTGACCCTGTGGCTGGGGCCATTTAAGCATGAGACTCCGGTCCTACTTGTTTTACACTCGTGCACTGACCACGAGGTGGTGAGGTCGTGGAGTCCGGCTCTTCCATTGAGCTTTTATGATACTGACTTGGGTTTTGCAACCGAAGGTTGGAATTGAGCGGTACGGCTCACTTCCTCAGGGAATTATAATACGTAATCCAACCGAATAGCACTTGTTGCTTAAGGAAAAACACGGAACATTGGTTGAGGTCTTGCTTGTATACACTAGTACATAACTGACCTTTAGTGTCGGTTATTTAAGGCCTTTAGTGTCGGTTTATAAGAGACACCTATGTGGGCGACGCTAAAAGCCCAGTCGTTACGCGTCGGTTCCAAAACTGACGCCAAAACCCTTCGCGCGCCAACGAAAATGCGCCAGCAGGGCACTATAGGCATCGGTTATTACCTAAGAAACCGACACCATATACCTTCGCGCCACAGAAGGGTGCCAACTTGGGCACTATAGACGTCGGTTATTAGCTAATAACCGACGCCATATAAGTCCCAACACGGACATGCTGGATAGCACGACCGTGGTGTCTGGTCCGCTGCCACGGCCGTGCTGGCCAGCACGACGTGGTGTTAAGGAAATAGACGTCGATTTCTATTACAAACCGACACTGTAACTATTTGGCGTCAGTTTTATACAAATAACCGATGCCTATTTTTTGTTTTTTTCTGTCAGTTTGCAGACCTACTGTATGGCTGGTCGCAGGATGAGAAACCTACAATTCAGTTATGAACTGCAGGTTTTACGACATCCATTGATATCAGCCAACAACAGGCCACAAACCTGCAAAATTAAAAACAAAAATATTCACACATTTAGCAATGCAACCTGCAGTTCCATTTGATTTTCACATTTAGAATCATTCATGTAGATAGCAATCTGTAGTTCCATTCATTTTCACATTCACACATATAGAAACATTCATATAGCAACCAACAGTTTCATTCATTTTCACTCAGACACATGTAGAAACATCCAGACATGTAGAAATATTCACACATATATTATAATTCAGAAATTCATTTACAAAATATCATTCTTTAGTCATTATTCGCTATCAACATCCCAATTATATCTTAAATCCCCCACTACTTGCATGGTTGTTGCCCATTCTTCTCTTACTTCATTTAATTCTCCCATCGTATAGGGAGCATGTACATCTGGTAAAGCATTTCCTATAGTGTGGTCAGTTGTAAACACCTGTAAATAGAATGATGTATATATATAATTAATGAGCTATAAATAAGATTGATATATTTCATATTATCTAATGAGACTCTATAATACCTCAGCAATACAATCGATGTCCATTGCGGCATATTTGATAATCATGTGCATAAATCGCATCATGTAGTATCCACATGCCCATCCGTTGTCTTGTGTGGCACACTATAAATTCAAACATACAAAATATTAAAAAATACAACTAATTAATCACTGTTCACATAAATAATATATACATATATTGCAGTCGAGAACTTACTTTCACGTTCTTCCAAATTATTGGCTGGTTCTTTTCCGTGGGGACCTTTCCTCCAGCCTTTTTGAACTCATCAAAACTCCTACATGTTAATGCAACACAGTACATTGCATAATTAAATAGTAATGTAATAACATATGTTAACGGATATGAAAATGAAATATTTCTCACCGGAATAATGCCATTTTCATTATGTGTCCATATTTTGTATTCAATTTACTCCCCTTAGGATCTAGATAATAGACAGTGAACATCTCGGGGACAATAACCAGTAACTCCCAATGCATACCACTAGAGGTAAAAAAGTTAAAAATTAATAACTCAAAATCCACAATAAAAATGTAATTTTCTTAAGTCCAAATTATAATAAGCAAAGTAAACTTACTCTACATTGAATGGAGCCATTATCATCGTCTTCTTTTTTTGAGCAAAAATTGAAAAAGCCTCACAGCAGTATTGTTGAACTGACGGAGGGTCTTTAGCTACTAGACTAATCAAAGATGGAATCAAAAATCCTACATGTTCGAATGAAAAATTTGCACATATCTTGTCTAAGTAGCTGCAAAATATGTATTAATTATGCATGCATTAATAAATAAGAAACCAGATCACCAGATCCTACACAAGGTATATGGATGTATAAAGAAGATCTCACCTTATCCATAGCTCTATCACAGATGTATTTAGCCAATCATATCGAAACAACTCCAAAATATCTTATATAAATAGTTTGCTTTCGTATGATTGACCTGCAACATCTGAATCTATAGAAATAGTTATAGGGAAGTTTATATCATGTTCGCCTAACCATATTGCCATACCCCTACAGTTAGGACCTAACGGGACAGTTAGGTCCTGTGGAACCCAACTGGGTAATGTAGGAGGTGGAAGTGGAGGCCTAGATATTGTGGGTGTCTTCTTTTTAACCTGTATATATATATATATAATAATTTCTGATCAACTGACATCATATACACACACTAACAATTTAACGTAATGTAAATTTATCATACAATTTCAGTAAAGATGACATCCTCTTTCAGCCACAATATCACTCCGCCTAGTGCCTCACCAAGTGTTTCACAATCTGGGTGGGCATATGGCAATGGAAGATCCATCCACTTGGGGAATATATGTATCGGGCTCACACGAATCCAACTAGCTGGTAATGGAGACCCGTGAAACAGTTCCCCTGGTAGGGATGGGTAAGCTGACGCCTTTGCAACGACATATTCATTAACTTTTAGACGGCATGGCTTCAACCCCTACAAATTTTTGTGTAAAGAATGTTATATATATATACATATCATCTTGAAAACATATCATCTTGAATTAAAAAACTAGTTATTATGTCATAAAAATACTTACAGTGGATGTGCTAGGTGGTGGGTCTATAGGATTACTCCCCACCTCTGCAGTAGGAGTAGAGCGGGATGCTATGACAGGTACTGTCTACTGAGTGGCAGTCTGAGATGTCTGCCACTTTTTCAGTGCTTCTTCCAGTTTCCTATCAACTAGCTTATCTACCTATACATGGATAAAAGAAACGTTAGCTTCTAATTATTGAATTCTCTTTTTACAGTAACATTATAAAGAAAGAATATGTTACCTCTTCTTGTGAAAGTCCTACTTTTGGGACATGTTTGCACTGGGATGGCCCAAAAAAAGATGTGATGCCCACACCAACGCCTGCAGCCCTAACACGTCCAGGATGCTCTGGGTTACCCAGAGCAACTGTCAATTCATCCCTTGTGCCCTCAGGGATGAACTTGCCTTGTTTCCTCAGCTCGTGCAGCTCCCGCTAATCGCCAAAACAAAAATTTGTAATTAAGTAAACACCACAAATAATTAATATTTGAACGATTGCTGTAAGAGTTGTATTTTACCATTTTTGCAGCCGCCTCAGCAGTTGCGGGCTTCCTTATTTCTCCCTTCTTAGTTTGCCTCCCAGCTATCCAGATATCATGGTGAGGCAGAGGTGTGCTACCTACAGTGGAGGACTCCTGAGTAGCAGCAGACTGAGTAGTAGCCTCAGACTGTAGTCTTTGGCAAATGCCTGCATACCCCTTTGGAACCATTGTGTGGTCATGCACATTCAGTGCACGCCTTGATCTTTGTGCCTCACTGAGGACCTAGTTAGTATTCACATTAATGATTTGGTTAGTAAGAGTAAATGTTAATCTTGAATAGGTGAATACAACATATATTAATGAGATTGGGACTGACGCCTAATATCTTGAATTCATCTGTTTGTCTTGAAGCAACAAACGTGTCCCATTCTTCTTTGTCCAGGAAGTTCCACTGTTTAGTGGATGTCTTCTTCCTCTTGTCAGCTTCTTTTATGTATTCTCAGGTGAGATTTGTCCTATAGTTCCTTAGGACTCTCCCACAGCGTTGCATCATGCATTTACGATGCAACTTTTCATCCAATTCAAATATACTCTGCAAATTAGAATTTCTATTAACTAGTATCCAAAAAAATAGTAATCTACAAAATATAATTGCAAATTAATAATAACTCACGCATAAATCCCTCCATATTACATCTTTCTTCTCCTTAGAAACTTTATGCCAAGAATCTATCATACAACCGCAATGGTTGCGAGTAACATACCCAAGATATGAAACAAATGAATTGCGATTCACACCAGATGCATTTCCTACATTATCAAAATCCACAACAAGTTTGGGTCCATTGCCCTTTTGTGCTATTAACTTCTTCATCATAGTGATGCCCCTTCTCCTATCAACTTTTTGGTGTTGCTGATCAAGTGCCTCAAGTGCTTCAGATGGTACATGTGCATCATCAACCTAAAATTTGACAAAATAAACACATTTACAAGATATAACTATAAATGGACATATAGATATAAATATATGATGTATTTTTAAAACTTACATTGTGAGGCGGCGCATTGATGTCCTCACCCTCACGGTAATCATCAGCATGGTCATCAGGAGAATGCTGAGCCATCTGAAAATTCACATTCACATTGTAAAGTTTACATTGTAAAGTAATTCAAATTGTAAAGCTCACATTGTAAAGTTCACATTCACATTGTAAAGTTCACATTATAAAGTAATTCACATTGTAAAATTCACATTCACATTGTAAAGTTCACATTATAAAGTAATTCACATTGTAAATTTCACATTGTAAAATTCACATTGTAAAGTTCACATTCACATTGTAAAGTTCACATTCAGAAAAATAAAACATATAAAAAAAACATTGTATAAACATGTCTCTAATATTGCGATTTTTTATCAATTAACAATCCTTCATAGTGATCTCCGCGCACATACAAGTCATCATTAGCTTCAATATTTGCTGGTGTTGGCAACCCAACTGAGAATGGACTGGAGTCATCATAATTATCATAGTATTGTTCTTCATCTATAGGATCTTCAATGAACTGTCTTTTACCATGAAGAACAACCGACCATTTATCATTTGCAGGATCATCGATATAAAATACTTGTTTTGCATGTGATGCCAATATGAATGGTTCATCCTTCTCGCCAATCTTTTCAAAGTTCACTAAAGTGAAACCCAATTCATCCACTATAACTCCTTTAGTGTTATCAACCCAATTACATTTGAAGAGAAGAATACTAAAATCTATGTAGTCAAACTCCCATATGTCTTCAATGACACCGTAATATGACATTTTAGCTTCAAGTGGACTCTTATCCTTTGCACTTGCAAAAAACATAGTCGATGCTTGAAGGGTGACCCCACTATTTTGGACGACACTCTTATCATCTTGGCGCTTAGTGTAATATGTAAATCCATTAATGTCATACCCTTCATAAGACATACCAGTCAATTTTGGTTTAAAGGTGAGGCATTTGATAGTTTCAGTAATATCATCTGGTGTTTGAGATAGTTGATGTAAGACTTTATTTTCAAACCACTTAATAAATGTCTTGTTATGCTCTCTAGCAAGCCACATTGTATTGTCTTGAGGATATTGTCTCTTGATGAAATTGGTATGTTCCTCGATATAAACGTTCACTTCGTCCATGTTGTGTAAAATATACAAGTGACCTTGTTCCAACTGCTCACGGCTGATTACTTTCACACGTGATCCCAAAATTCCTTTGCCAAATTGCTCGTCAATATTCTTGTCATTATCAGGAGTGTCATTACCACTGAGAAAGTCATTGCAAAAATCCATAACCTCTCTCGCCACATAACCCTCGATAATACTCCCTTCAGGCCGATAACAATTTCGAACATCACTTTTAAAAATGGTCATATATCGTTCAAAGGGATACATCCAATGCAAGAAAACTGGTCCCAACATTTTCACTTCCCTAGTCAAGTGGACAACAAGATGTACCATGATATCAAAGAACGACGGAGGAAAATACATCTCAAGCTGACATAGGGTGACAACCACTTCTCTTTGCAATTTATCGAGAGTATCAGGGTCAATAACTTTGCTGCACAGACTGTTGAAAAAGAAACAAAGTCTGGTGATTGCAAACCTTACATGCTTCGGCAATATAGATATAATTGCCACAGGAAATATTTGTTGCATTAGAGTGTGACAATCATGAGATTTAAGACCTATCAACTTCAGATCTTTCATTGATACCAATCTATGGATGTTGGATGAGTAACTCTGCGGCACCTTAACATTTACCAAACATTCACAAAAAGCTTTCTTCTCCTTTCTAGACAATGTGTAACAAGCGGGAGGTAAGTATGTTCTATGATGACACTATCACAGACATTTTTCTCAACGTGCATGACATTGATACAATGCCTGACTGTCAAAGAATTCCAATAAGGAAGATCCCAAAATATTGACTTCTTCTTGAATAAAGATTTGTCACTCCGTGTGGCCATAGTACATTGTGATCTCTTACCAAATTCATTGACAAAGTCTTTTACTCTTTCATAAACAACCTCCCCTGGTATAGGTTTAGGTGCACTCCATTCCTCATTCAATCCATTGAATGCTTTGCGCTTCCTGCGATACGGATGGAATTTTGGAAGAAACCTTTGATGACCGAGATATACAGTCTTACCGCCATGTTTTAGTCTTGTTGAATCAGTGTTCTCTTCACATATAGGACACACTTTAGCTCCTTTGACACTATATCCAGACAAATTCCCATATGCTGGAAAGTCATTAATAGTGCAAAACAACATAGCATGCAAACGAAATGTCTCTCTTCGTGAAGCATCATAGGTCATCACACCTTCACCCCAGAGTTTCTTTAAGTCATCAATCAGAGGTTCAAGATAAACATCGATGTCATTTCCAGGTTGTTTAGGGCCCGATATCAACAACGACAGCATTACATACTTATTTTTCATACACAGTCAGGGAGGAAGATTGTATATAATAAGCATGACTGGCCAAGTGCTATGTTGGCTTCTCAATGTCCCGTACGGATTCATCCCGTCTGTACAAAGCCCAAGTCTTAGATTCCTGACTTCTTCACCAAATTCAGGGTACAATAGATCAATCTTCTTCCACTGTGGGGAATCAGACGCATGTCGTAGGATCCCATCATTATTTTTCTTAACATCTGCATGCCACCTCAAATTCTTCACATCTATCGGATTGGAAAACAAGCGTTGAAACTGTGATATTATAGGTAGATACCACATCACCTTGGCAGGAGAACCAGTTTTGGACTCCCCCGAAGTCATCAATTTATACCGTGACGCACCACATTTTGGACAATCTTTCAAATCCGCATAGTCCTTTTGAAATAATACACAATCATTCAGGCATGCGTGTATCTTCTTGGCATCCATTCCCATTGGGCACAACAATTTCTTTACCTGGTATGTTGAGATTGGCAGCTCGTTTCCTTCAGGAAGCATTTCTTTCAACAAAGACAACAATGACGTGAAGCTTTTGTCGCTCCATCTATTGTTAGCTTTCAGCTTATACAATCTCAACACAGCGCTAAGCTTCGTAAACTTAGTACAACATGTGTATAACGGCATCTCAGCATCATGCACAATGTTTCTAAAAATGGGAGGTGGATCGGTGTGCTCTACCCCACAACTATTCAACATCGCATCAACGATGTCTATTGGAACTGGTTCATTCACATCTACATCATCGTAGGCAATTTCTTCTTCCACACAAGCACTGCTATCGACATCCACTGGTTTTGGGTTTGAAATCTCTCCATGCCAGTGCCATTCTGTATAGCCTTGTATAATCCCGTTGCACATGACATGACTTTTGATTTCGTCACCAGTGTTGACTTTCAAGTTGTTACCGCAATGCCTACATGGACAGTAGAACCTATCTCCAGGTTGTTTCCTATGTTCCTCGGCAAATCTAATAAACTGGTCAAGACCAGAAATAAACTCTGGGGTGCAACGATTGCGAATGGACATCCATGATCTATCCATTCTATGATCAAAGAGAAAACAAGTATATATTACAACAAGATTAGGGTCTAGGGTTAACAAATACATGTGATGTCATTATTATATATAATAAATGTGTACCACCTATCCCATTCTTGAACACCTAATCTCACTAGTAAGTGTATAATATGTATTGGGTTTTCCAGAAAATTTCGGCAGCATTTCCCCGCTGTTCTCCAAGTACGTATGTACTTAGAGAACAAACGGGGAAATGTTGTCGAAATTTTCTTGAAAACCCAATACACATTATACACTTACATCCTAAGCGAGATTAGGTGTTCAAGAACAGTCCCAAACCGGGGACTATCCAAGATTTACTCCTAATGAGTAAATCTTGGACGGGTTTCTAGGCCAACAAATAATGTGTTGTCATTCTTATACCTAAAATCCTAGTTCTTCAAGTTAGGGTGATTATTGATGTCTTTAAAAGCATGATTAGCAATTTAGGGAAAAGTTCATCATTTACATTCAAATAATGTCACATGTGTGCATTACAATTCATCATTAAGCAAGAAGGGTGATTAGGATTCTCACCAAGAACGGGTTTTGATTTTCTATACAATTTTATAAAAAAATGCACATGTATGCATATATATACTATACTTTTTGGAACCTTTATACATATCTGAACACCCTAAATAACCATACTAAACACCCTAATACTTTATAACACAACTATAAAACAATGATTATAGCTAAACTATTAAACAATAGACTTGTCACACATAAAACACCCTATACAACTATAAAACAAAAAGGTATTAAGATATGCATGATACAATAACTGTTTTGCATCACATTACAGTAGACTTATCATTGATACCTTACTAACTTATTGCTACATTTACATATCATCACTTGATCAAAAATTACAACAGTACATTTAACCAAAGTATGCATTCTAAAATCTCTGTCATGATTAGTTACATGTAATTTACTTGGATATACAACAGTACCTGATTACTATGTCTTACATACAAAGTATGTATATTAAATTAACTAAGGCTTATCATAGAACATGTATTGTATATAAGTTCAATATATGACAGTCAATAATTATTTTACTTTCAAAAATTACTTAATGTTACAGGCTTGCAGCTCTAATATAAAGAGTGATCAACTAAGGCATTGCCATAGATCAGTGTATATGAGTTATTTATCAAGTTACCAATAAGTAAATAACTTAAAAATAAATAAATAAATGCCCAGCAGCAGCCTGGGTAGCACGGCCGTGTGGTCGGCCAACACATCCATGGTCGTGCCATCCCACACGGCCGTGGTTGCTGTTGGTAAGGAGAGGGAGAAGAAAGAAGAAGAGCAGGGCAGAGCAGAGGAAGAAGGAAGAAGGCCATGGTTGCCTTGGCACCGCCCAAGTAGCCGTCGGAGCAGAGGAAGAAGGAAGAAGGCAGGGCAGGCATACCTTGAGGGCAGAGGAGAGCATCGGCTGGAGCAAGGAGAGGAGCGGCGGCGAGGAGCGGCGGCGGAAGGGAGAGCAGTAGGAGCGGCGGCGAGGGCACGGAGCAGCGGCGAGGGCATGGAGCAGGAGCACGGCCGCCGGTGAGCACAGAGGGCATGAGCAGGAGCAGGAGCAGGAGCAGGAGCACGGCTGCCGGTGAGCACGGGGCAGCGGCGAGGGTAGGAGCAGGAGCACGGCAGGCGCGAGCACGGAGCAACGACCGGCAGGGGCGAGCAAGAAAATCGTCGGACCTAACTGAAATCGGGAATGAAACAGGGAAAGGGGAAGAGTCGCTTGTGCTGGTGAGCTATTAAGTTGACAATAAGCGTCAGTTATTCAAAATAATCGACAACTAAACCAACAGTGTCGGTTCTTTTCCAACAACAGACACTTATACTAGATTAAAGTCGTCAGTTTTTAACTAAAAGACAACCGACAACTATTCCTCTCCCCCGAATAACCTTTAGTCGTCGGTTATTCATTTCTGAACCGACGCCATATGTTAAATGTTGGAGGTAATTGTTTCGCTGGAATTTTGGTTTTGGCGGTTGATTTTAGGTGTCGGTTCTTTATTAATTAACCGACACTTAATAAAAGCGGTACCCGTGTCTGGTCGACCTTCATAGATTGGATGTCGGTTTATGTTATCAACCGACACTGTAGAGTTTAGGTGTCGGTTTATGTATACAACTGACACCTTGAAAAGTGACTTTATAAGCCATTTATGTAGTAGTGATAGTTGATCTGGTTATACCTTGCAGTTACTTATACGTTCCTTATGTTATGTGGTAAGATCTTATAAATCTTATCTTGTCAATCATGTTCCATAAAGAAAATCAAGTTATATGCCTCCCGGATATCCTGGTAAGTTTAATAATACCATAAGACCTGCTCAGTATGATGCTCATATAATCTGCTTATACTAGTTATCTATTTTACCTATTTTAGCCTCCTTTGGAGTTTTATAGTTTTGGCGGGGAGTTATGTTTCTCATTGGGACTGTGTGTCTCACCCCGTTGGTTTACAACCTTTTTAGGTGGTCGCGCTAGACGTGGTGGTGGTCGCGAGGTTGTGGCTGAGCAACAAGAAGAAGAGCAGTAGAAGGCAAGAGATGGACATGCTGCTATTTTGGTGGTTTTGTAGTAGAGTCCTAGAGTTATCCATGTACTCTCAGGTCCTCGGAGGTGTTTTGACGATGTTTTACGATGTTGACCTGATGTAGCTTTGTATATCATGTTGTTGGCCTGATGTGGTCTGTTATGTATAAACATGTGATGAACTCATGTGCTGGAAGGTACAACTATTTTCCCTAAGTTGTGGACATATATTAGGATTATAATAGTTGTATAACATGTTTCCTTGCAAGATCTGGATGTAATTGTTTCTTTATTTATCTACTTTCCGTGATCGGTTTTAATTAACCCGTGTTTTTAGTAATATGTGGTTCCACACATTTTTGCGTGTCACCTTGTTGTCTGTGTGATGGCGGGGTGTCACATATGGGTTGAGAAGTATAATGATTAAAATGTATGCATAATGATACCTTTAGGGTTAGTGTGCCAACCTGGGGTGGGTCACCCCAAAAGTGGGAAGATGACCTATGAGGGAGGCAGAACCTAGATCTTGGGATCAGGTTGTAGCTAGAGAGCCTAACCCCCTCCTATGAGCTAAGATGGCACCCTAGGCTAGGACTTTCCCTTAAAAGGTAAGTGAATAAATATATTTAAGTATTGAGATAACCTTAATCATCACCTAAAGGGGTGAAGAGTTAAAGACATAAAGATGAAAGCACTTATATTCTTTGAACCCAAGTATGCCATCTCTTAGTAACACAACTGGTCAAGCCTAGGATTGGGAAGACCAGTAAGGCACCAAGCCCAGGAGGAAAGGTGGCCTGAGTGGATGACCAAGCCCAAGAGGGAAGGTCGTGAAATGGTCAAGCCCGGGAGGGAAGACCAGTAAGGCACCAAACCCAGGAGGGAAGGTGGCCTAAGTCCACAGTGCAGTTGTTTAGGATCAAGCCCCTGGAGGGGAAGATCACAGAAGGTCAAGCCCAGGAGGGAAGACTGACATGGCACCAAGCCCTGGAGGGAAGGTGGCACGAGCCCAATGTTGGGACTACACTGCATAATGTGTACTCAAAATAGAGAGATGAAGGCAATCAGGGTTAAAGAATTAAATGAGATAATAATGTGCTTAAAAGATGTGACATCTTAAAAGAAACCCTTAGGGAGGGTAGAGTCCTAATGCAATCCCAGGGTCAAGTAGGGTGTATTAAAGGTACATAGGACCGATGGATTGGAAGTTGATATGTCCTGAATGCACATGACCATGTGGTCGAGAGGTAATAGCTAGGTTTGCCCAAGGTACATGACTCAGGATATTAGCTACCTCTATGAGGATCATGTAGCCTAATGGGTGAATTTGAGAGGCACTCTCTTGATGCATAAGGATGAGATCACTCTAAAGGTACCTATACCCCTAGAGACCTCAAGGATTTGGCTAAGGCTTGTAATGATACACGAGATGTAAATATAAAAGATATGAGGAAGTCATGAAAATTTGAGAGAAGTTGTGCCCTAACTTAAGATTAAGAAAAAGGAACTCGACTTCATAAAATATAAGAATATTGTGGAATTAAAAGCATGTATGGTCATGTTGAGAATGATTCAACCTAAAATATGAAATTTTAAGGTAATGTGTGGATATGACGAAGGCACCATCTCTACTCTTAGAATGGGATGAACTTTGTATTTGGACTGCAGCCAAATATTTATTTCATCTCATTATCAATGGGAGAGATTGGGTGGACACATGATATGATTCAAACTAACATATGAGAATGAATATCTTAATGACATGACCCAGGGTTGGAGGTGTTACCTCACCTTAAGCAAAACAAGGGAAATCCAGATAAAATACTTTTAGAGTTTAATTATGCTTTCAGTTCTAAAAGTAGGGCAACATGTGTTAAAGTGAAGACTAAAAGCATAAAAACCATAGATTTTGATGAATATGTCATTAATCATGTTGAATATGGTAAAAATGTTTACTTTGTCTTGTTTTGCTGATAATGTTGAATAAGATGAGAAATAAAGATGATCATGATAATAATGATTAGAAACTAGGACTTCTAGAGTGAATGATCCTTAATATGTGTGATTAAGATCTTGAACATCAATGAAGAGACTTGCTATAAACTTAATTTGTCGAACCTGATCTAAGTGTTTATGATGTAATAATAAGATATATTTGATAATCTTTGCAACAACTAATATGAATTAGGGTTCTTGAGTCATTAAAGGGAGAATCATGGGAGTCAGGGTTTCGAGGCATAACATTAATGGTAACTCGATAACACGAGATAACCCTAAACCCTAGTTTAAGATCACATCTAAAACTGATTAATGTAATGTGAATACATGGTGACACATATATAGTATGTATATTTCAAATTGAATACTTTGTTGCTTGGATGTTTGGATGCACTCTTAAAGTACATGATATAGTATGTATGGTTTCTGCAATGACATAAGGTATGTGGTTACGTTTATGAATACATGTATCAAATTCTGAGTTTACTGAGGTTTCTCGATGAGATTGAGCGAAAGATAAATTGCTTTCTTGTTTATTTAGTTCTTGCAAATTATAAACCTCATATGAGTATCATGTAAAGTAAATAACAATATTCTAAACCCTGGGTTAGACTGATCTTAAGGGTAATGCACACGAGCAATGGAGGGACAATGATTACACCTGAGGTAGTAGACCAGATATGAGTTAGAATATGAAAGCAAGTTTATGTTCTTATGTGTAAATAAAAAATGTTAGTTATATGCTTACTTGTGATTATTGGATGAACCCACGTACCATTATAGAAATATATTGACCGTGTATTTAATTGTCGCCGTTTTAGGTATCAACTATACTTGGTTCGTGGACATGAGGTTACAGAATAAAGATGTTGAAGATACTAAAGTAATTCATGAAGGTTTAGATATAGTGGTATATCATCATATATGTACATGTTAATTCTTTTTAAAATTTATGTAACTCCTTAGAGGAGCTTTTTATGCAAACATATAACTATTTATTCATTAATGGAAATTATCTACAATTTTGTATTATTTCTTGAATCTGATCTTGGAATTTATGAGTAATGATCTGCGACTTTAAGGTCTTTTGGGACACTCAAAAGTATGGGTTGTTACAGTTGTAATCGTTAAAAACTAAATTCGTGCCTAATTTACCATCTACGTGAGTGGAGAGAAGCTCAGTTGGAGTCGTCTATATACTCCATAAGCATCGAATGAAATGATAAAAGATCCAGTCGTCAGCAGTGAGCCTGATGCTTTCCACCTAAGGCGTAGTAGATCTTCTTCGGGACCATCAGTTATGTTGTGGTCCCAACAACAACTATTTGACCAATGCATTCATTATATATGCAATCAATCAACCCATCCACTCTCCAACCAAAAGAAATCTTTATTAAAACAAAATTTTTATTTGACCACTGCATTATATATACAAATCAATCCACATGAGAGATTTTCTCATAGATCTTCTCTTCTCCAATATCCCACCAATCCATAAATATTGAGATCGGTGACATTTTATTGATAACTAGGGATGGCAAAGGAGCGGATTCTGAACAAACCACTCCACTCACTGTCATCCATTACACCAGACTTGATGTCCAAGCCATTAGAAAACGGCTGGTTGCAAGGTGTGTGCCTCGCCGGTTGATCCCCTTCTGTGTACAGCCCAAGTCGGCAAAATGCATGTAGAGCATGTGTGCGGGTTCAAAGTTTCTTATACATTAATATGGAATGTCAGATAGCAGCAACGAATTAACTCGGACATTGTCATGTAGAAGACGTGACTTCTATTCTACTGTGATAAAAGGCAGCAGCAGTAGCTGGGTTCCCATCCCCCAAACCACTCATCCACGGACTGTTTGGGTGATCAGGAAAAGAGTGCCGGAGTGGTACAGTTTATGGTAAACCAATGGTAATTAATCAGATTTAATCATCATCCCTACTGATAAATACTTGAGCCGTCGGAATAAAATAGACCCCATAGATATCAATTATTACTCCTATAAGCCTGGTCTGGTGGCTGGCTATGTAGGGCTGTCAATGGGGAGGGTATTATCCGTTTACTCTTACCCATACCCTGGAGGGTAAGGGTAAGGGTAGAGATTTTTATTACCCTTTACCTCTTTACCCGTTCTCCGTTTCTCCGCTATACTATTAGGGGAGGGTAAGGTATAGACATTATACATACCCTTTTACCTTTTTACCCGCACATGATATAAAGGTTACACAAAAATATATTCTAAAGGAGTTTGTATGTAAATGTTTAACCCTAATACTTTATTCTATCATTGGAAAATGACTTGGTGTTGTGCTTGTAATACTTTCTTGTTGAGGGAAAAACATAGATATCTTGCGAAAAATGAGGTGTTGGTGAAACATGTATTTGTTATGCATACTTATGCAAAGGCGAAAAAATATATGATTTATGCATAAAAAATTGTAATTGTGTGAATTGACTTAACTTTATACGGAGAAACATATGATTTTGAATTTGATATAATGTTTTATATGTTGTTATCAATAAATTAGTTATAAAATTATTAAAAATCAACACACAATGAGTATAAAATTCTTTTTTGTTAAAATTACCCGCTTACCCTTTACCCTCCCCGTTTACCTTGTGGAGAAGAGGGTAAGGGTAAGGGGAGGGTAAGAGGATTGCTGAGAAGGATAATTACCCTTACCCTTACCCGCTACCCAAAGAGGGTAAGGGTAAGGGTAATGGTAAGATCTTACCCTACCCATACCCTCCCCATTGACAGCCCTATGGCTATGTCCACCCAAGAATGGTGAAAATAATTCGGAAAGCTAATACAGCTGAACCCTGCTTCTCCACAGCTCGGAAAATGCCCAATAATACCACGTGCCCTGATCCACCTCCGCTCCGGGTATCATCGGCCGTTTACAGCCAAACACAGCAGTGCCATCAATCATCTACCTTGATTGACTTCCAATAGAGGTAACGGAGAGTGATATTGAAAGGCCGAAAAGGCTAGACAATCTTAAGCGTAATAAACGGCATGGCGCCCCCATATCTCAAAGCCGAACACTTAACCTAGCATTATAGGCCGGAGAATTGTTTCAAAACAGAAACCAAAGCCAGGATTCTTCTCGTCCACCTTTTTTTACTACTACCAGTCGCCTGCTTTTGCTACAGACTAGTTGGTATTTGGGCTTGGACCGTCTCGCATGGCTTGAGAGTTGGTGTGTGTGCGCGCGCGCGCGCGACTTTATTGGTTGAACCGGGCAAAATCTGTTTGAAACGCCCCGCCAATAGGCCCAAATTTCTCATAAAGACTCTAACTCAAAAATAAATAACTGTCTCTTTTTCTAAACCACCACAATTTTATTATAATCCTAGAAATCTACCATTTATACTAAAGCTTGGAAAGAAAAGCATATACCTTCACCTTTTCCTTGACGGAGTGCAACGGGTTATTTATTTATTTATCTACGTAATCATTATCACATATCAAATCCTAATATTATATCATCACAATATAGTACCTTGGAGGAGATCCGGATAGGAGGTGGTTTCTAGTCACAATTTAGATGCACACGCCACCACATAAGGGTTCGTACCATCAGACCTGACTCTTTACAAAACATTCAACTAATTGACTAAAACGAGAGTACTCATGATGCATGTCACATCAAGCAAATTAATTTAACAATAATAAATTCAAGAAAGTAATGTGAATCAAAGTCAAGTTTGAAACTAGGGTTGCAAACCGGTACGGATAGACCAACGGGTCCACAAATCTGGACTTTTAAAAAACACGTCACGGGTCTATACCCATATACCGGTAGACATGTATCATCTTAGACCAGTATGTAAGCGAGGTCCACTGATGGGAATATTTAGACCCAGACCCGCTAGACCCGTGTACCCACTATGCAAAAATAACTACTTAAATAATATGTTATATATGTCATACTTTACTAGCCTAACGAATATAATGTTAGACTATAATAAGGTTAAGACTAGTCATTTAGTCGTAATAAGGTTGAGATTAGTCAATTGTTCTAATTACAGTCATGAGCAACATATGTAAATTTAAAATCAAAATAGTAACATGATGTTCTAGATTATTGTAAAACTACAAAAATGACTACAAATATGTAAACAATTAACTCAATTAATAATCAGTCTATAAAGTATTGTATGTTAATATCATATGTAAGAGCAATATCTCATGACATTAACATACATATAACATAGACATATTTTTTCTTACACAAACAATATAATGTTTTATATAGAACCACTTAGCGGCATATCCGCACTACATACAGGTATGGTGTGGATCTAAATTATTTTAATACGGGTCTAGAATCGGAACCAGACCTACTAAACTTAATTGGATATGTATATAGATATGCCTGTAATATACCCGCATCGTTTACCCTATTTTAAACAGACCTTGGTTTCTTTTTCTTTCTAGTGACCAACACTTACTATGCCGGATACCTTTGGTCTAATGACCAGCACTTGGACTATGCCGACTACTTTTGGTCTAATGACCAGCACTTGGACTGTGCCGACTACTTTTGGTCCAACGATGCGGACTAGGTCCAAGGTCCACGTTCTGCTTTTGTAACTTGTGCTCTTTCTGACTTTCCGTAGTCCACTCGAATTGTTGCTTGCGGGGGCGGGGGTTCAGTGTCACTCATTGTAACGTTGGTTAGTGCCGCAACACTTTGTCCCGCTTCCAGAATTTAAGACAAGGGAAATGATACATAGAACAAAAGATGAATAGAAATGGAACTCATTTTGTCATCATGTAAGCATAACAACAAAAATAGAAGAAAAAAGTACTACTTTCTTCCTTCATCTTATTGTTATGCATACATAATGATAAAAAAGATTCCCTTACTAATTTAGATTTTGGTATGTATAGAAAATCTCTTAAGACAATCAAATTATTGACACATGGAAGATGTCATCATGTAAGCATAACAACAAAAATAGAAGAAAAAAGTACTACTTTCTTCCTTCATCTTATTGTTATGCATACATAATGATAAAAAAGATTCCCTTACTAGTTTAGATTTTGGTATGTATAGCAAACCTCTTAAGACAATCAAATTATTGACACATGGAAGAATAAGAGATGGAGAACGAAAGACGGAGAGGGAGAGGAAGCAGGCATACATGTAAGTATTAAGTTGTTGGGAATAAAAAAGATAACAGCTGTGGCTGTGTCCCCTCCCGACTTTCGCTTTTTTTTCTTCTAGAACACTAAATCAGTATTTGCGCGTAGACCCGTAAAAAAAAAAATTGACCAGTCCGGTCGGTGATGGGGGGAAATCAGCTGGAAATGCAGAGCACGGGAAGGGAACACGGTGTTAGTGGCAAACGACGCACCATTAGTGTCAGCAGTCAGCATCATAGTGGAGGATAAAGGATGGAATAGAACACACAAGCAGTGGCTTGATATGTACTCCAGCTTGTGCCCGTAACCCAAGAACACACGATAATCAATGAGTCACGCTACTTACACTCACTATTCTCGCTGGCCACCCGTACATTCATTTTTGTAGAAAAGAGTTCTACTATACACTATCTTAGAAAAGGATTTTCACAGGTCGAACGCGCATATGAGAAAAGGATCTTTCAAGTTCCATAAGATGTGGACTTCACACGAGGGATTGCTCGGAGTCATTAGCGACAAGTAGAAGTTTGAAGGTTGGGGCAATCCAAGCTTCAAGTTGTTCGCGAAGATGAAGAATGTGTAAAAAGCTCTCAAGGTTTTGAACAAGGAGGTCTTTGGTCACCTTTTCATGCGTATTAAGGGAGCTGAGGTTGCGATAGAAGAATGTCAAAGGAACTATGACCTTGACCCAACCTTTGAAAAGAGAGAAGCATGGGTGAAAGTCGAAGATGATATGAAGGAGGCCATGAAGCTTGAAAAGATATATTGGAGGGAGAGTGTAACGACCCCGCCTCTCAGTAACCCCCAATTAAGGGAGACCAAGAGGTCAGAGTTGTTATCCCAATTTTCGGGTCAAAAGTTCGACAAATAATCAATAATAATTAACAAATTCTACCAAACTAAACTGAAAGGCTGTAAAAAATTTAAACTTTTCATACCTTTTTCAAAAACTTGGATATCTACTTCTATCCACATGGAGTCTATTCTAACTAATCCTCCTAACTTTAATTCATATTTAAGTCCACATATGCCACTTTATTGTTTGTCCTTTTCACTTGTACCTAAAACGCCTACAAACAAAACGTCGATAAGCATAAAGCTGGTATGTGGGGGAAACAATAACCGTACAACTATGATAACAATGTAATCAGCCAATTATCATTTAAAAGCCAAGATTATGTCTTAAGCAATACTACTCAATCCTTACCTATCCCATATCTCTGTGTTGTCCCTACGGTGGACCTGGATGCTACCTTCCTCATGGTAGATCCATATTAAACCCTGCATGATCCTACCTAACAGGTAGATCAATATTTAGGGTTGAGTCGCATGGCACTACCCATAGGTAGCCCAATCCCTAACTCATGGTGTGTTAAAGAGTCGCATGGCACTACCCATAGGTAGTCCAATCCCTGACTCAAGGTGACTTGATGGACCTACCCCATTAGTAGCCATGTACTAAGTCATCCAATGACCTGATGGACCTAAGCCATAGGTAGCCATGTACTAGGTCAAACTATTAAGCCACAAAGGGGACTAGGATCTGAGCTAGTAGGCACATATCTTAAGTGATAGTCATATCCACATTATAGTATGCATGAATTAAATTCATCTAACAGTTTAATTCAAGTCATCGAGGAAAACATCAAAAAACCTCGAAAAACTAATTCGAGATATTCATAAGTGTAACCACATACCTGATCTGATGATTTGATATAGAAATATTCCATGCGAGTAAGAAATCCAAGCAAGCAAGCACACATAACAAGATCCTGAAATAATCATGCAATTCCCTTTTATTACTCATGTCATCTATTAAACCTAGCTCGCTTCCTAGGGTTTCTAGCCCACTTTTAGGGTTTCCTTTGCAATTAGGGTTCCACTTCATTTTTACTATTTTAAACCCTAATTGTATATCATTGCTTACAAACCCTATTTATCTCATTTATTCTTCACAAAAGATATTAAGGTTATCTTTTAACAACATATAACCCTAATTTCAAAAAAAGCACAATTATCCATTAATTAAGTCTATTAAGCTTCTTTTACATTAAAGCTACCATTTTTATCCTTTTAATCCATGACAAGATTATTATGCTCATTTATCATCAATTCATAGTTCATTATGGTCTAAGACTCGGTTTGCCATTCAATCTACATTTATCCATTAGAAAACCCTAATTACTACATTAAGGGCATTTATCCACAATTAGAAACTTATATATTTGAAAAAGCTTAAAATTATCATATCTCAACTTTAATCATGAAATTGATCAATTAAAGCCATTAACAGTCTCATTCACTAATATTATGGTTTCAAGGCCCATTAAAGCATATTTACACACATGAAACTCTCAATTAAACTAATTACATGCAAAGTTTATCCTTTTTGTTCTTAATGTACCTTTTTACAATTAATAGGTTAATATCAACTTTAAACACCCATTTAACCCTTCCCAAAATCATTAATCACCAAAGATTTGGGTTTTGCATTAATTAAACCATTAAAGATATCATCTTTACACACTTTTTGAATTACACTGAGAATCAGTCTTCAATTATATTTTTAATGGATTCCCTTCATTTTTCTGAGCAACTTTCATAATTTATGCATATTCATCCGAGCTACTATTAAGGAGATATGATTTTTGTAATAAAACCTTACTTGGGCCAATCAAAGGCTGACACGTCGGCCCACCCATGCAACGTGATCGATTTTCGAAACATAACACAAAGACAGAACTGCCCTCGCGTAAGTGAATGGCACTTCAGCCCGCGAAGGGGTAAATGCGTCCAATGCCACTCGTGCTCCTTCTTCCTCGCGAACAACCCTAAGTTGCCGCCTGCAGCGGCTCGAGGGAGCTCTCCTCCTCCCTCTTTGGACTCCAGGGCACTAGCGATGGTCCCAAAGCTTCTGCCTTCCTCCGCCGTACCTACAGAGGTTCAAAGATGGGGTCGTGGTGGCTGGGATTGGGCGCGGCGATCTACAACTCACGGTTGTCATATGCAGTCGTGCTACTGTAGCGACGCGCAGCTAGGAGGAAGGGACGACCACCGAGCATCCTCATGAGGTCGTGGGAGCAGCATGGCCCCATTGTAACTCCTCCACGGCCCTTCCGTGCTCCAGGGATAGATCCCTGCTCTCGACTAGGGTTTGAACGAGGAAGAACAAGAAGAAGAAGAGAGACGTGTGAGATATCTTTGGAACTCGAACCATAAGGCCAATCCCTTATATAGGGGAGGGTATCCACACCCTAAGGTGCTCATCCACGACATCCAAGTTCTTTTCCCAAAAGGAAACGTATTTTCCTTAGTTAAGAAGCAACCTCTTCTCTCTTCATTATCTTCTAATATAACTATATTATTTGGGTATTTAGAAATTCGAAAACCTTTTCCCTTATTCTCATTAATCTTGGCTTTTAATCCATTAGCCACGAAATTTATATTTCCTTAAGTAGAAAATACTTCCTTTTTAGCAATGCCACCAAAATCATTAATGATGTATCACATTATCCTCTTATTTTGCATTTTTGGTATTTTATCTTTCTTTCTTCTTCCATTGGGGCTCCTTGGACCCCAAGAAACTCCAAGATTTCGAAATTCTTTTATAAGGATACTTACTATCCTTCTAGATGCATCTATATTCATTATTTCTCATTATCTTGTTTATTTCTTATTAAAATATCTCTTTTTGAGGATTTCTCTTTTTCTTTCTTTTTCTTTTCCACATTGGCATTCCTTTTAACATTAGGAATCCTTTGGATATGAAAATCCACCAAGGATAACTCAATTATACCTCGTTTCTCTTATTTTCCACATTTTATCATTATTTTCAATTTCTTTCTTAATAAAGAAATATTTAATTGATCTTTTCTTTTCTTATTTCTTTCTTTTTGCAATTTTGGACTCCTTGGAACCCAAGGAACCCAAGAGACACGAAATCCACCTTTGGGTTATATATTTTTACCTTCTAGAGGTTTCTACATTAATCTTTTCTCCATTTCTTATTAATAATGGAGTTCCTTTTGTCTCTTCCTTGTTATTGGGCCCAATAGCCAATAAAGCCCACAAAACAATCATCAAGGCTATTGTAAACAAAATATATTTATTCAAAACAAATTATATCTTTATTTGTTAAAATATCTTTAATATGAGAAATCACAGTTCTCACCAAGTGAACCCAAAAGTTGGGGTTGTAACATCCATCTCCTCTTATAGGAATTTTGTCCTCAAAATTCCATCAAGCAAACAAACAATTCAGGATAAGACTTTTCCATGTCCATTATTGGCCCCTATGTGGCTTTGCCCTATCTATGTTCTTCCAAAGAACCTTTATCATCACATATTCTTTTCTCTGAGTTCTTTCACCTTGGCATCTATAAACCTTACAGGTGACTCAGGTCATTTCAGCCTCCCTTGGGGCTCACTAGGTTCATTGCTCAGTACATGGCCTGGGCACCTCACATAGTGCTCTAAATTGGACACATGGAACTCATCACACCTTACTTTATCCTGAGAGGTAAGATCAAATGTAACCTTCTCCACCAAACCATCTCAAAAAGAACCCATGCATCGGGGACTCAACTCTCTTAGCTATAACTTAGAGGGGTCAAATTTTCATGTCACATATTCCCCCACAGTGAACTGCATGTCAGTCTACTTTGCATCATCTTACAACTCATGTTGTCTCTGGGCTCCTTTCATCCATTGCATGATCAAAGTGACTTCATCTACACATTGTGGTCCTTTCTTGACCTTTGCGAGGTCCCTTCACCAACATCATCTTAATGAAGTGGTGACTGACACAACCTCCCTTGCAAAGCTTCTTTACATCCCCATACTGGCTATGGTGGTTATCATCACATCTTACAGAAGATAAGAACTATCTCCATGTATCACCCTGATCGAGCACACATGCTCTCATCAGACCCTCTGGATCATACTAACCATTAGTTAGGGGTGCTAAGCAGTACTAACATCGAGTTCTTCATGTACCTACTTCCACCTTATGAAAGTGAACCTTTAGGTCATACTCAAGAACTTTTGAACTCGCATCATGGTGTAGTTGAACCATCTCTCTCATGTGTAGTTCAACCCGATCTGTCCCTTGACAATACTCTTTCTTTCTCATGTCATCTAGGTAAGGAGATCTACCATAACCCATATTGCATCTTGACCTTCCTTGGTCTAGTGAAGACTTACAACATTCATAGTGATGAACTCCCATTCCCTCTCAGGGACTCTTTATCCTCTATGTCAATACACTGGGTTACTGGTGTTCGTCCTTCACCTCTTGGCTTGCATGGCAATACGCCACATGCAACTTCATCTTAGGCATCCAAAGTACTATTGTCACTTATTATCTTGGTAGTACCATGGTATATGGTGATCTTAAATCATGATCTCCTATATTGTCATGATTCCTTACGATTGATTCCTCAGAAACACTAAACCACTCTAATTAGGGTTTCATCACCTTCCTTTCCAGAGAAGTGCATCTGAGGATCTATAACCATCCTTTTATTGCATCAAGGCCTAGGCTGGCTATCCAAGCAACCACTAACTTGTTCAACAGATCTTGTTCCATCTGAGTGTTATCCAAACATATCTTCTTTTTCAAACTTAGGGTTAACCTTACAACCTCATCTGGCCTCTAGCTATACTAGGCAGCTACATCTCAACCAAGGCATTCATTACCACTTCATATCCTTAGGTGTTAGGTAACGTTGAAGACATACACCTCCAAGTATTTCACTTATTATCTCATCTCAACTCCAAGTCTATCTTCATCAAGAAGACTCTGAGCTTATTTCCTTGGGTTTTGTACTCAACCTTGTATGACTCATATCTCATTATAAAAGCATCCTCATAAGATGAATACCTTGTAAACCATCCATGTATCATTCACTCCACCAAGGTATGTTATCATCTTTGTCCTCATACCTCATGGCAATGTTCCAACTCACATCACCTTTTATCCTTGTTGTATGGCATGCGTATTGTCCTATCTCTCGCCCCCATAACAAGAGGAAATATGCATTTGGCTACAGTCCAAATACAGAATTCTTCATGTTCCAAGAGTAGAGATGGTACATCTCACCTTGCCAGTACACCTTTAAATTTAAGTTGAAACATGCCACATATGTCTCTACAGCACAAACATCTTGATATCAAAGTTACTTCCATGGAAAACTAGTCTTGAACCTACTGGGGTTTACACACATCCCTTGGTCATTTCCTCTAGGTCTATAGGGTGCCGGTATTTTAGGGGTCATCCCTCTTCCCTTATGCATCCAGAGAGTTCCCTACTCATCTGCCCTTCGGGTCTCATGAGTTCATGAAGGTGATCAATCTCCTAACCCATGGCCCTCATACAATGATAGTTGTTAGCTCCTGACCCTATGGTCATGTGCAACTAGGGAATTAGGCAACTCCTATTTCCATCAGTCTTATCCCTACCTGACCCTAGGATAGACTTAGGATTCTAACATAGTACATGTTCAACTTAGAACCTTACCCAATCCTTCATCATCTCTCTCTCTACATTCATGGCTGACTTCCATCCTTTCATAGGGGTCATGGAAACCTACCTACCTTGGTCAGGCCCCATACCGGTTACCTCCATGGTAACACATTCACATGCACTTAGAGATGGTTATCTATGGGTCTATAGGTTCTGTAACATCCCTGACCTGGGTTATGCTTTAACCCTAGGTGTTTTGTTTAAGAAAGATAATTAGATGCTTGATATTATATTTTGAAAAGTAATTAAGGCTCAAGAAGAACTTATATTTCAATTTTAGTCCATTTTGAATAATGTTGAAAGTAATGTTTTGCTTGTTATGGACTAAAGTGCAATTTACCCAAGTTGAGGGGTTAATTTGCAAATGTTACATGAGAAGATGTTCCTCATGTGTTGCATCATCATGGGAATGAAGATGATGCAGAAGTATGGCTTATGATAGCATGAGTACCAAGAAAGAGCTGATAAAGCAATGTTTGTGCATTAAAACCTAGTTTTGGTGTAATGTGCAATTTACCCAAAAACCCAGGGTTCAATATGCAATTTACCACTTCAATAAAGTCCCTAATATTTCTTGGTATCATGTAAATCAAAGAAAATGAGAGGGGCGTCTCATTTGAGCTACTTTGAAGGAGAGAGAATCTTGATATTAAAATAATCAAGATTTAAGCATAAATGGAACTTTACTTCAAATTAATGCAAAAATAAATATATTAATTGAACTGCCTTCAACCAAAAACGAGATGTTTGGATTTTTTCAAGTGTTAACACCCTTTTGCCTTTGCTAGGCCATGAAATATCTAACTTGAGTGGAGAGTCCACTCACATTAAGTTAATGGAAAGTAATATCCACTAAAAATGGGATATTAACATAATATGATTAAGGTGCTTAATTTATTTTCCCTTAATTCATGGATAATGGAAGGGAATTTGGAGATAAGGAAGATAGCTTTGCATGCACGGAATTGAGGAGTAAGAGGTGGCACAAATTTTGGAATTAAAGGATTTTTATAAGGCATTTTCTCTCTCATTGATTTTCTTATAAAAAGACCTTTTACCACTCAAACCAAGGACTTTTTCGGATCCACTTCTTTCCTTTGCTTGAAAAAACGTTCAAGGAAGCTAGGAGAAGCAAGAAGATGACCCTCAACCTGTTGGTAAGATTCTTGACCTTCATTCATCTTGATTTCATGGTGGAAATCACAAATCAATGCATGATTTCTTCAAATCTCGATCCCATCTTCACTTCTAACCATCCCTTTTCACTCAAAAGCTTGAGGAACGATCCTTGTGGTGTGGAAAAGCTTCTTCCACCATTGTTGACGTGAATCTCCAAGCTTTGAAGCTCAATTGAAGGTGAGTTATATAACTTGAACCCTATTCATTGTTATTGATTTCAATTTCTCAATCAACTATGTTCAATTGCTCTTCTTTCAATTCATTTGATTAGTTGATGCAATTACCATAATAATGAAAGTAGTTTTTGATGGTCTAAGGCTTGATAATGATAACATCATCTTAGGCTCATTTTCCAACAGATTTTTATTGCAAACGGTTTCAAGAGTTTGGTCCAAACAGTTTCACCAAACCGTTTGGAGACCAAACGGTTTCCAAACCATTTGGAGGCTTGGACCCCAAACTGTATAGAGGTGTTGACCATTTGGATGGCCGTTTGAGGTCAGGACCCTGGTATCTGTTGGATGATGATCCAATGAATCCAATTGAATAATTCAACATATGGACAATATTCCAAATAGAAACCCTAATAGGCTAAGTGTTGAATTTGTAATTGATTAAGTTGATGTTTTGGGTTGATTAACCCAAACGGTTTCAAAACCATTTAGAGGTCACCCCAAACGGTCTCAAGACCATTTGGAGGTCAACCAAGACCGTTTGGAGGTCAACCAAGACCGTTTGGAGGTCTAAGGATGAATATGGTTGAATAATTGAAAAGTTAGAGATATCAAATCAAAGTGTATTCAATAATTATGTTGATGACCAATCCAATGATGCAAACCGTAATTGGATTTCACAAATTTTAAGGAAAGATGAGGCAAACGGTCTCAAGACTGTTTGGAGGTCATCCAAATGACCTCAAGGCCGTTTGAGGTCAGGTCACTTCATAATTTGATGGTGGTTCATCGGTTTCAATTGGATTAGTTCCACAATGTTAAGCATTGATGGTTCCTCGATTCCAAAACCCTAATTGAAGGAGTTTTGATTATAAACCCTAGTTTAATTGGGTTCAAAACCCTAATTAATGGTCTAATTGAGGGATGATTCTATGGTTCAATTGATGAATGAATCAAGAATGTAATTGATGGTCGGTTCATGGATTGGAACCTTGAAATGATTAAGTGTTGATAGACCTTTTTGGTCCATTCGGTTTTGAGAGGGTTTGGACCAAACGGTCTCAAGACCGTTTGGGACCAAACGACCTGAAAATGTTTGGAGACCCAAGCTCATGCACTTTCAACACTTCCTAGCTCATTCGGTTTCAAGGCAATGTTTGCTTAAACGGTTTCAAGGGCAATATGCCCAAGCGATTTCAAACCGTTTGAACTCTGAATCCAAGACCGTTTAGGGTCTAAGTAGGCAAGACCATTTGAGGTTCAAAATGGTTAATCCATTTGGATATCTAACTTTTTTGAAGATTCAATTGGTCAATTCATTTGAATACTCATGTGATTGAAGGCTCAATTGATCAAATCTTCTAGACATCCTAGAAGAGGATGGGAGAGAGAGATTTATACATGTAAGATAATCATGTGGCAATCAAGCCTAACACATTCAAAATAAGTGTGATATACAATTAGGGTATGATCCTTGGTAAAGAGATCATGAAACCCTAATTGATTTAATTGATGAACTCAAACCCTAATTTAGGGCAATTCTGAGTGAAGCCCTAATCTAGGAGGATAATGTGATATGAATTTAGGGTAATGACATGAGTAACCCTAATTCAGGGGATTTTGATGTAAAACCCTAATTGGGATGAATAGTAAACCCTAATGGTGGGTTATTGAATATAAACCCTAATCTAGGGTGATGTGATGTGAATAATAAACCCTAATTCTGGATTATACTATATGGCATGAAACCCAAATCCAGGACAATGAATTGATGAATCATTGGTCCTAATTGAACAAAGGGGGTGAGTTACCCTGATTAAAATAAAATGAGGAACCCTAACCCTGGTATGGGAATAGTGGTGTTACTATGGACAAGCATGAAACTGAAAAATGATTGATATATCTGTTATCATGTGTGCTAACCATGCAGATATTATGAGATAATGAACATAGCCAGGTATGAGCTATGATGCTTTATTTATTGAAATTATTTATTGGGCCTTGTGTGCCATAATATGCCTTGTTGCTTAGTAAGAGTTAACAAGAGAGTTAATGGGCCTCAAGTGCCATATGAGATGCTTGTGTAGCAAGTGTCATGTGTACCTTGGTCAGATGACCTGAAGGTGATGGTTACCTAAAAAAGTGGTAATAGTGCTCAGTGATGAGCTAAGGGTTTGAATACCCAGAACCATATGTTTATGGCATTGAGTTTGAGATGAGGGATTGAGATCCCAAGGTCTATTTTAGAGACTAAGAAGTAACTGATGAAAACAGTACATGTTTATTTATAGCATTTGTCCTAATAAGTTATGTTTGAAAACTTGACTGATGCTAAAAAGAATATGATAATGTACTTAATTAATTAAGTGAAAGCTATTCATGTAGTGCTCTGACCATAGATCCATCACCGTCAGTAGTTGGTGATGGTGAAACAGGTTTTCTTATGAGATCTCCTGGAGTTCGCATATTTTTGAATAAGTGGGGGTCGATGGGTGAAAATATCCTTACGTCCTAATGAGGGAATTGATGGAAGGTAAACATTAAACCTCTCAATCCTTCATTGTATGTTCCGGGATGGATGTATCACTAATATCCCGATGATGTTAATGTCGGATCGATGGAGGTAAACATGAAATCTCTCGATCGCGAAGAGAGTGCAGCCGCCACTGTAACTCTATAGCGAGTTGCCACTATACCCTGGCAAGCTATGTAAGTAGAGACACAAGATATCATGCATGTGATCTCGCACTGACCGAGATGTGGGAAGTCATGGAAGTCGGCTCTTCCATTGACTTTGTTTGGTACTGATTTAGACTTTGCAGTGATCGGTTGGAGTATGAGCGGTATACCTCATCTCCTCAGAGCTTAAGTATGTTTGTAAAATATAATCAGCCCTGTAGCGTATTTGCATAAGATTGAAATACGAGAACCACTGGTTGATGTTATCTTACTTAGCATGTTCTTGATACATAAATGTTACTTATGTTCTTCAATTCCATATTGAATAAGAGACATGTTGCCTCGTCAAGTTATAGATGAAATACTTGAATAGGAATGTTGCTCTAACTTGCATAAATAGTAATTATCTTCTATTGAAATATATTATCCCACTGCTCAGTTTATTTCTATTAAACTGCAATAATAATGTTTTCGGTGGAGAGTTATATCTCTCATTGGGGCAATTGTATAATTGTCTCACCCCTATGGGATCCAATGTTTTAGGTAGACGCCGACAGAGAGGCAGAAACTGGCAGGAGAAGAGCAACATCAACGACAACAAGCACAACAGTGATATCCCAGGTGGGGATACTGGTTGTCAGGCTTTGTACATAAAGTCATATGTGTCGTCTCTGTACTCTCGAGTCCTAGGAGTCAGTAGATAGTGTTTTTATAATCAACCTGAGATTTTTGTTTGATGATACATGGAATGTACAATGTGGACCAGTATGTAAATATACTATTGTGGTTCTTGTTTAAAGAATCTCTAGTAATGGATCTTTTTATAAAAGGTTTTAATTTTTAGTGATTTTCAGTAATTCCGCTGCTAACGAAATGCTTCTGCATTAGTTAATCGTGTTACTTTAGTTAACAACATTTTGTTCGAACGGTGTGCCACAGGTTCATTCTCATACCATGTACTTTTCACTTAGCTTCTCACAATCTTATGAGACCTCTTTAGGTTTCCACAAAACACACAAACTGGTACACACCCTACCAAAGGGTTCCTCTCCCAGGATGGCAGGAAACTACAACTCTTGACAACAAGGTCACAAACATCCTTAGGGTTTATATTCACATGAGCATGCTTAACCCAGCAGCCACTAAGGCATAAGCATACCACCTACTAAACCATGCTAGGTCATACTTGTTCTCATCCTCAACATTGGATCAAGATCATACATTCCCATGTCATCACTTAGCTGTGGGGGTTCATCAAACATACCTTTAAACTTAAGGGGTTTCTGTTACGACCCCACCTCCCGATAACCCCCAATTAAGGGAGACCGAGAGGTCGAATCCGTACCAATTGCTTCCGGATCAAAGGTTCGGCAATTAACCAAGAATAATTATCAAATTTTAACATACTAAACTGAAAAGCTGTAAGAAAATAAACTTTGCATACCTTTTTAAAATTTTGGATTTCTAACTTCTATCCACTTAAGATTCTACGCTAACTAATCCTCCTTGTATTTTTCTTCATGTATTTCACGATGTGACGATTTACTGTTTGTCTTTTTAGCTTGTACCTAAAATGCCGACAAACAAAACGTCGGTCAGTCGAAGTTGGTATGTGGGGGAAACAATAATCTTGCAACTATGATAACCATGTAAACATTCAATTAATCATTAATCAATCAAGATTACGTTTTAAATATAACATCCACGATCCACGAGTACCCTATCCTCTGTACTATCCCTGCAGTGGACCTGGATCCTACCTTCCTTATGGTAGATCCCCATTAAACCCCTCATGGTCCCACCTATAAGTGAACCAGTTTCTAGGGTTGAGTCACATGGCACTACTCGTAAGTAGCCCACTCCTTAACTCATGGCAGGCTAATGAGTCGCATGGCACTACACATAGGTAGCCCAATTTCTAACTCTCGGTAACCTAGACCTTACTCTAGGATTACCCCTTTTTAGCCTTTTTCAAAGTGACAGAGGTGGACTCGGATCTAGCCAGTTATATATACTCATTTAAAGTGATAATCATAGTCACTTTATAGTTGCATGAAATAAATAAACATCCAACAGTTTAGTTGCATTCATTGCGATTAAATACCCGGGAATCCATCGGAAAACTAACTCGGGTAGTCATAAGCGTAACCACATACCTGATTTGATGAGTCATGCATTTTACTTCATGTATATACCATCAAGCCAAACAACATATCCAAGCAAGTAATTCAATCATCACATATTTCCTGAAAAGAATATGTACTCTACTGTCACACACATCATCAGGAATCTACTCTATTTACTTGAATTCACTTTCTCGGGTTTTGTGTCTATCTTAGGGTTTCATTATGCAATTAGGGTTTCCTTTTATCTTTCACCGCATTAAACCCAAATTTTATGCGATTATTCAAAAACCCTAGTTATCTTATCTATTCTTCAATACTAAGGTTATCTCAACAACATATAACCCTATTTCCATATTTCAAAACACCTTAATCATTACATAATTTCATTAAACTTCTTTTACATTAAAGATACTATTTTTATCCCTTTTAATTCATGGCAAGATCATTATGTGCATCTATCATTAATTCAAAGCTCATTAGGGTCTAATTAACATATGAACTCATTTTTCCATCAATTCTATATTTTATTCATGAAAAGACCATAATTACTACATTTAGGGTATTTATCCAGGATTAGGGACTCTCATATACCAAAACGTAGAATTATCAGTTAACAATCATATTTTCACATTTTTCAATCTAAATATGATCTTATCTTCTTTTACCCTAAATTAGGGTTTCTAAATTATTTAATCATTCTCGTATGAGGTATAACCCTTAATCATGCAATTCTATATTTAGATCAGGTTCGAAAATAACATTATCATTCAACAGGTTATTAACACTTCAAACTAACCCATTAGGCATCATAGATTCCATCATTAACCTCATTTAGGGTTGTTAATCTAACTTTAAAACACTTTTCATTAACTTAAAGTGCTTTTGCAATTAGGAATGGAATCAATATTTAATAATATTTTTAATGGATTCCTCTCGTTCTCCTGATCAATTTCCATATATCATTTGTATTTATTCGATCTACGGTTTATGAGTTATGAATTTTGTAAATATCAACTTACTTGGCCAATGAAAGGGTGCCACGTGGGCGCCTTCCAAGCAGTGCTCACGCGATTTTGGAAACATAAACGATTGACGATACTGCCCCCGCTTAAGTTTTCCAGCCTTCATACTCGCACGGGTATTTTTGTCCAAAGGCCCCATCGCCTTCTTCCTTGCGCGACCTAATGCTGCGCTCCACTGTTGCGGATCGTGGGGTTTCTTCCTCACCCCTCCAGCACACCTGGCACGCCGGCGACGATCCCAGGGCCTCTGCCACCCTCCGTCGTTCTCCGCCGTGCTTGTAGAGCTCCCAAGCCACGACCATGGTGGCCGAATACGGTCTGGCTGCTGTGCTTATCGCAGCACGGCTTGCAGGCTTGCCGGCCGTCTTGAACGGAAAAGGAAGCAAAAGGAAGGGTGTCTGGATACCCCAGGCCCCTGGTTGCGTCGTGCCCTCATCACAAACCCCTGCGGCTGCCGGTTGTCCTCAAGACAGCCCCATGTCTTCTTGATTAGGGTTAGCACGAAAAGGAGAAGGAGGATAGGTTAGATTGCGTGGGATTTCTCCCTGGACCTTGACCAGGGTTTTATCCTTTTATATAGGATGAGTGTATCCACGTTCATAGGCGTTGATCCAAGGTTTTCTCTCATAAGAAAACCTATTACTTCCATGAGAAGTAACTCTCTCTCCTACTTATTTCCTTGTTTATCCTCATGCTTTGTTCATTAGGAAATTTGATAATTATTCTTTTTAATATCCTTGCTCTTGGCTTTTAATTCATTGGCCATGTATTTCTATTTTCTTTTAATAGAAAAATACTCCCTTTTTATTAATACTACATATTTCTGCAATAAAGCAACACATTATCCTCTTATTCTGCCTTTTTAGTATTTTCTCTTTCTTTCCTCTTTATTGGGACTCCTTGGATCCCAAGACACTCCATTATCTCGAAATTTTCTTTATTGGATACTTATTATCCTTCTAGATGCATCTAAATGCATTATCTCACATCATCTTGTTTATTTCTCATTAAAAATATATCTTTTTGAAAATTTCTTTTTATTTCCCTTCTATTTTCCTCATCGGCATCCCTTCTATCATAATAAA
This sequence comes from Alisma plantago-aquatica, assembly GCA_963693085.1. Lineage (NCBI taxonomy): Eukaryota > Viridiplantae > Streptophyta > Magnoliopsida > Alismatales > Alismataceae > Alisma > Alisma plantago-aquatica. Next base: position 468,046,789 of record OY856413.1, read on the forward strand.
ACCTTGGGATACGAAATTCCATAAAGGGAAACCCAATTATCCATCTTTTCACTTAATTTCCACATTTCATCAATGTTTTCAATTTCTTTCTTCATAAAGAAATACTTAATTAATCTTTTCTTTTTCTTATTTCTTTTCTTTGCAACTTTAGACTCCTTGGAACCCAAGGAATCCAAGAGGCACAAAATCCTCTTTGGATTTTCCTTCTAGAGGTTTTCACATATTTCTTTTATCCATTATTCAATTATTCATTCACTAATTGAATTTTCTTTATTATTGCCATGTTATTGGGCCCAATAGCCAATAAAGCCCACAAAGCAACCAATCAAGGCTATTGTGAAAAGAATTCATTTATTCAAAACAAATCACATCATTATTTGTTCAATTATCCTTAATATGAGAAATTGCATTTCTCACCAATTGAACCCAAAAATTGAGGTTATAACATCCTTCCCCTCTTATAGGAATTTTGTCCTCAAAATTTAGGCAAGCAAACAGACAATTCAGGATAAGACTTTTCCATATCCATCATTGGCCCCTATGTGGCTTTTCCGTACTTATGGCGCTTCCACAGAACCTTTATCATCACTTATTCTTTTCCCTGAGTTCTTTCACTCTGGCGTCTATAAACTGCACAGGTGACTCAGGTCATTTTAGCCCCCCTTGGGGCTCACTAGGTTCATTGCTCAGCACATGGTCGGGTACCTCACATAGTGCTCTAAATTGGACACATGGAAAACATCTCCCATTACTCTATCCCGAGGGGTAGGGTCAAACCTAACCTTCTCCACCCATCCATCTCTAATGGACCCATGTATCGGGAACTCAGCTCTCTTAATTATAACTTAGAGGGGTCGGATTTTCATGTCACATATTCTCCCACAGTGAACTGCATGTCAGTCTACTTTGCACTTGCTCATGACTCTTATCGTCTCTAGGCTCCTTTCAGCCATTGCATGATCAAAGTGACTTTATCTACACGTACTGTGGTCCCTTTTCTAACGATCATGTGATCCTTTTCTAACCATCATGTGGTCCTTTCACCAACATCACCTTACTGAAGTGGTGACTGACACAACCTCCCTTACAGAGCTTCATATCAAACCCGATACTGGCTATGGTGGTCATTGTCACATCTTTCATAGGACAAGAATTGTCTCTAGATATTACCCTGAACGAGCACACATGCCCTCATCAGACCCTTTAGTCTGGATCATACTAGCCATAGTTAAGGGTGATAAACTATACTAACATTGAGTTCTTCATGTACCTACTTCCACTTTATGGAAGTGAACCTTTAGGTCAAACTCAAGAATCCTTTGAACTTGCTTCATGGTGTAATTGAACCATTTTTCTCATGGGTAGTTCAACTGGATCTGTCCCCTAACCGAACTCTTCCTTTCTTATATTATCTAGGTAAGGCGACCTACCATAAACCACATTGTATCTCGACCTTCCTCGATCCAGGGAAGACTTATCACAACATCCATAGTGTTGAGCTCTCATTCCCTCTCAAGGATTCTTTTGTCCTCTATATCGATACACTGGGTTACTGGGGTTCGTCCTTTACCTCTTGGCTTGCATGGCCACATGCAACCTCATCTTAAACATTCAAAGTAATATTGCCATTGTCCACAGTGTATGATGATATTCAACCATGATTTCCTGTATGTCATGATTCTTTCTAGATCAAACTCTATGAAACCCTAAACCACTCTAGTCAGGGTTTCGTCACCTTCTCTTCCAAAGAAGTTCATCTGAGGTTCTACCACCATCCTTTCATTATATCAAGGACTAGATTGGAAACCCTTAACTTTTCAACGCATCTGGTTACATCTGAGTGTTATCTAAAACCCCTCTCCTTTTCAAACTTAGGGTTAGCCAAACAACCTCTTTTAGCTTCTAATCAACCAAGTCTTAATCAGATCATTCATTATCACTTCACATCCTTAGGTAACATTTCACTTCCATGTATTTCGCTTATCATGTCACCTTAAACTATATGTTCATCTTCATAAGAACACTCTCTGATTCCATCATCATGGTGATCAAACTCAACCTGGTATAACTTGTAAGTTCCACATAGCTCATGATAAAACATCCTCATAAGGTAACTACCTCATTTCTCTTAGTGTTTACAAACCATCTATGTATCATTCATTCACTTTACCATGGTAAGATAATTTTTCTATCCCCATTTCTCATGGCAACGCTCCAACCTACATCATCTCTTATCCTTGGTGTATGACATGCATAATGTCCTATCTCTCACTCCCATAACAAGAGGAAATAAGCATTTGGCTGCAGTCCAAATACAGAGTTCTTCCTATTCCAAGAGTAGAGATGGTACATCCCACCTTGCCAGTACACCTTTAAATCTAAGTTGCAACGTGCCACATATGTCTCTTTATCACAAACATCCTGATATCAAACTAGTCTTGAACCTACTGAGGTTTATATCTATGGTCATTTCCTCTAGGTCTATAGGGTACCGACTCTTTTGGGGTCATCCCTCTTCCCTCATGCATCCAGAGAGTGCCCTACTCATCTGCCCTTTGGGTCCCATGAGTTCATGAAGGTGATCAATCTCCTAACCCATGGCCCTAAGACAATGATAGCTGTTACCTCCCGACTCTATGGTCATGTGCAACAGGGGGATTAGATAACTCCTACGTTCATCGGACTTATCCCTACCTGACCCTAGGATAGACTTAGGATTCTCCATCGTAGTACATGTTCACTTAGAACCTTACCCAAGTCTTCATCATCTCTCTTTCTGCATTCAAGGGATGACTCTCATCCATTCATAGGTATTATGGCAACCTGCCTACCTTGGTCAAGCCCCATACCGGTTACCTCCATGGTAACACATGCAATAGAGATGGATATCTACGGGTCTACGGGTTCATTCTCATACCATGTACTTTTCTCTTAACTTCTCAAGATCCTACGAGACCTCTTTAGGTTACCTTGAACCAACAAAACTGATGTACACCCTTCCAAAGGGGTTCCTCTCCCAGGATGGGAGGAAAACTATCTCTATGGTCACAAAAGCTCTTAGGTTCAGGGTTTACATCCACCCGAGCCTACTTAACCCTAGCAAACCGTTAAGGCACAAGCAGATCACTTATTGAACCATACTAGGTCATACTTGTCCTCTTTCCTCAAAGCTGGATCAAGGTCATACCTCCCTTTATCATCCACCTAGCTATGAGGGGTTCATTACACATACCTTAAACTTTAGGGACTTCCCTTTTCCTCTATTCATGAGGCGTACCATGCTCGAAACTAGAGAAACTTAATTATCATCATGAGCATTAGGTATACCACGTCCCCTCTTAGGCCTAGGAACCCTAGGTTCACTTTTAGGTGTCCAACTGCACGCTCTATCTCTGAACCATGAATCAAGCTGGCAAAAGGCATCTCGTGCACTTCCTATCATCCTTCTTCTCGATCAACACTTAGGGTTGGGTCCTCCTTAAGGACAACTAACAAGGTACAAGGCCTCATAGCTTGCTACCACACCTTTCTAGGTCTAAGGAACTCTTCTTCCTACCTCAGAAGGTAAACATCCCTACCATGGGAACATAGGTCCTAGGAGCTTCATCTTCTCTCAGGGGTTGGTCCCTCTCAAGACAACCAAGGTATCATCAACTTCCAGGGACCGATCATGAGGCAACCATTATCATCCATTGTTCAGGGTCTTAGGCTTCCAACCTTTTTGTGGGGTTTCCTGCTCTCTCTAGAGCTAACCCTACATCCAACCTCACCATTAGAGGTCCTCTCTTCATGAAGGTTCATCCTCAGAGGCATTCCCTACATGGGTGAATCCTAGGTTTGAACTTATGGTTGCTCAAGATCATCCATAACCCTTTATGCTCCATCATGATTCCTTATCCAGGGTTTCATCCTATCGTCAGCACTATGACGTGCCCTAGGTGCCAGCTATACTCTTCTTGCACACGCCCATAGGGTTTCTAAGGTCCTTCACCAACCTCATCATCTAAGGAGCTATCCTTTACCCTAACACGCACAACCCTTCCCAGGGTTGGGTTGCCAAAGGTGTTAGGTCACCCATGGATCATATGGCATCCCAAAGGCATGTCCTTTCAAACACCTGGTCCAACTCATCTCTCTCTAACCATCACTTAGGGTTAGGGTTAGCATCATCCTCATTGGATGTGCCAGGTTTCTACTAGCAATGGAGATCTCTATCTCCAAAACTGACTTATCCTCCTGACAAGAAGGCCTAGTCTCAGGTATCTCCTAAGGACATGACATCTTATGTCATACGACCTAAGCATGTATCTATTATTTATTTTGTACTTAACCTATTAAGCTTATGTCCATGACATCTTATTTACATGCCTTTCATTAATTTAGTGGAGGATTCCTTAAACCTTATTAACGTTACCCATACCTCAAGAGGGTGAGGAGAAGAAAGGAAACCCTAATCCTTTATGTCCCTATCAGAATTTTGTGATGATAAGGGATGAATAAGATGAGAAGTCCTAAAGGTATCTTATTTCGATTCATACCCTAAGACTCTGGCCAGGCGGTCACACGGGTCCGGGAGTCCTCGTATTCCGACTAGCGGTGCGGAGGAAAATCTTGCCAGCCCCCGGTCGTGATCCCTTTCTAGACACCTCCGTCTTTCAGATACTCCTATAATAACTCCCTTGGGTTCTATGGAGTTTGTAAAATTTAATAATTATTAATGGTTAACTGGGGAACCTACGCTCTGATACCAAATGTTACGACCCCACCTCCCGATAACCCCCAATTAAGGGAGACCGAGAGGTCGAAGCCGTACCCATTGCTTCCGGATCAAAGGTTCGGCAATTAACCAAGAATAATTATCAAATTTTAACATACTAAACTGAAAAGCTGTAAGAAAATAAACTTTGCATACCTTTTTAAAATTTTGGATTTCTAACTTCTATCCACTTAAGATTCTACGCTAACTAATCCTCCTTGTATTTTTCTTCATGTATTTCACGATGTGACGATTTACTGTTTGTCTTTTTAGCTTGTACCTAAAACGCCGAAAAACAAAACGTCAGTCAGCCGAAGCTGGTATGTGGGGGAAACAATAATCTTGCAACTATGATAACCATGTAAACATTCAATTAATCATTAATCAATCAAGATTACGTTTTAAATATAACATCCACGATCCACGAGTACCCTATCCTGTGTACTATCCCTGCAGTGGACCTGGATCCTACCTTCCTTATGGTAGATCCCCATTAAACCCCTCATGGTCCCACCTATAAGTGAACCAGTTTCTAGGGTTGAGTCACATGGCACTACTCGTAAGTAGCCCACTCCTTAACTCATGGCAGGCTAATGAGTCGCATGGCACTACACATAGGTAGCCCAATTTCTAACTCTCGGTAACCTAGACCTTACTCTAGGATTACCCCTTTTTAGCCTTTTTCAAAGTGACAGAGGTGGACTCGGATCTAGCCAGTTATATATACTCATTTAAAGTGATAATCATAGTCACTTTATAGTTGCATGAAATAAATAAACATCCAACAGTTTAGTTGCATTCATTGCGATTAAATACCCGGGAATCCATCGGAAAACTAACTCAGGTAGTCATAAGCGTAACCACATACCTGATTTGATGAGTCATGCATTTTACTTCATGTATATACCATCAAGCCAAACAACATATCCAAGCAAGTAATTCAATCATCACATATTTCCTGAAAAGAATATGTACTCTACTGTCACACACATCATCAGGAATCTACTCTATTTACTTGAATTCACTTTCTCGGGTTTTGTGTCTATCTTAGGGTTTCATTATGCAATTAGGGTTTCCTTTTATCTTTCACCGCATTAAACCCAAATTTTATGCGATTATTCAAAAACCCTAGTTATCTTATCTATTCTTCAATACTAAGGTTATCTCAACAACATATAACCCTATTTCCATATTTCAAAACACCTTAATCATTACATAATTTCATTAAACTTCTTTTACATTAAAGATACTATTTTTATCCCTTTTAATTCATGGCAAGATCATTATGTGCATCTATCATTAATTCAAAGCTCATTAGGGTCTAATTAACATATGAACTCATTTTTCCATCAATTCTATATTTTATTCATGAAAAGACCCTAATCACTACATTTAGGGTATTTATCCAGGATTAGGGACTCTCATATACCAAAACGTAGAATTATCAGTTAACAATCATATTTTCACATTTTTCAATCTAAATATGATCTTATCTTCTTTTACCCTAAATTAGGGTTTCTAAATTATTTAATCATTCTCGTATGAGGTATAACCCTTAATCATGCAATTCTATATTTAGATCAGGTTCGAAAATAACATTATCATTCAACTGGTTATTAACACTTCAAACTAACCCATTAGGCATCATAGATTCCATCATTAACCTCATTTAGGGTTGTTAATCTAACTTTAAAACACTTTTCATTAACTTAAAGTGCTTTTTCAATTAGGAACGGAATCAATATTTAATAATATTTTTAATGGATTCCTCTCGTTCTCCTGATCAATTTCCATATATCATTTGTATTTATTCGATCTACAGTTTATGAGTTATGAATTTTGTAAATATCAACTTACTTGGCCAATGAAAGGGTGCCACGTGGGCGCCTTCCAAGCAGTGCTCACGCGATTTTGGAAACATAAACGATTGACGATACTGCCCCCGCTTAAGTTTTCCAGCCTTCATACCCGCAGGGGTATTTTTGTCCAAAGGCCCCATCGCCTTCTTCCTTGCGCGACCTAATGCTGCGCTCCACTGTTGCGGATCGTGGGGTTTCTTCCTCACCCCTCCAGCACACCTGGCACGCCGGCGACGATCCCAGGGCCTCCGCCGCCCTCCGTCGTTCTCCGCCGTGCTTGTAGAGCTCCCAAGCCACGACCATGGTGGCCGAATACGGCCTGGCTGCTGTGCTTATCGCAGCACGGCTTGCAGGCTTGCCGGCCGTCTTGAACGGAAAAGGAAGCAAAAGGAAGGGTGGCTGGATACCCCAGGCCCCTGGTTGCGTCGTGCCCTCATCACAAACCCCTGCGGCTGCCGGTTGTCCTCAAGACAGCCCCATGTCTTCTTGATTAGGGTTAGCACGAAAAGGAGAAGGAGGATAGGTTAGATTGCGTGGGATTTCTCCCTGGACCTTGACCAGGGTTTTATCCTTTTATATAGGATGAGTGTATCCACGTTCATAGGCGTTGATCCAAGGTTTTCTCTCATAAGAAAACCTATTACTTCCATGAGAAGTAACTCTCTCTCCTACTTATTTCCTTGTTTATCCTCATGCTTTGTTCATTAGGAAATTTGATAATTATTCTTTTTAATATCCTTGCTCTTGGCTTTTAATTCATTGGCCATGTATTTCTATTTTCTTTTAATAGAAAAATACTCCCTTTTTATTAATACTACATATTTCTGCAATAAAGCAACACATTATCCTCTTATTCTGCCTTTTTAGTATTTTCTCTTTCTTTCCTCTTTATTGGGACTCCTTGGATCCCAAGACACTCCATTATCTCGAAATTTTCTTTATTGGATACTTATTATCCTTCTAGATGCATCTAAATGCATTATCTCACATCATCTTGTTTATTTCTCATTAAAAATATATCTTTTTGAAAATTTCTTTTTATTTCCCTTCTATTTTCCTCATCAGCATCCCTTCTATCATAAGAAAACCTTGGGATACGAAATTCCATAAAGGGAAACCCAATTATCCATCTTTTCACTTAATTTCCACATTTCATCAATGTTTTCAATTTCTTTCTTCATAAAGAAATACTTAATTAATCTTTTCTTTTTCTTATTTCTTTTCTTTGCAACTTTAGACTCCTTGGAACCCAAGGAATCCAAGAGGCACGAAATCCTCTTTGGATTTTCCTTCTAGAGGTTTCCACATATTTCTTTATCCATTATTCAATAATTCATTCACTAATTGAATTTTCTTTATTATTGCCATGTTATTGGGCCCAATAGCCAATAAAGCCCACAAAGCAACCAATCAAGGCTATTGTGAAAAGAATTCATTTATTCAAAACAAATCACATCATTATTTGTTCAATTATCCTTAATATGAGAAATTGCATTTCTCACCAATTGAACCCAAAAATTGAGGTTATAACAGTTTCCCTCTCCTCTAACCATGAGGGGTACCATGCTCAGATCTATAGAAACTCAAATCTCGTCATGAGCATCAGGTACACCACTTCCCCTCTTAGGCCTAGGTTCACTTTTTGGGTGTCCAACTGCATGCTCAACCTCTTAACCACAAACCAAACATGTATAAGGTATGACATGCACTTACTGTCATCCTTCTACTCGAGCAACACTTTAGAGTTGAGTCCTCCTCAAGGACAACCAACAAGGTACAAGGCCTCACAACCTGTTACTAAACCTCTCTAGGTCTAAAGAACTCTTCTTCCTATCCCAGAAAGTAAACACCTATACCATAGGCTCATAGGTACCAGAAACATCATCCTCTCTCTAGGGTTTGGTTCCTCTAATGGAAACCCATATATCATCAGCCTCCAGGGATCAAGCATGAGGTAACCACTATCATCCACTTAGGTCGCATCATCCTCAACTCCCCACTGTTCCTCAAATCTCAGAGTCTATGCTTCCAACCTTCTTGCTCGGGGTCCTGCTCTCTCTCTCTCTAGAGCTAACCCTACAACCAACCTCATTATCCTTTCTCCATGAAGATGGGTCAAGCTTACAAGCATACCCTTACATGGGTGATACTTATGTTCCAACTTATGTTTGCTCAAGGTTATCCATAGCCCTTTATGATTATCTCATAAGCTATCCATCATACTCTCATGGCCATGGTTTTAGCACGACTAACGTACTATGGGTACCTACTATGCCATGCTCATATAATCTCATGGGGTTTCCATGGGTTCTTCTCTATCCTCATCAAAGAAGGAGCTATCCTTCGTTCTAGCCTACACGACCCTTCCCATGGTTGGGTCGCCAAAGGTACTAGGTCATCCAACCTCTCATGGCTCACATGACATCCAAAAGCATGTTCACCCTCACACCTAGTCTATCATGACATATAACTCATCATGTCATCTCTCTCTAACCAACACTTAGGGTTAGGGTTAGCATCATCTAGAGGATGTGTCAGGTCTCCACTTATAATGGAGGTCTCTACCTCCAAGACTAACTCTCTTTCTTATCCTCCTGACAAGATGATCTAGCCTCATGTCTCTCCTGAGAACATGACAACTTATGTCATACTGTTGGTATGTATGCCCTGAGAGCCAATCATGGGATGATTGGTGGGATGCATTAAGATTGATTTGATAAACATCAAAGGCAAGCTTCCAATTCTTTCTGGTTCAGTCATATGAGATAGTGATAGAACAGATTGAATGTCTAGAGAATGACAGTACTCAATGACGTATGCTTTCAGGTTAAGGACCTGAACGATGAGATCATACGGATGCTAAGAGTTTGTACATTCTTGTTATGTCCCTAGTCGGATGTCATTGTGGAAGGTAGATAGACAGCAATGACACACAAGACTAGATTGTGGTATTGGTTGATGACAGAATCTCATTAGTCATGATATAGAGATATCAAACCAAACACATAGGTACTTGTTAGAGAACAAGTGTACTGGACAGACCCACTGTGAGTTTGACACATGGAACCATAAGATGGTAGTCACAGTCAGTACTCACAGTGATGGTGGTGAGTGTGATTCTTAGACCTGAAATCACTGCACTCAACACATGTCGTTGGGCACACTTTGACATCATCAAACGCAGTCCTGAAACATGGGTTGTTATAAAGGTGATGATTGGGTGGCTTTGACACATGGGGCTTTTGAGGGGTGAGTGATAGATATGGGATTTGTCCCTCCTGAGGGAGTTTGATATCCAAGGCCACTTGATGAGTAGGATTGAGATAGGCGTGCGCACGCATGTGTGAATCAGTATGTGATATTGATGTCATACATATCTCCTTCAATCTACTCTGAGATCAAGAAAGTGAATGAACGTTGACAGGATGACTGTTCCATGCCTTGAGTTCATTCGGGATATCAGTGACAAAGGAATTATACATTCACTGTAACACCATTCACGGATTGTAGGATGAAAGTTGTTCTCCAACTTTCTACTTTCACTTGGGTAGCACTGATGTGTGACTAGGCACCGCTCTTTGCTTGTGAAGTCATAAGTGTTATGGACTTTCACTGCCAACGTGAAATGGACCTGTAGGGTCACACACATAGGATTTAACCTGGAAGAGGAGTTTTGTCCACAAAGCAATGTTTAGATTGATTACTAAAGGCATTTAGTAGTTCAATTAAACACTCAATCAGTAGATAGCTCAATATCATATGGTTCAAGGTGTTGGACGCATTGATTGGAGTATCGGATTGATTGAAATCACATCTGACTGATTCTGCACAACCTGTACTCCCAACTGATCGGTTCAAGTGTTGAACCGGTCGGCTGAGGTTGCTGAACCGGTCGGCTCAAGTGTTGAGCCGATCGGCTCAAGCCCAGGGTGAAACGAGCGGTTCAAGTGTTGAACTGATCGGTTCAACTGGTGCAACCAAGCAAGTTGGGAAAGTCAGGTCGGTGAGAATTTTCCTTGCGTTTCACTTGCCCAATTTGATTGGAACAAGGATTGGTATTCGATACCAATTAGAAACGAAAGTTGGAAAGTCAATCGGGAACTGATCAGGACCACGAACCGACCGGTTTAGAAGTGAACCGATCGGCTCATGGGTCCCAACCGATCGGTTGGTGCTCCAACCGACCGGTTCAGGTCCCCAACCGACCGGTTCACTTGTGAACCGATCAGTTCAGGTTGCGAGTTGGTTGCTTTTTGTGGAAAAATCCCGAACCCTTCTACTCCTGCTTTAGTCCCATATTGCCGGGCACAGAGAACCCTGTCCCATGACCCACCTATATATATAGGGGTATTGGGGGCTTCTCAGAGTACAACTCAATGCAAGCCGGTTGCTTTGCGAAGTTGTCGTTCTCTCTGGTTTTGGTAACCGTGTGAGATCCTGAGCAAGTGCTTCCCGCAAAAGGGAGGTGCAGCAAGGGAAGGACAACTGCAGTTGCAACTGGTAGCAGGAGAGTGTGTTGGCGACTAGTACGTCAACAGGAGGGTACGACTCCTTCCACTTCCTTGTGGGACAAGGAGAGTGGAGTTCCAGGTGGTCCGTGTGGACTACTACAGAGGCGGGAGGACACTGCCTCTTAGGAGGACAACTGTCATCCGACAGTCTGGTAGGAGGAGGAGTCGTCAGTCCCGGTGCAACCAATAGCTGCACAGACACCGTCCAAGACCGGAGTTGAAGACCGCGCATTGTGCGAGGTATTGTCACCGAGCAAGCCTCGGGACAAGGTATGATTCCACAAACCATCCTTTCCTATTATATAGACGTTGACGCGTTTCCTCGGTATGGGTTGGGGAGAATTTTTTTTGTTTCCGCTGCCTTCTCTGTCTCCCCTAAAACCCAACAGTGGTATCAGAGCCACGTCAACTTCTCTATATTTTAGGAATATCGATATGATCGATTTTGGTTTGTCGCCTTTATTTATTGCATACGATGCAAATAATATTGGCTTTATGCATGTCCAATCCTAAATCCACAAATCCCAAATTACATATATGATATGTATTATTAATGCACTCGATACGCGTCGCCCTTAAACGAGTTTTGTGGTGGATGTGTGTAGCGTGATTATGGCCTATAAACCCCTATCTGTGTGTGGTTGTTTGTGGTTGTTTGTGGGTGCTTGCATCTCGGTCTGCGCACCGATCTTCCCTCTCTTATTCCTGATGTAACTCGAAATAATTCGAGATTCTTTCCTACCTTTGCTCCCCCCGAATGTAACTCGGGGTTTCTTCTTTTAAGCAATGTAATAATAGGATAGATTTTATTTCCTGTTATGTTGAAGACCGGAGGACATCAAGACGACTGCTCAGACGATCGTTTCAAGGCGTGAACTGATCGGCTGACCTTGCAGAGGGTCGGTTCAAGGAGTGAACCGATCGGTTGATGACCGGTTCGAGGAACGAGACGAGCGGGTGGCGGACATGACGAGATGCACGACGACCAGGCGAATCGATCGGTTGGAGGAGCCAACCGATCGGCTGGTGGCACCCAGACGACCGGCTGGAGAGTACAGATCATTCATGTGATGAGTTGATAAACTCGGATGGCAAGGCACAGAGTTCATCTTGCACAGGTTGCATGTGATGTTGACCTAGATGAACGTGATTCCTCTTGGCTCGAGGAATCACATTAGGATGGCCATAATCATCGCTTTTTATCGTTTGTGCATGTTTTATGTGGGATATAGCATGTATATGATACGTACTATGTATTGTGGCGATTGGATATGTATATGTATATAAAAACCAAATCCCTCATTAAAATATTAAGTTTTAGATGCCTTCCAAATGCGACACACGTGAAAAGCTTGTTCGACCAAGTGTGGGCACGCCCTAGCGTGGTGCACCGTCTACCTCGTGGAAGCGTGAAGGATGAATGTGTGGGTCTGCCCAAGCAGGGTGCATATTCATCGTGTTTGCTTTGGGTCGGACTTAACAAGGTGACCTAGATAGGATCTAGCGCCTTGAGGCATGGAGATGATCATTGCAAGGAGTTGTAGATGACATCTTATCAAGAGTTGCATATGATACAATTGGAAAAAGTTGCCTACCTGAGAGATCTATGTTGTGGGTGACAGCCCAAGCTGGTCCATGACTTAGAGGATTTCAGGATCTTGCCCACTAGAAGGTTGTACGCTGCAATCTTCTGAATTGATGGTGAGGGCTATCAATTTGAAGTAAAATAGTGGGAGCGATAATTAATTAAAGGCCTAATTTTATCGTCAACTTTTCAAATCAATCAAACAAGTCAAAAGAGTTTTGGACTAAAATTGCATATATTTCCTTTTGTTAAAATAAATGGTTAATCAACAAATCACTTTATTTGCGATCGGTCTTTGAGACCAACAAATTAAATGGGAATAATTCCACGACTGGTTAGGATGATGATGAGAAGTGTTCTCAATCAAAGAGCGAAAGCTCTAAGTCCTAGTTATACCAGAACCAGATGAACTCGATCCCACCACATCAATGGCTGAAAGTATGCTTATGGAAGCATACTGAGGATGACATTGATGAGGAGTGCTTGATGTTGTGTTCTCTGAACTATGAGTTGCAGAGACAACATGAGACATATGATGTCTCCAAGATACTGTCCTAGTATGTCATGACAGAAGGAGATCCAGTAAGGTATTCACACACTCAATGTGATTGGGTATGTAGAAAACCTGATTAAGAAGGATTCCCTCTGAGCCAAGAGTTGGCTATTGGTATGATACTGTAAATGTTGTGAGAATCATACAATTCATGATAAGCTACAACATGAACAACTTTGACAAGCGTTGACAGAGTTGTTGGACATGTTGAGGATAGTAGAGGCAAAGATGAAGAAAGACAAACCATAGTCTTTGATGTGATAAAAAAAAGGTAAGTCTTAAGGGCAAGGGCAAGGGCAAAGCTAAGAAGTGTTCTGATGCTAGCCAGCAATCCAAGCCGTCTTCAACCTCAAGGCACATGGGGAAAGGGTGTATGAGGGAACTACCCTCTATATCTGGAAGAACAAAAGAAGATGAAGGAGGGGATGGAGATCTCCACCTAAGGTATCATGAAATGAACCACTTCTTTATCTGAGGTATATGATACCAAGATATGGATATGTCATATATGATATGCAATATCCGCAAAGAAGTGATGGCTTTTGTGAAAGGACCAAGAAAGAAGTACCCATCATTGGAGCAAGTGTTGCGGCCATAGATAGGAGTATATTTCAGTTTATTTCAGCCTAAAGGGCACGAAATAGAGTTGAGAACTGCTATTTCATATATTGCCAATAGATAGAAACACTTTATTATTGCATATTGTATGACAATGATGGCAATTAATAAAGTTGATGTTTCAATCTTAAAGATATGATCTTTGTGGCAATGCCTTGTTTATCTTGTGATACATGGTATGCATAAGATAAAATGATACCTAAAGTTATTGATAACTCAAACAATCAAATTAGCATCAATCATGAGAAATTCATTTCTAGTTTCCATATGATGGATAAACCTAGACTCTTTTGGTTAGAGAACCATTAAGAGACATGAATATCTTGGACATGATTAATCAATCTTCACTAAAGGTAGTGGGAGAGTGATTATCCTATTAGGTATAATACATGTGATGTATTTACATACCAATTGGAACAAATGCTAATACTTCAAATGGTGTTTAGAGAAATACCAATATGAACATCTTGAAGTGTTCAAGATTGTCATAGATGAAGTACAAATTTGGTAAAGTATTAATTCTTGATGAGATCAATGAATGAAATACTTGGACCAAATGTTTGAGATCCTTATGAGTGATTATGATAGTGTATCATAGTGAACTCATGATTAAGGCATGGTGATGTCTAAATCAAGAAAGAATAATACTCTAAGGAGTTAGAGAATGATTATCAAATAACTGAATTCTTCTTAATAAAAGAATACCCCACACTAATAAAGGACATTAAGAATCACAAGGGTTGTGAATTCTTATATTCTTGACAGATACACCTCAATTATCTATGTGATGAGTTGTTCATATGATGAGTCAACTATCTAGATGAATATGAGGAATCAGATTTTGAGTTATGGTATAAGACCATTACATCCTAAATGATTTCCATTTGAACCATAAGGTATGACCTTGATGGTAGCACTCATTGGATGAAATCCATAAGTGCAAATGAGTCTTAAGTGTTAAGACACATGGATAACATTTTGAGAAGGATGATGCTTGTTGATTGCAACTTAATGACTGAGACATTTGGCATATGGATACTAAAACCACATTCCTATGAGGAATAAAACAAGGATGTGTACGTGACACAACCTATAAGGTTTATGAATCCACTAATGCAAATGAAGTCTATAAGTTACAATGGACTAATCAATGTGATTGATTGAGTATAAGAAACTCAAAATTGGATCTTTACTTTGATGATATAGTCAAAGGGTTTGACTGATATGTCAAAGATAAAGAAGGGATCTGTGATTTAGTGGGAGAGTATTCACATTCCACATATTGATGTGAAATGGAATTGTTCTAGAATGGAAATCCAAAAGTGGAAATTATCTTTAAGGAAGATAGAGATGTTTCCTATGTGATAGGAATAGAGATCTATAGAGATAGTTCTCAAAAACCTCTTGACCTGAAAAGAGAGAGCATACATTAGCAATCTGTACTGAAGGGTTCAGTGTACACAGATTCAGTGGGAGAAAACTTGTCCATGTTATATGGATATTAATATCCCAAGGCCAAGTGTCCAATTCTTATGAAGAATGGGAACACTAAGAATAGATATGGATCTATCATGTATGTAATCATCCCATTGTATTGCATATATGACATGGCAAGAATAAAACGCATTCATCATCTTGTATGTAGGACATGGCAATATGATGTGCTCATCCTGATAACTTGTATGTAGGACATGACAAGTGGATGTATGTCTACTTCCAGTAAGGGTTACTGGAATACCATAAGAACTTGATAAGTACTTGGGAAGTACTAGTTCTATGGAGATAAGGAAGAGTTCGATGTAAAGAGTTACATTGATGTGAACTTCCGAAAGGACAGAAAATTAATCACAAAATATACATAGGATGTATAAAAGTGAAAGTTTGTTGATAATTGGAAGTGTTCCAATAAAACCATTTAAAAGGGAAATGCCGAGTATCCGTGTGTTAGAGAACAACAGTGGATACTATATGGATCTAGAAGTTCATGAGATGAACTTATAGATATTCCACTCATTGATGACAAGTCTGGAATCCTTGATCATGCAATGTGGCTAAAGGTTAGCAATGGAATACTAGATCGCATATTACGGCAACTCCATCTCATACGTGTGACGTACAGCGAAGAGATGAGAGATATGCAATTTATACTGACTTTGGCAAGGTGTTGCCATTACTCACTATATTGGCACAAGAGCACAGTAACATGTGGGACATGTTTAGAGATCACTATGAATATGATTCAAGGGTGATTGGCTCGCAGTGCAAGTGGGAGTCTGTTGGTATGTATGCCCTGAGAGCCAATCATGGGATGATTGGTGGGATGCATTAAGATTGATTTGATAAACATCAAAGGCAAGCTTCCAATTCTTTCTGGTTCAGTCATATGAGATAGTGATAGAACATATTGAATGTCTAGAGAATGACAGTACTCAATGACGTATACTTTCAGGTTAAGGACCTGAACGATGAAATCATACGGATGCTAAGAGTTTGTACATTCTTGTTATGTCCCTAGTCGGATGTCATTGTGGAAGGTAGATAGACAGCAATGACACACAAGACTAGATTGTGGTGTTGGTTGATGACAGAATCTCATTAGTCATGATATAGAGATATCAAACCAAACACATAGGTACTTGTTAGAGAACAAGTGTACCGGACAGACCCACCGTGAGTTTGACACATGGAACCATAAGATGGTAGTCACAGTTAGTACTCACAGTGATGGTGGTGAGTGTGATTCTTAGACCTGAAATCACTACACTCAACACATGTCATTGGGCACACTTTGACATCATCAAACGTAGTCCTGAAACATGGGTTGTTATAAAGGTGATGATTGGGTGGCTTTGACACATGGGGCTTTTGAGGGGTGAGTGATAGATATGGGATTTGTCCCTCCTGAGGGAGTTTGATATCCAAGGCCACTTGATGAGTAGGATTGAGATAGGTGTGCGCACGCATGTGTGAATCAGTATGTGATATTGATGTCATACATATCTCCTTCAATCTACTCTGAGATCAAGAAAGTGAATGAACGTTGACAGGATGACTGTTCCATGCCTTGAGTTCATTCAGGATATCAGTGACAAAGGAATTATACATTCACTGTAACACCATTCACGGATTGTAGGATGAAAGTTGTTCTCCAACTTTCTACTTTCACTTGGGTAGCACTGATGTGTGACTAGGCACCGCTCTTTGCTTGTGAAGTCATAAGTGTTATGGACTTTCACTGCCAACGTGAAATGGACCTGTAGGGTCACACACATAGGATTTAACCTGGAAGAGGAGTTTTTTCCACAAAGTAATGTTTAGATTGATTACTAAAGGAGTTTAGTAGTTCAATTAAACACTCAATCAGTAGATAGCTCAGTATCATATGGTTCAAGGTGTTGGACGCATTGATTGGAGTATCGGATTGATTGAAATTGCATTTGACTGATTCTGCACAACCTGTACTCCCAACCGATCGGTTCAAGTATTGAACCGGTCGGCTGAGGTTGCTGAACCGGTCGGCTCAAGTGTTGAGCCGATCGGCTCAAGCCCAGGGTGAAACGAGCGGTTCAAGTGTTGAACCGATCGGTTCAACTGGTGCAACCAAGCAAGTTGGGAAAGTCAGGTCGGTGAGAATTTTCCTTGCGTTTCACTTGCCCAATTTGATTGCAACAAGGATTGGTATTCGATACCAATTAGAAACGAAAGTTGGAAACTCAATCGGGAACTGATCAGGACCACGAACCGACCGGTTCAGAAGTGAACCGATCGGCTCATGGGTCCCAACCGATCGGTTGGTGCTCCAACCGACCGGTTCAGGTCCCCAACCGACCGGTTCACTTGTGAACCGATCGGTTCAGGTTGCGAGTTGGTTGCTTTTTGTGGAAAAATCCCGAACCCTTCTACTCCTGCTTTAGTCCCATATTGTCGGGCACAGAGAACCCTGTCCCATGACCCGCCTATATATATAGGGGTATTGGGGGCTTCTCAGAGTACAACTCAATGCAAGCCGGTTGCTTTGCAAAGTTGTCGTTCTCTCTGATTTTGGTAACCGTGAGAGATCCCGAGCAAGTGCTTCCCGCAAAAGGGAGGTGCAGCAAGGGAAGGACAACTGCAGTTGCAACTGGTAGCAGGAGAGTGTGTTGGCGACTAGTGCGTCAACAGGAGGGTGCGACTCCTTCCACTTCCTTGTGGGACAAGGAGAGTGGAGTTCCAGGTGGTCCGTGTGGACTACTACAGAGGCGGGAGGACACTGCCGCTTAGGAGGACAACTGTCATCCGACAGTCCGGTAGGAGGAGGAGTCGTCAGTCCCGATGCGACCAGGAGCTGCACAGACACCGTCCAAGACCGGAGTTGAAGACCGCGCATTGCGCGAGGTATTGTCGCCGAGCAAGCCTCGGGACAAGGTATGATTCCACAAACCATCCTTTCCTATTATATAGACGTTGACGCGTTTCCTCGGTATGGGTTGGGGGAGAATTTTTTTTGTTTTCGCTGCCTTCTCTGTCTCCCCTAAAACCCAACACATACGACCTAAGCATGTATCTATTCTTTTACGCTTAATCTATTAAGCTTATGTCCATGACATCTTATTTACATGCCTTTTATTAATTTGGTGGAGGATTTCTTAAACCTTATCAACCTTACCCATACCTCAAGAGGGTGAGGAAAAGAGAGAAAACCCTAATCCTTATAATCCTTAACAACATTTGAGTTGAGAAGGGATGAACAATGTAACATCCCTGACCTGGGTTATTCTTTAACCCTAGGTGTTTTGCCTAATAAAGTTGATTAGATGCTTTCTCTTATCTTTTGAAAAGTAATTAAGTCTCTTGAGGAACTTATATTTCAATTTCAGTCTTTTTTGAATAATGTTGAAACAATGTTTTGTTAATTTTAGACTAAAGTGCAAATTACCCAAGTTGAGGGGTAAAATTGCAAATTGCACATGATAAGATATTCCTCTGATATTTATACATCATATGAATGAATATGATGAAGTGGTATGGTTTCCACAAGCTTGGACACCAAGATAAAGCTTGTAGAGCAACCCTTGTGCATTAAAACCTAGTTTTGGTGTAATGTGCAATTTACCCAAAACCTAGGGTTCAATATGAAAAATACCACTTCTAGAGGGTCTCTCATGTTTCTTGGCATCAAGTAGATCAAATAAAATGAGAGGGGCGCCTCATTTGAATTATCATGGAGGAGAGAGAATCTTGACATTAAAATAATCAAGATTTAAGCATAAATGGGACTTTAATTTAATTTAATGCAAAAAGAAATAAATTAATTGAGGAGCCCTTTAACCAAAAGTTGAAGGATGTGTTTGCAATATTTTTGTACGAGCTTGTGCCTTGTCATGGCACAAAAAGATCTTGGTTGAGTGGAAGCCACTCACAATATCATAATAAAAAGTAATATCCACTAAAAGGATGGATATTAATATAAAACTCTTTAAGGTGCTTAATTTCTTTTCCATTAATTCTTGGATAATGGAGAGGTTTTGAAAGATAATGAAGATGGTTTCGTGTCCAAGAAATGGAGGGGTATTTGATGGAAATTATTTTGGAATTAAAAGAAAATAATCCTTTTTCTCTTTCCTTGAAAAATCCTTTATGCATATTCGTTTTCCAATACACATAAGGATCATTTCCTTAGTTTCCTCTTCCCATCTTTGATTTGGCCGAACAAGGAAGAGATCAGGAGCAGGAGAAGACGACCATAACATGTTGGTAAGTTTTGATCATCTTCTACCTCGGATTCATGGTGAAAACCCTAAAACAATGCTTGATTATTGGTTTTCCTCACTCGATTTCCAATCCTAGCCATCTTGTTCATCCAAAAGCTCAAGGACGGAGCTTGGAAAGCTGCTGGAACTCCATCCACCATTAGAGCCGTGGAGCTTGGAGCTTGGGATCAGTTCTAGAGGCGGGTTTCATAACTCAAACCCTTAATCATTGCTATTGCATCCATTCCTATAATAATCGTTGGTTATTCTTTTCTATTTGATACTCTTTTGGTTCATTGCTGAAATTCCCATGAAAAATGGTTGCTGTTCTTGGTTGTTGTTACAACCCCAATTTTGGGTTCTTTTTATGAGAAATATAATTTCTCATATTAAAGATTTTTGAACGAATAAATGATATAATCTATTTTGAATAAATGGATTTCATTTACAATAGCCTCGTTGTTTGATTTGAGGGCTTTATTGGCTATTGGGCCCAATGACAAGGAAATTCAATTAATTAATGAATAACTGAGAATTTGAGATAAGAAAGGTGTGGAAACCTCCGTAAGGCAAATCCAAAGAGGATTTCGTGCCTCTTAGATTCCTTGGGTTCCAAGGAGTCCAAAGTTGTAAAGAAAAGGCAATAAGAAAAGAAAATATCAATTAAGTATTTCCTTGTTAATAAAGAAATTGAAAACATTGATGAAATGTGGAAAATATGTGGAAAGAAGTATAATTGGTTAATCCTTTGTGGAATTTCGTGTCCCAAGAATTCCTAATGATAAAAGGAATATTAATGAGGAAAATAAGAGAGAAATAAAGAGAAATCCACAAAAGGAAATATTTTAATAAGAAATAAAATAAGATAATGACAATAATGCATATTGATGCATTTAAGGATAAGGAGTATTCCTTTAAAAGGAATTTCGAATTCTTAAGGTTTCTTGGGTGCCAAGGAGCCCAAATAAAGGAGAAGAAAGAGAAAATACCATAATTACAAAAATAAAGAGATAATGGGAATACATAATTAATGGATTATGTAAATTTGCTAAAAAGAAAATAATTGCCATTAAAAGAAAATAGGATTTCGTTCCTATGGATTAAAAAGGAGATGAAATAGGAATTTCACATTCCTAATACCCATATAATAGGGAATATTCAAAGGAAAGAGAGAGAGAAAGAGAGGGCTTATTTTTCTTATGAAGGAATTATATTCCAATTAGGAAATAACTTTACTATATCATGGGTGAGCACCATGGGGCGTGGATACTCTCCCCTATAAGAGGGGTAGAGCCCTGGGTCGAAGCCAGGAGAGAGATCCCACATATCCCTTCTTCTTTCTTCTTCTTCTTCTTCTTCTTCTTCTTCTTCTTCTTGGGTAAAACCCTAACCATGAAGGAAAGTGCGATCCTAGTATGGTGGGAAGCCGTTGAACTATCTTAATGGTGAGAGTGTTCCCTCACGGCGACTGGAGGGAGATCGATCATCACCCTCGTGCCTGCACCTTCGCGCAGCACCAACGGGGGGACTGCAGCGCGGCTGCAGGTTGAGGACGAACCAACCACAGCCCCGACCACCCTGGCCGTGGGTTAGGATGTGGAAGGCTGCGACGGAGGCCGTACAAGGGAACAAGGTGGTTCCGAGTCACAGCCAAGGTCCGGGGGCAGAGAAAGAACCCGCGCCAGGCTGCTGTTCGGCGGCCGCGCAGGGTCTTCCTGGGAGGAAGACGACCTAAGGTCAATTGGACCTTTATGCCCTCCACGCTGTGCTGAGCCGGTTGGATAAGCCAAGGGAAAAAACGAGATTTCGAAATGTTTTTAAGTTAGCCGCCCCACGTTGCATGGAGGAGGCGACGTGTCATCTCCTCATTGGCCGAAAATAGGTAATTTTGCTAAAATCATATCTTTTTAACGGTAGCTCGGTTGGGGACATGTTATACATGAAATTTGCTCAGAAAATCGAGAGGAATCTAAATAAAATATAATTGGAGCATGATTCCTTATGAAATTCGAAAAGTAATGGAAGATATCATCTTTATTGTATTAATGAATAAAGAACCCTATTTTGATATTATTAAAGTGATTAGTAGGGTTCAATAGCTGATTAAAGTTGATATTAGCCTGTTAATGATAAAAAGAAACATTAGGAATAAAACGGATGAGTTTTGCACGTTAGTAGATTAATTGAGAGTTCATGAGCATAAATAAGCATTAATGGGCCTTGAAACCCTAATTTTAGTGACTAAGATTATTAAAGGCTTTAATTGATCAATCTGATGAGTGGAGTTGAAACATGTTGAATCTAAGCTATTAGAGTATAAAAGTCCTTAATTCTGGATATATACCCTAAAGGTAGTAATTAGGGTTTTCTCAGGAGTAAAAAGGTAAAATTATGACAAAACGAATTCATATGCGACTTAGATAATAATGGGCTATGAATTGGTGATAAATGGTTATAATGAGCTTGCCATGGATTAAAAGGATTAAAATAGTAGATTTAATGAAAAGAGGCTTGATGTACTTAACTGCTAAATAATGGTGATATTAGTCTGAAAATAAGATTAAATATTGTTAAAGGATAACCTTAACATCTTTTGTGATGAATAGATGAATAATTGGGGTTTTCGTGGTTCAAACCTAATCTTAAGGACCTTAATGGAAAATAAGACAAGATAATTAGGGTTTGATGGATATTTGATAAAAGTAAGATAAAAGTAATAAAAAGGAAGTGAAACCCTAATTATAGTCAAAACCCTAAAAAGGCTAGTAACCCCAAGGCACGAGTAGATCTATTGGTTTTGTGTACCATGATCAATGATAGAAAATATTGGATGAATATTTCAGGATTGAATTGTGTACTTGCTTGATTCTGGATTACTTGCTTGTTTGGAATATTCCTGCATCTGAGTCTTCCTGACAGGTATGTGGTTACGCTTATGAATAACCGCTTAGTTTCACGAAGAGTTTTCCGGATGGTTATTCGCATTGACTGCAACTAAACAGTTTGGATGTTCATACTTGCAAATCATAAAGTCACTATGATTATCACACTAAATATAGAAGTATGTATTCTCGCACCTACATGCCACCCTGATGGATGATGCCAAGAGAGTCAGGCCCAGAGGGGTAGACCAATGGGCACCGTGAGAGGTGACCCCCAGGCACCAAGAAGGTGGCCTATGATATTGCATGACTAGAGGGCACCGTGAGTGGTGACCCCCAGGCACCAAGCTCGGGATTGAGAAGGTGGCCTTAAGTCATGGGAAAAAGAAACCCTAAGGAGGGTATGCCAGGGTTAGGGCAAAAGCGGTGGAGAATGTCATACTGAAATGTGTAAATTGGCTTGTTAAATAATTTGATTGTGATTATTAAACTGTTAGTCATATGTGCAAACTTTCGGTTGACCCCACATACCAGTATATTTTGATATACTGACCGACGTTTTGTTTGTCGGCGTTTTAGGTACAAATGAAAAGAACAAATAGTAAAGCGGCATATGTGGAATTAAATGATAAGTAATGTGCACAGGAGGATTAGTTAGATTAGCATCTTCATGGATAGAAGTTTAGAATTCCCAGTTTTCACAAGGTAATAAAAGTTTTATTTTATACCAGTTTTCAGTATAGTTGGTAAAGTCCATTAATTGTTATTGATTATTTGTCGAACCTTTGATCCTGTTAATTGAATAACATCTCTGACCTTCGGGTCTCCCTTAATTGGGGGTTACCGGGAGGCGGGGTCGTTACAATTGGTATCAGAGCATAGGTTCCTCATATAATCTTTAATAATTATTAAATTTTACAAATTCCGTAGAACCCAAGGGAGTTATTAGAGGATTATCCGAAAGACAGAGGTGTCTAGAAAAGGATCACGACCGGGGGCTGGCAATATTTTCCTCCGCACCGCTAGTCGGAATACGAGGACTCCCGGATCCGTGTGACTGCCTGGCCAAAGTCTTAGGGTATGAATTGAAATAAGATACCTTTTAGGACTCTCTCATCTCGTTCATCCTTTCTCAACTCAAATTCTGTTAAGGATCTTAAGGATTAGGGTTTTCTCTCTCTTCCTCACCCTCTTGAGGTATGGGTAAGGTTGATAAGGATTAAGGAATCCTCCATCAAATTAATAAAAACCATGTAAATAAGATGTCATGGACATAAGCTCAATAGAATAAGCGTAAAGGAATAGATACATGCTTAGGTCGTATGACATGAGTTGTCATTGCCCTCAGGAGAGATCTGAGGATAGACCTCCTTGGCAGGAGGATGTGTAGAGAAAGAGTTAAGCTTGGAGGTAGAGACCTCCATTAAAAGTAGATGCCTGGCATATCCTTTGTGGATGATGTTAACCTTAACCCTAAGTGAAGGGTAGAGATAGAGATGACATGATGAGTTAGACCGAGTGTTTGGTTGGACATGCCTTGGGATCGTCATACGAGCCATGAGAGGTTGGATAACCTAGTACCTTTGGCGACCCAACCTTGGAGAGGGTCGTGCATGTTTGAGCGAAGGGTAACTCCTTCATGGATTAGGTTAGAGAAGAACCTATAGGGCTGTTGCCAGTAAGATATAACTTGTACCCAGAGTGTGCCATTAGTGGTGACATTAAACGAAACCCTAGTCAAGGGATCATGATGGATGGCTTATGAGATAAGCATAAGGGGTTATGGATAACCTTGAGTAAACATAAGTTTGAGTATAGGCTTCATTCAAGTAAGGGCATGCTTAGGAGTTTGATCCTTCATAAAGACAGGACCTCTTATAGAGAGGTTGGTTGTAGGATTAGCTCTAGAGAGAGGGAGCAGACCTCGGCCAAGAAAGTCGAAAGCCTAAAACCCCGAAACTTGAGAAACAGTGGGAGTCGAGAAGGATGCGACCTAAGTGGATGATAATGGTTGCCTCATGCATGATCCCTGGAGGTTGATGATGTCTTGGTTAGCTTGAGAGTAACAAAACCCTAGAGAGAGGATGATGCTTCTGGTACTTATGGTACAAGTGATTACCTACTAGATAGAGAGTGCTTTACACCATGAGGAGGTTAAGGCACCAATTGTGAGGCTTTATACCTAGTAGTTGTCCAGGAAGAGGAACCAACTCTGAAGTGTTTCTTGAGTAGAAAGATCATGGGAGTACTTGACATATCTTGGACATGCTGGATTCCTGGTTAAGAGAATAAGCATGCAGTTGGATACTCAACGGTGAACCTAGGGTTCCTAGGCCTAAGAGGGGAAGCAGTGTATCCAATGCTTATGGTGAGATTTGAGTCTCTATAGTTTCGAGCAGGGTACTCCTCATGTGTAGAGGTAAAGGAAATCCCTTACATAAAGGGTATGTTTAATGAACCCTCACAACTAAGTTGATGTAATGTTGAGGATGCGAACAAGTGCAACCTAGCATGGTTTTATAGGTACGCTTGTAATAGTTGTTGGTTTAAACATGCTCATATGGATGTAAACCCTAAGGATGCTTGTGACCTTTGTTATGAAAGAGTAGTTTCCTCCTATCCTGGGAGAGCGACCCTTGGGTAAGGTGTATACCAATTTTGTTGGTTTTGAGGTAACCTAAAGAGGTTTCATAGGATCTTGAGAAGCTAAGTGAAAAATACATGGTACGAGAATGAACCAGTAAACCCATAGGTAACCATCTCTAAGTGCATGTGGATGTGTTACCATGGAGGTAACCGATGTGGGGCCTGACCAAGGTAGGCAGGTTGCCATGACCCCTATGAAGGGATGAAAGTCAGTTGTGAATACAGAGAGAGATGATGAAGGCTTGGGTAAGGTTCTAAGTTGAACATGAACTATGATGGAGAATCATAAGTCTATCCTAGGATCAGGTAGGGATAAGACCGATGGAAGAAGGAGTTGCCTAATCCCCTAGTTGCACATGACCATAGGGTCGGGAGGTAACAGCTATCATGGTCCGAGGGCCATGGGTTAGGAGATTGATCACCTTCATGAACTCATGGGACCCAAAGGGCAGATGAGTAGGGCACTCTCTGGTGCATAAAGGAAGAGGGATGACCCCAAAAGTGCCGGCACCCTATAGACCTAGAGGAGATGACTAAGGATTGCGCTTGGACCAAGTAAGTTCGAGACCAGTTTTCCATGGAAGTAATCTTTGATATCAAGATGAATGTAATGTTGAGACATAGGTGGCACGTTTCAACCTAGATTTAAAGGTGTATTGGCAAGGTGGGATGTACCATCTCTACTCTTGGAACAGGCAGAACTCTGTATTTGGACTGCAGCCAAATACTTATTTCCTCTTGTTATGGGAGTGAGAGATAGGACAGTACGCATGCCATACACCAAGGATAAAAGATGATGCGAGTTGAAACATTGCTACAAGGTATGAGGACAGAGATGCTAACAATCTTGGTGGAGTGGATGATACATGGATGGCTTACAAACACTAAGAGGAATAGTGTAGTCATCTTATGAGGATAATTTACCAAGAGCTAGGTGGAGTTTGCAAGTTATACCAGGTTGAGTGTAATCACCATGAGGATGATCTTAGAGTTTGAGATGAGATGATAAGTAGAATGTAGGGAAGAGTATGTCTTCAATGTTACCTAATACCAAAGGATGTGAAGTGGTAATGGATGCTCCGGTGGAGATATAGCTGCCTAGTTTGGCTAGAAGGGAGTTGTTAGGCTAACCCTACGTTTGGAAAGAAGATGTGTTTTGGCTAACACACAGAAATAATAAGATATGTGAAACAAGTTAATGGTTGTTTGGTTAGCCAGTTTAGTCCTTGAGGTAGTGAAAGGATAGTGATAAAACCTCAGATGCACTTCTCTGGAAGGGAATGTGATGAAACACTGATTAGAATGTTTTAGGGTTTCTGAGGTATCAAGCTTGAGGAATCATAACAATGCGGGAGATTATGATATACCTCGGTACTACCAAGATAGTAAATGACAATAGCACTTGGGATGCTTAGAATGAGGTTGCATGTGGTATGTTGCCATGCATGAGAGAGGTGAAGGACGAACACCAGTAACCCAGTGCATGGATATAAAGTATAAAGAGTTCCCGAGAAGGAATGAGAGTTCATCGTTATGGATGTTGTGAGTCTCTCCTAGACCAAGAAGGTCAAGATACAATATGGGTTATGGTAGATCGCCTTACCTAGATGACATGGGAAAGGAAGAGTTCTGTCAAGGGACAGATCTGGTTGAACTACATGTGAAGATAGAGGGTTCAATTACACCATGATGAGAATTCAAAAGTTTTGATGTGACCCAAGGGTTCACTTCCATGAGGTGGAAGTAGATACATGAAGAGCTCTGTGTTTGTTCAGTTTATCACCCCATACTAATGGACAGTATGATCCGGACTAGAGGGTCTGATGAGAGCATGCATGCTCATTTAGGGTGATACATAGAGACATTTCTTAAGATGTGATGTTAACCACCATAGCCTTTATCGGGATGCAAGAAGTCTTATAGGAAGGATGTGTCGGTCACCACTTCATTAAGATGATGATGGTGAAGGAGGCCTCGCGAAGGTCAGAAAAGAACCCCAGGTGTGTGCAGATGAAGTCGCTTTGATCGTACAATGGCTGAGAGAGAGCCCAATGGTGACATGAGTCACGAGCTGATGCAAAGCAGACTGACATGCAGTTCACTGTGGAGGAATATAATGCGAAAATCCGACCCCTCTAAGCTACAGCTGAGAGAGCTGAATCCCCGATATATGGGTCCATTTGAGATGGATGGGTGGAGATGGTTGTGTTAACCTTGCCCCTCAGGATAACATGATGTGTAATGTGAGTCCGATCTAGAGCACTATGTGAGGTACCCAGGCCAGGTGCTGAGCCCTGAACCTATTCAGCTTTTGAGAGGCTGAAATGTCCTGAGTCACCTATGAGGGTACGATATACCAAGGTAAGAAAGAACTCAGATGGAAGAATATGAGATGATGAAGGTTTTTGGGAAGCACCATGGAAAGGGTGAAGCCACATGGGAGCCCTGATGGACATAAGAAAGGCTTATCCTGTTTGTTTGCTTTCTTGATGGAATTTTGAGGACAAAATTCTTATAAGAGGGGAAGGATGTTACAACCCCAATTTTGGGTTCTTTTTCTGAGAAATATAATTTCTCATATTAAAGATTTTTGAACGAATAAATGATATAATCTATTTTGAATAAATGGATTTTATTTACAATAGCCTCGTTGTTTGATTTGAGGGCTTTATTGGCTATTGGGCCCAATGACAAGGAAATTCAATTAATTAATGAATAACTGAGAATTTGATATAAGAAAGGTGTGGAAACCTCCGTAAGGCAAATCCAAAGAGGATTTCGTGCCTCCCAAAGTTGTAAAGAAAAGGCAATAAGAAAAGAAAATATCAATTAAGTATTTCCTTGTTAATAAAGAAATTGAAAACATTGATGAAATGTGGAAAATATGTGGAAAGAAGTATAATTGGTTAATCCTTTGTGGAATTTCGTGTCCCAAGAATTCCTAATGATAAAAGGAATATTAATGAGGAAAATAAGAGAGAAATAAAGAGAAATCCACAAAAGGAAATATTTTAATAAGAAATAAAATAAGATAATGAGAATAATGCATATTGATGCATTTAAGGATAAGGAGTATTCCTTTAAAAGGAATTTCGAATTCTTAAGGTTTCTTGGGTGCCAAGGAGCCCAAATAAAGGATAAGAAAGAGAAAATACCATAATTACAAAAATAAAGAGATAATGGGAATACATAACTAATGGATTATGTAAATTTGCTAAAAAGAAAATAATTGCCATTAAAAGAAAATAGGATTTCGTTCCTATGGATTAAAAAGGAGATGAAATAGGAATTTCACATTCCTAATACCCATATAATAGGGAATATTCAAAGGAAAGAGAGAGAGAAAGAGAGGGCTTATTTTTCTTATGAAGGAATTATATTCCAATTAGGAAAGAACTTTACTATATCATGGGTGAGCACCATGGGGCGTGGATACTCTCCCCTATAAGAGGGGTAGAGCCCTGGGCCGAAGCCAGGAGAGAGATCCCACATATCCCTTCTTCTTTCTTCTTCTTCTCCTTCTTCTTCTTGGGTAAAACCCTAACCATGAAGGAAAGTGCGATCCTAGTATGGTGGGAAGCCATTGAACTATCTTAATGGTGAGAGTGTTCCCTCACGGCGACTGGAGGGAGATCGATCATCACCCCCGTGCCTGCACCTTTGCGCAGCACCAGCGGGGGGACTGCAGCGCGGCTGCAGGTCGAGGATGAACCAACCACAGCCCCGACCACCCTGGCCGTGGGTTAGGATGTGGAAGGCTACGACGGAGGCCGTACAAGGGAACAAGGTGGTTCCGGGTCACAGCCAAGGTCCGGGGGCAGAGGAAGAACCCGCGCCAGGCTGCTGTTCGGCGGCCGCGCAGGGTCTTCCTCGGAGGAAGACGACCTAAGGTCAATTGGACCTTTATGCCCTCCACGCTGTGCTGAGCCGGTTGGATAAGCCAAGGGCAAAAACGAGATTTCGAAAAGTTTTTAAGTTAGCTGCCCCACGTTGCATGGAGGAGGCGACGTGTCATCTCCTCATTGGCCGAAAATAGGTAATTTTGCTAAAATCATATATTTTTAACGGTAGCTCGGTTGGGGACATGTTATACATGAAATTTGCTCAGAAAATCGAGAGGAATCTAAATAAAATATAATTGGAGCATGATTCCTTATGCAATTCGAAAGTAATGGAAGATATCATCTTTATTGCATTAATGAGTAAAGAACCCTATTTTGATATTATTAAAGTGATTAGTAGGGTTCAATAGCTGATTAAAGTTGATATTAGCCTGTTAATCATAAAAAGAAACATTAGGAATAAAATGGATGAGTTTTGCACGTTAGTAGCTTAATTGAGAGTTCATGAGCATAAATAAGCATTAATGGGCCTTGAAACCCTAATTTTAGTGACTAAGATTATTAAAGGCTTTAATTGATCAATCTGATGAGTGGAGTTGAAACATGTTGAATCTAAGCTATTAGAGTATAAAAGTCCTTAATTCTAGATATATACCCTAAAGGTAGTAATTAGGGTTTTCTCAAGAGTAAAAAGGTAAAATTATGACAAAACGAATTCATATGCGACTTAGATAATAATGGGCTATGAATTGGTGATAAATGGTTATAATGAGCTTGCCATGGATTAAAAGGATTAAAATAGTAGCTTTAATGAAAAGAGGCTTGATGTACTTAACTGCTAAATAAGGGTGATATTAGTCTGAAAATAAGATTAAATTTTGTTAAAGGATAACCTTAACATCTTTTGTGATGAATAGATGAATAATTGGGGTTTTCGTGGTTCAAACCTAATCTTAAGGACCTTAATGGAAAATAAGACAAGATAATTAGGGTTTGATGGATATTTGATAAAAGTAAGATAAAAGTAATAAAAAGGAAGTGAAACCCTAATTATAGTCAAAACCCTAAAAAGGCTAGTAACCCCAAGGCACGAGTAGATCTATTGGTTTTGTGTACCATGATCAATGATAGAAAATATTGGATGAATATTTCAGGATTGAATTGTGTACTTGCTTGATTCTGGATTACTTGCTTGTTTGGAATATTCCTGCATCTGAGTCTGCCTGACAGGTATGTGGTTACGCTTATGAATAACCGCTTAGTTTCACGAAGAGTTTTCCGGATGGTTATTCGCATTGACTGCAACTAAACAGTTTGGATGTTCATACTTGCAAATCATAAAGTCACTATGATTATCACACTAAATATAGAAGTATGTATTCTCGCACCTACATGCCACCCTGATGGATGATGCCAAGAGAGTCAGGCCCAGAGGGGTAGACCAATGGGCACCGTGAGAGGTGACCCCCAGGCACCAAGAAGGTGGCCTATGATATTGCATGACTAGAGGGCACCGTGAGTGGTGACCCCCAGGCACCAAGCTCGGGATTGAGAAGGTGGCCTTAAGTCATGGGAAAAAGAAACCCTAAGGAGGGTATGCCAGGGTTAGGGCAAAAGCGGTGGAGAATGTCATACTGAAATGTGTAAATTGGCTTGTTAAATAATTTGATTGTGATTATTAAATTGTTAGTCATATGTGCAAACTTTCGGTTGACCCCACATACCAGTATATTTTGATATACTGACCGACGTTTTGTTTGTCGGCGTTTTAGGTACAAATGAAAAGAACAAACAGTAAAGCGGCATATGTGGAATTAAATGAGAAGTAATGTGCACAGGAGGATTAGTTAGATTAGCATCTTCATGGATAGAAGTTTAGAATTCCCAGTTTTCACAAGTTAATAAAAGTTTTATTTTATACCAGTTTTCAGTATAGTTGGTAAAGTCCATTAATTGTTATTGATTATTTGTCGAACCTTTGATCCTGTTAATTGAATAACAGCTCTGACCTTCGGGTCTCCCTTAATTGGGGGTTACCGGGAGGCGGGGTCGTTACAGTTGTTCTAAGGAGGGTGATGATGACATCATCTTATATGTTTATCCAAGAAAAATCCCAGGTCAAACGGTCTCCTTATTTGCTCAAACGGTTTCCCAAACTATTTGGGAGCAAACAGTTTCAAACCGGTTGGAATGAAACGGTTTCATCAAACCGCATGGAGGGAAACAGTTTCAAACCGTTTGGTGATGTTGACCAGGGTTGACAATTTGGGGATTTGTTCAAAATAATCTAGGTTAATGACCCATCAGTTATAATTGATTAACTCTAATTGGTTCATGAGTTGAAGGTCCAACAATCACCAAAACCCTAATCGGGTTAAGTGCTGATTTCCAATTTGATTGAGTTTGATACTTGGGTTGATTGACCCAAACAGTTTCAAAACTATTTGGGGGGATCACCCAAACGGTGTCAAGACCATTCGGTGGTCACCCAAGACCGTTTGGAGGTCTAGGGTTAGGTATGGTTGAGCAATTGAAGATCTAAAGATACTAAGTTGAAGTGTAATCAAATGTTGATTTGGTGATCAATCCAATGATCCAAACCCTAATTGGCTAACTTGGATTTTGATGTTGACATGGGAAAACGGTCTCAAAACCATTTGGAGGTCATCCAAATGACCTCAAGACCGTTTGGGGTCAGGTCATGTTCAATTTGGATGATGGTTCAATGATTTCAAAGTAACTAATTACACATTGATTAATGTTGAAGGATCATCGATTCCAAACCCTAATTCAATTGATTCAAACCCTAATTGATGATCAATTGAGGGTAAAATTAGTTGAAGGTTGACCTATTTAACTCAATTGAAGTATGATGATAGGTCCAATTGATGATTGATTACATGAATTCAATGATTGAAGGAATCAACATTGGAAACCCTAATTCAATTTGATTGGTTGATACCATATTTGGTCCATGCAGTTTTGAGGAGGTTTGGACCAAACGGTCTCAAGACCGTTTGAGTCCAAATGGTCTCAAGACCATTTGGGACCAAACGATCCCAAACCGGTTGAGTTCATGCGGTTTCAAAAAGGTACTTTAGCAGACGGTTTCAAGTGATCACCTTTAGCAAACGGTTTCAAGTGATCACCTTTAGCAAACGATCTTGAGGGTCACCTTTGGCAAACGGTTTCTACCTCAACTTTACCAAATGGTTTCAAATATGTAACCAAGACCGTTTGGAGGCTTATTTAGCAAGACTGTTTGAGGTTTGATTTGGTCAAAGACCGTTTGGGGTTTAAGTGGCCAAGACCGTTTGGTGGATAACAAACCAAAACCGCATGGGTACTTAAAGTGGTTAAAGGACAAATTGATTAAATGATCAATACAAGATGTAATCAAAGATGATTATAGTAATTGAATCTTAATGATATAAGGTGATTATTACCTTTGAATAATTAATCTTTAATTATCATGGTGATAATGACATAACCCATGATGTCAATTCCTCTTCAAGTTGAGTTGACTTAGCTTAAATCAAGGCTGAAGTAAACATCATCTTATAGTAGATGAGAGAGAAAGATTTCCTACATGAATGTTAATCATGTAGTGTACTTTCAATATGAATGAATGTCTAATTAGGATATGATCCTTAATAGTGAGATCATGAAACCCTAAATTATGATGGTTAATGAATCATAACCCTAATGGAGGGCAATGATAGGTGAAATTCTAATATATGATGATGACATGATCTTAATTCATAGTGATGACATGAGAAACCCTAATTCAGGGTACTTTGATGTTCACTCCTACTTAGGGTAAATAGTAAACCCTAACTATGGGATGTGAATAGTAAACCTTAATCTAGGGTGATGTAATGTAAATAGTAAACCCTAATTATGAGTTATTGGTTATAAACCCTAATCAAGGGTGATGCAATGTGAATACTAAACCCTAATTCCAAATAAGGTAAATGGAAGTGTGAAACCCTAATTCTGGGTTACACTCTATAGCATGAAGCTCTAAGGTTGGATAATGAAATAATGAGTCATTAATCCTAATTGAGCTAAAGGGGATGATTAACCCTAATTGAATTAAAAAGGGAAACCCTAACCTAAGGGCATAGTGGTGTATTCCTTGATTAAAGATGATATAGTTGTTTTACATTGTGCTGATATGAAATTAATGTATCTATTATGATCTGTACTAATCATGCAGGTTTTATGAGATAATGAACATAGCCAGGTATGAGCTATGATGTTTTGTTTATTGAAAGTGCTTTATGAGCTTTGTAAGCAATGACATGCTATGTTGCCTAGTGAAAGGTAACAAAAGAGATTGATAGGCTTTAAGAGCCATGTGAAATACCTGCATTGCAATTATTATGCTTACACTGTCAAATGACTTGATGGCATTAAGTTACCTGTTAAAGTGGTAACAAGTGTTTTGATGTTCTAAGGGTTTGAACACCCATATTCTTGAATCATGATGATGAGCTAATAAGGGATTGAGATCCCAATGTTAATAAAGCTGTGAAATGAACTTGATGGGAATAATATTCATTTCTTATAGCAATTGTTATAAAGGTTTATGTTTGAAAACATGCCTGATGCTAAAAGAATGTTGTAATGTACCTAAATAATCAAGTGAAATGATATCATGTAGAGCCATGACCATAGATCCATCATCGTCAGTAGTTTGGTGATGGTGAAACATGTTTTCCTAAGGGAACTCCCGGAGAGCATACTTTTGAGTATGTGGGGGTAATGGGTGTGAATATCCTTACGCCCTAATGGAGGAATTGATGTGAGATAAACATTAAATCTCTCAATCCTTCATTATATGTATATGTCGGGATGATGTATCACTAATCTCCCGATGATGATGTTAATGTCGAATCGATGTGAGATAAACAAGAAATCCCTCGATTGCGAAGAGAGTATAGCATGCCACTATAACTTTAATAGCAAAGTTGCCAGTATACCATGGAAAACTATTTTGGCAGAGACACGAGATGTCTTGCATGTTGTTCCTCACACTGACTGAGGAGGATCATGTCATAGAAATTCGGCTCCTCTATTGACCTATGTATAGTACCGATTTCGATTTTGCAATGGTCGGTTGAAGTATGAGCGGTATACCTCATCTCCTCAGGGCATAAGTATGTTTGTAAAATGTAATTAGCCGTGCAACATATTTGCTGAGGATTGAATTACGAGAATCAATGATTGATGATACATTGTCTACTATGTCCTAGTTGGATAAATGATATACATGTTCTTCATATTCCTTATTGAATAAATGACTTGTTGCTTTATCAAGTTATAACTGAAATGAATTGTATCGAGAATACTGCTTTACTTAGTTTATTCAATAAACTACCTGTTGTTGGATATTTATAATTCTACTGCTCAGTGTTATCCTATTATCTACAATAACAATGTTTCTGGCGGAGAGTTATATCTCTCGCTGGGACAATTTTCAATTGTCTCACCCCCGTGGGATTCAACTTTTTAGGTAGACTCGAGGAAGAAGAAACCCTTCAGTGGGTGAGCAGCAACAACAGCAGCCACATCAGTAGCAGTAGCAACAATAAGGACAACAGTGATCTTCAGGTGGAGACACTGTCTGCTAGGTTCTGTATATAGAGAGTCCTATGTGTCGTATCTGTACTCTCAGGTCCTAGGAGTCGGTAGATGGTTTGATATAGATCCGAGATTTTTGGCTTGATGCCTCGAGATTTTTGTATACTGCTCATGTATAGTTTAATAGGGCAGTCAATGTTTATGACTCTCGAGATGAGATGATACAGAGATGTACTGATGTATCGGTATGTAAATAACTTACTTTGGTTCTTTATGAAAGAGTTCTACAGTTTGTGGATCTCAATACAAAAAGTTTTAATTTTTAGTGATTTTCAGTAATTCCGTTGCTAATCATTCGCTTCCGCATTAGTTAATCTTGTTTTCGCGAGTCGTATGCCACAAACAAGATGAGAGATTCCTAAAGGTATCTTATTTCGAGTTAAATCCTGAGACTTTGGCCAGGCAGTCACACAGATCTGGGAGTCCTCATATTCCGACTAGCGGTGTGGAGGAAAATCTTGCCAGCCCCTAGGCGTGATCCTTCTCTAGACACCTCTGTCTTTCAAAAATTCCTCTAATAACTCCTTTGGGTTCTATAGAGTTTGTAAAATTTAATAATTATTACAGATTAAATGAGGAACCCATGCTCTGATACTAAATGTAACGACCCTGCCTCCCAGTAACCCCCAATTAAGGGAGACCAAGAGGTTAGATTCGTTATCCCAATTTCCATATCAAAGGTTCGACAAATAATCAATAATAATTAATAAATTCTACCAAATTAAACTGAAAGGCTGTAAAAAATTAAACTTTTCATACCTTTTTCAAAAACTTAGATATCTACTTCTATCCACATGGAGTCTATTCTAACTAATACTCCTTTGAACTTTAATTTATATTTAAGTCCACATATGCCACTTTACTATTTGTCCTTTTCACTTGTACCTAAAATGTCGATAAACAAAACGTCGGTCAGCATAAAGCTGGTATGTGGGGGAAACAATAATCGTGCAACTATGATAACAATGTAATCAGCCAATTATCATTTAACAGCCAAGATTACGTCTTAAGCAATACTAGTCAATCCTTACCTATCCCCTATCTCTGTGTTGTCCATGTAGTGGACCTGGATTTTGCCTTCCTCATGGTAGATCCCCATTAAACCCCGCATGATCCTACCTAACAGGTAGATCAATATCTAGGGTTGAGTCACATGGCACTACCCATAGGTAGCCCAATCCCTAACTCATGGTGTGCTAAAGAGTCGCATGGAACTACCCATAGATAGCCCAATCCCTGACTCAAGGTGACTTGATGGACCTACCCCATTGGTAGCCATGTACTAAGTCATCCAATGACCTGATGGACCTACCCCATAGGTAGCCATGTACTAGGTCAAACTATTAAGCCACAGAGGGGACTAGGATCTAAGCTAGTAGGCACATATCTTAAGTGATAGTCATATCCACATTATAGTTTGCATGAATTAAATTCATCCAATAGTTTAATTCAAGTCATCGAGGAAAACTTCAGAAAACCTCAAAAAACTAATTTGAGATGATCATAAGCGTAACCACATACCTGATCTGATGATTTGAGATAGAAATATTCCATGCGAGTAAGAAATCCAAGCAAGCAAGCACACATAACAAGATCCTAAAATAATCATACAATTCCCTTTTATTACTCATGTCATCTATTAAACCTAGCTCGCTTCCTAGGGTTTCTAGCCCACTTTTAGGGTTTCCTTTGCAATTAGGGTTCCAATTCATTTTTACTATTTTAAACCCAAATTGTATAAGATTGCTTACAAACCCTATTTATCTCATTTATTCTTCACGACAGGTATTAAGGTTATCTTTTAACAACATATAACCCTAATTTCAGAAAAAGCACAATTAACTATTAATTAAGTCCATTAAGCCTTTTACATTAAAGCTACCATTTTTATCCTTTTAATCCATGACAAGATCATTATACTCATTTATCATCAATTCATAGTTCCTTATGGTCTAAGACTCAATTTGCCATTAATTCTACCTTTATCCATTAGAAAACCCTAATTACTACATTAAGGGCATTTATCCACAATTAGGAACTTTTGTACTTGAAAAAGCTTAAAATTTATATATCTCAACTTTAATCATGAAATTGATCAATTAAAGCCATTAACAGTCTCATTCACTAATATTAGGGTTTTAAGGCCCATTAAAGCATGTGTACGCACATGAAACTCTCAATTAAACTAATTACATGCAAAGTTCATCCTTTTTGTTCTTAATGTACCTTTTTACAATTAACATGTTAATATCAACTTTAAACACCCATCTAACCCTTCCCAAAATCATTAATCACCAAAGATTTGGATTTTGCATTAATTAAACCATTAAAGATATCATCTTTACACACTTTTTTAATTGCACTCAGAATCAAGCTTCAATTATATTTTAATGCATTCCCCTCATTTTTCTGAGCAACTTTCATATTTTATGCATATTTGATCGGCCTTTTTCACGCGTCCGGAAATGAACGCAGGACAAAGGAAGGAATCAAGCTTTAAATTTATAACCCGAAACCTTCTAGGCCCCTGCAACTTTTATTGCGGGGTCGAAGTAGATATACGGGGTCGAACACAGGGACGTGGTGATGTTTAGGACGCCATATATTTTTGTTCTATATTCCGATAAGCCAAGACGATAGTCGATAAAAGTAAATGCTAGAACTAGTCTAGCAGGTTGTCACGATATAAATCAAAACAAAGAAAAGAAAACAAAACAAAACAGAGTTCGTGAGTCTACTAAATAGAGAAAGAGAGTTCCTGGCTATGTAACCACAAACGGGGCAGTCTATGCACTCGTTCTCAGGCATAGACAACCCTCGAACACCCAAGCAAGCATCTAGTATGCACAGTGTCATCTGTCTTGTGGTTTCGTCCCACTCACTCTCGCGATGCGTGACTAAAACCATCAATAATATGTCAATGACCCTCTCTCGAGGAATGACATATCAACACCTCGGAATACACTAAGTTCCCTCTCGGGTCTTAGGATATTCTGGGGTGTTAGGAATAGAATACCTTGGATCGTCCTCCTCTCGGGTTCAGATCCAAACTATCATCTCTTAGCTATTCCTACAACAGATCTCTTGATACAGGCAGAAACAACAGTTCAAGCAAGTAAGAGATCAACCAAACTAGCAATCATAACTTGGAAAGAGAAAATAGAACATGCAACATACTAGATATGATATGAATCTACTTGCTTAAGGAAAAAGTATATAAATATGCCCAGATCGGGCCACATAGCCAAGAAGGAGCTAACTAGCCATAGACAAGCATAGCTGGCACCGAACAAAGATGGATAAACATCATTTGTACAAGAAATAAAGGAATGAAGTAGAATGAAAGAGAAGAGGGAAGAGATATAGCCTGTAGAGGAGAGGTGGCTCTCGCTCCTCAGCCTCTCTGCAGGTCGCATCTCGGCCCTTGGGTCTTCTCTTCATCCCTCTGGACTCCTCGGCTCACTCTCTCTCTAGACCGTATCGGTCGGCGGCCGTATCGGTCGGCACCCGTATCAGTCGGCACACTCGTATCGGTCGGCGCACCCGTATCGGTCGGCGCACCCGTATCGGTCGGCACACCCGTATCGGTCGGCACACCCGTATCGGTCGGTGCACCCGTATCGGTCGGCGCACCTGTCAGTAGACTTTTGGGGAACTCGACACACTAGCTCCTTGGTCTAGGCACTAGCTCTTGCCAGGTCCTCCCTCCGGCTCCCCGTTTTCTATGTAGGTTAGCAGCTGCTATTTATAGGCAGTGAGTTGATGGGAGTTGTAACTTTTATTGGTCCACGTGTCCTTCATCCGTGGCTTTGATCTTGAGGCATTAGGTTGGCCAATATGACTGTCGCCCGAAAACCGTGTCGGGCAGGGGGAGTGTCAGGCAGCTGTATCGGGCAGGCTGTATCGGGCAGACTGTATCGGGCAGCGGCCGTATCGGGCGGCGGCCGTATCGGTCGGCGGGGCCGTATCGGTCGGCGGGCCGTATCGGTCGCCAGGCCGTATCGGGCAACCGTATCGGCCAGACCATATCGGGCAGCCGTATCGGCCAGGCCCTATCAGCCAGCTGCTGTAATTCTTGTCTTTTCAGGTTCGGTACTTGAGAGTCCCAAAATTGGCTAGTTCCAGTGCCTGCAAGTCTAAAATAGGCTAATTAGCTACATTATTGGCTATTTTCACTACATTATCTAATGGAGAGACAGAAAACATAAAACATGAACAAAAGAGTGCATATTAAGACTAAAGTGGCACAAAACTATAGATAAAATGCATAGAAAATATGCGCTAATTTGGGTGTTATCAACTACCCCAAGCTTAAAACTTGCTTGTCCTCAAGAAAGACTGTGCTCAAAGAACAAAAGATAACATCCAAATTAAGCTTGGCAATAAATGCTAAGGTTAAGAAAAGCAGTTTAAAACATCAATTCTCCTGATCCATGTCATTTCAGAACAAACCCCCACCTGTCAGGCACAATCCTGCCAAAGCAAGATCAAAGCGTTTCCAGGCAAGATTAAGCGAATTCACTACAACCTGTCGATACTCATGAGGGTTTGAACCATAATTATTAAACATGAAAGAATTGACACATAGGTGATCATGCGGGTGATGAGTAATGAGCCATCACCATGAATCCATGCATACCAATCAGAAATACCATGCCTCTCACTTATTCATGTCGTAAGAAATAAAGCAAAAAGACTCTAATGACTTCTGAGAATCCCGATCTGCGTCAGGTTGGTCCATGTAGCGAGCAACAGTCCCTGCAGTCCGAACCAGTTGGTCCAAAGCAGTGAGATGAACTCCTCGTACTGTGCCCGAACCAACCCTACTACTGAGATGATCTCATAGGTCACCTAGGGGGTTCCTAGTGACTCTCTAATGAGCATTTGGAGTGGTACTACCAGGCACGACATATCTGCATTCGTGAGCGCAGTCATACACCGGCTGGGCACCATCCTCAACTCTCCTAAAAGAGAAAACATCGCTCATTTATTGTTCACACTCAGGCTTTTATCATCTGCATTCTATTTTTGGGCTTGGGTGAGAACTATGTAGATATTTTTGGGATTTTGTGGGCGGCCAAGCCTCTTTTGCACATTTTTATGTTTTTCATCTTTTTGACTCAATCTAATGTGAGAAGGCACGTAGTCCATCAAGGAAAACACTTCATCTTGATCATGGCTCAAAACTCATCATGATCCACTTGATACCTGTGTGAAAAGATAGAAATTATGATTCAAGAATCCTTAGAATAGAGGCAAACTTGTGAATCCACAGCTAGGTTCTTTGATCGTGTTTTAGCTCATTCCAACGGTCCTTTACCATGGATTTGCCATTCACGACACAGATCAAGGGAATTCAGCTTTAAGCTATGAAAAAGGGACATAACCTTAGATTTATTACCAAACTCAAGGAAAGAGTCAAAGAGCAAGTCAAGCAAGAG
Organism: Alisma plantago-aquatica; assembly: GCA_963693085.1. Classification (NCBI taxonomy): domain Eukaryota; kingdom Viridiplantae; phylum Streptophyta; class Magnoliopsida; order Alismatales; family Alismataceae; genus Alisma; species Alisma plantago-aquatica. Next base: position 468,086,857 of record OY856413.1, read on the forward strand.
GTCAAGCAATTTTTAAGATGAAAATTGTGCAATTAGGCATAAAGTCAAGCATTTATCTGTTAGATTCGCACCACATAGCCATAGTTGCAAAACTAAAACTCTTATTTTTTTTGAAAATTTAAGACTAAATGCAGGAATTAGACATGCATGCGAGAAGGGTGAACCGAAAAGAAGGGCAAAGCCTACCACCCCAAGCTTAAAATTTTGCTCGTCCTCGAGCAAGACTCAAACTTGAAATAGTGAGGCAGGAATGCATGAGTTTAATGACAGTCATTGAAGTTCTAAAGATGATGCATGGATGCAAGGGTACAAAACAATTAGAGGAAAGAAACTAAAAAGAATCATGAAAAGCAAAATTTATTGTAACAAAAGGGAGGGAGGGTGGGTAATAGAAAAGGGGGTGGTTGCCCCACGATACCGACACTGGGATCCTAAATCCTAAGTTTTGGGACCAGTGTCACCTGTGCCTTGCCGAAGGGTTCCGCCACATAGTAGGAGTAGAATAGGAGGATGTGTTGGCCCTTCCGAGTCCGAAGAAGCGAAGTGAAATCTGGCGACTCGGTGAAGTCATCTTTGTGCTGGAAGTGGCTTGAACTGCATTGGGATGAATTCTTCGACATATCATCCTCAGGGTACCTTTCATTATATGATTCTGAAAATGAAGGTCCTGGGATGTCGACATAGGATGAGATAGATAAGAGAGGTTGGACATCATCTTGATGACTCATATCTTCTCTCTCCATCTCTGCACTTGAGGTTGGATGCTCAGATAAATCTTCATGTACTGTCTGAGTCATCCAATCATCTTCTGAGCAAAAAGTACCCCCTGAAGAATCTGTTTGTGGTTCTACCACCCCAAGCTTATCACCTGGCGTGGAGTCAGGGGTGTCTTCATGCTCAGCAGCCATGTTGTAGTGAACCATCCATCCTACCCCCTTGACGTCCACCAAGCCTTGTAAAGGGGTGGTGGCGAATGATGGCTCATGCTGCTCCAACTCGTCTTCATTACTATACTCACTGCTCCATGTCGAGCAGCTGTCGTCATCGTCGTCGTCGAACAAATTGTTCCAAACCATGGTTGGCATACTGCTCAAAGCAAAATGACAGGTCTCAATATGAGAAATGTCACTCCGGTCTGGTTCAATATCTGACTCTGGTTCCTCAAACCAACCTTATGGTTGTGAGGTCGATTCGCTTTTCGAGTCTTCATCATCGTCATCATAGACACATTCATGTCTATGACTCATTTCTTCCATTGGTTCATCAGCTAGGTCATCTAGATAGAATGAAGGGCTTCCCCAAGTGGGTTGGTCTTCATAGAAAAATCCTGGTGAATCCAGTTGATGGTCTGAATAGGATGATGGTGCATGCTCCACTTCAGACCCAATGGAATGGTCTTGATGACTAATGTCTTTATTGTCTTGTGATGGAAGTTGTAATTGAATTGTAACCAGATCAATGAGCTCTTGGAGCCTCCTTCCTTGTTCAACATCTTTATCATGAAGTTGTTGTACTTGAGCAGCAATGCTTTTGAGACCCGTCGATTCTGCCATGCACATATAAGGGGAACCCGCTGTATTAAATTGATGCTTTAGGATGGATCCTTGTTCAACGGTTTGAATTATACTACTACTGCGGTCTGGAGCCCCGGTGGCTGCTTTGAGATGATGCTCCTTCTTGTCTAATAGTTGCTGGAGCGGATCGAAATTTTCTTGGAGATGAGGAACTAGGGAGGTGAGTGCCTTGACACTTTCTCCAGCTAACTCCACTGCCTTGATCAGTTCTTGATCCCATGATAGCACAAGAGTCGATGGTTGACTGGTAGTCTCCTTTGTTGGAATTTCAACATATGACGATGATGGAGGTGAGTATAACTCGACTAGTAGCAGAGCATGACCTTCAATTATTTGCCAGCAGTCGGAACTACAGAAAAACTCAGGAGGACAGGTGGACAAGATGACTTGTCTTGCGTAAGCAAGGTCCATGGCTGAAAAAGGTATGAGAAAAAAGAAAAGTGATTTAGTACATATGAACAAGTATGTGTAAAGCAAGAGGAAAACTATGCATGTATATACATACTTATAGTGACAGAACAAAAGTCTACTAAGCGTGTAAACGTGGAAAACCACGTCCCCGTCAACGGCACCAAAAGTTGATCGGCCTTTTTCACACGTCCGGAAATGAATGCGGGACAAAGGAAGGAATCAAGCTTTAAATTTATAAACCCGAAACCTTCTAGGCCCCCGCAACTTTTATTATGGGGTCGAAGTAGATATACGGGGTCGAACACAGGGATGTGGTGATGTTTAGGATGCCACAGATTTTTGTTCTATAGTTAGATAAGCTAAGACGATAGTCGATAAAAGTAAATGCTAGAACTAGTCTAGCAGGTTGTCACGGTATAAATCAAAACAAAGAAAAGAAAACAAAACAAAACAGATCTCGTGAGTCTACTAAATAGAGAAAGAGAGTTCCTGGCTATGTAACCACAAACGAGGCAGTCTATGCACTCGTTCTCGGGCATAGACAACCCTCGAACACCCAAGCAAGCGTCTAGTATGCACAGTGGCATCTGTCCAGTGGTTTCGTCCCACTCGCTCTCACGATGCGTGACTAAAACCATCAACAATATGTCAATGACCCTCTCTCGAGGAATGACATATCAACACCTCGGAATACACTAAGTTCCCTCTCGGGTCTTAGGATATTCTGGGGTGTTAGGAACAGAATACCTTGGATCGTCCTCCTCTCGGGTTCAGATCCAAACTATCATCTCTTAGCTATTCCTACAACGGATCTCTCGATACAGGTAGAAACAGCAGTTCAAGCGAGTAAAAGATCAACCAAACTAGCAATCATAACTGGGAAAGAGAAAATAGAACATGCAACATACAAGATATGATATGAATCTACTTGTTTAAGGAAAAAGTATATAAACATGCCTAGATCGGGCCACATAGCCAAGAAGGAGCTAACTAGCCATAGACAAGCATAGCTGGCACCGAACAAAGATGGATAAACATCATTTGTACAAGAAACAAAGGAATGTAGTAGAATGAAAGAGAAGAGGGAAGAGATATAGCCCGTAGAGGAGAGGTGGCTCTCGCTCCTCGGCCTCTGTGCAGGTCGGATCTCAGCCCTTAGGTCTTCTCTTCGTCCCTCTGGACTCCTTGGCTCACTCTCTCTCTCTAGACCGTATCGGTCGGCAGCCGTATCGGTCGACACACCAGTATCGGTCGGCGCACCCGTATCGGTCGGCACATCCGTATCGGTCGGCACATCCGTATCGGTCAGCACACCCGTCAGTAGACTTTTGGGGAACTCGACACACTAGCTCCTTGGTCTAGGCACTAGCTCTTGTCGGGTCCTCCCTCCGGCTCCCCGTTTGCTCTGTAGGTTGGCATCTGCTATTTATAGGCAGCGGGTTGATGGGAGTTGTAACTTTTATTGGTCCACATGTCCTTCATCCGTGGCTTTGATCTTGAGGCATCAGGTTGGCCAATATGACTGTCGCCCGAAAACTGTGTCGGGCAGGGGGAGTGTCAGGCAGCTGTATCAGGTAGCCGTATCAGGCAGACCATATCAGGCAGACTGTATCGGGCAGCAACCGTATCGGGCGGCGGCCGTATCGATCGGCGGGGCCGTATCGGTCGGCGGGCCATATCGGTCGGTGGGGCCATATCGGTCGGTGGGCCATATCGGTCGACGGAGCCGTATCAGTCGGCGGGCCGTATCGGGCAACCATATCGGCCAGACCATATCGGGCATCCGTATCGGCCAGGCCCTATCAGCCAGCTGCTGGAATTCTTGTCTTATTGGGTTCGGTACTTGAGAGTCCCAAAATTGGCTAGTTTCAGTGTCTGCAAGTCTAAAACAGGCTAATTAGCTACATTATTGGCTATTTTCACTACATTATCTAATGGAGAGACAAAAAACATAAAACATGAACAAAAGATTGCATATTAAGACTAAAGTGGCACAAAACTATAGATAAAATGCATAGAAAATATGCACTAATTTGGGTGTTATCAATATTCATCTGAGATACTATTAAGGAGATATGATTTTTGTAATAAAACCTTACTTAGGCCAATCAGAGGCTGACACGTCAGCCCTCCCATGCAACATGATCGATTTTGGAAACATAACACAAAGGTGGAACTGCCCCCGCGTAAGTGAATGGTGCTTCAGCCCGCTGAGGGGTAAATGCGTCCAATGCCATCCGTGCTCCTTCTTCCTTGTGAACAACCCTAAGCTGCCGCCTGTAGCAGCTCGGGGGAGCTCTCCTCCTCCCTCCTTGGACTCCAGGGCACCAATGATGGTCCCATAGCTTCCGCCTCCCTCCGTCGTACCTACAGAGTCGTGGTGGCTGGGATTGGGCGCGGCGATCTGTAACTCACGGCTGTCCTATGCAGTCAAGCTACTGTAGCGGCACACAGCTAGGATGAAGGGACGACCACCGAGCATCCTCATGATGTCGTGGGAGAAGCATGGCCCCATGGTAACTCCTCCATGGCCCTTCTGTGCTCTAGGGATAGATCCCTTCTCTCGACTAGGGTTTGAACGAGGAAGAACAAGAAGAAGAAGAAGAGAGACATGTGAGATCTCTTTGGAACTTGAACCAGAAGGCCAACCCCTTATATAGGGGAGGGTATCCACGCCCTAAGGTGCTCATCCACAACATCCAAGTTCTTTTCCTAAAAGGAAACGTATTTTCGTTAGTTAAGAAGCAACCTCTTCTCTCTTCATTATCTTCTAATATAACTATATTATTTGGGTATTTAGAAATTCGAAAACCTTTTCCCTTATTTTCTTTATTCTTGGCTTTTAATCCATTAGGCACAAAATTTATATTTCCTTAAGTAGAAAATACTCCCTTTTTAGCAATGCCACCAAAATCATGAATAATGTATCACATTATCCTCTTATTTTGCATTTTTGGTATTTTCTCTTTCTTTCTTCTCCATTGGCACTCCTTGCACCCCAAGAAAGTCTAAGATTTTTAAATTCCTTTATAAGGATACTTACTATCCTTCTAGATGCATCTATATTCATTATTTCTCATTATCTTGTTTATTTCTTATTAAAATATCTCGTTTTGATGATTTCTCTTTTTCTTTCTTTTTATTTTCCACATTGGCATTCTTTTTAACATTAGGAATCCTTTGGATATGAAAATCCACCAAGGATAACTCAATTATACCTCTTTTCTCTTATTTTCCACATTTTATCATTATTTTCAATTTCTTTCTTAATAAAGAAATATTTAATTGATCTTTTCTTTTCTTATTGCTTTCTTTTTGCAATTTTGGACTCCTTGGAACCCAAGGAACCCAAGAGACACAAAATCCACCTTTCGATTATATATTTTTTCCTTCTAGAGGTTTCTACATTTTTCTTTTCTCCATTTCTTATTAATAATGAAGTTCCTTTTGTCTCTTCCTTGTTATTGGACCCAATAGCCAATAAAGCCCACAAAAAAATCATCAAGGCTATTGTAAAAAAAATCCATTTATTCAAAACAAATTATATCTTTATTTGTTCAAATATCTTTAATATGAGAAATCACATTTCTCACCAAATGAACCCAAAAGTTGGGGTTGTAACAGAGAGATCGGGGGTCAGGTGGCTGAAAGAGGGGGAGAGGAACACAACCTTTTTCCATGCTAAGGCCAAGGCAAGGAGAAGGACGATGATGGTTCACAGCATCCGTGGGAGAAATGGATCTTGGATTGAGGAAGAGGAGTTGATACTACAGGAGGCAGAGTCTTTCATCAGGGATTTGTTCACAGAATCCTCCAACTGCAACTCAAAGCAAGACATGTGGAACAACATCCCCGATCTGATCACAGAAGAAGACAACAACCTACTGCTGGCTTTGCTGATGATGACCGAGACATGGAACGCTGAGTCTCGCTGGATGGAGATAGTGTCCCGGGACCTGACGATTTTGGGGTGACTTTCTTTAGCTTTGCCTGGGAGGTGATTAAGGATGATGCACTCACCTTTTTGCACCAGTGCTTCCGGTAGGAACTGATCTTCCATGGAATTCTAGCCACGAAGCTCGTGCTGATCCCCAAAGAGGATGAGTCATCGATGCTTGGAGATTTCAGACCCATTAGCATTAGCAATGTGGCTATGCGCCTGGTCTCAAAACTTTTGGCACTGAGGATGGCCCCCCTACTCACATGGCTGGTCACAGATGAGCAGAATGCGTTCGTCAAAGGTAGAGGTATCACGAGCAACATTAGGATGGCCCATGAGCTATGCCACGACATTGGGAAGAAGGATCAGGGGCACGAGAATCTAATAAAAATCGACATGCCAAAAGCCTTTGATAAGGTAGATTGGAGATTCTTGCAGAGATCATTCCAGGCGTTTGGGTTCAAGGAACAGATGGTTCAACTTCTCTTGTTCCTTACCACAACAGTTTGGTTCTCTGTGTCATTGAATGGTGGCTCTGCTGGTTTCTTTCGAGCTACAAGAGGATTTAAATAGGGGGACACCCTCTCCCCCTTGCTCTTTATCCTTGTGGAGGAATATCTGGGCCGATCTCTCAGGGTCGGGCTGCATGAAGGCTTGGTTAGGCATTACAAGATGAGAGGGGCAGGTCTGGCTCCTTCCCACTTGCTATTTGCCGATGACATTTTGTTGTTCATCAACGCAGAGGGGGAATCAGTTACCAACTGTAAGGAGATCCTGAATCACTATATGGAAGTTTCTGGTCGACAAATTAACTTTGAGAAGTCGGTGTTCATATACCAGGGGAACAATCGGACCTATCAGCCCAAATTGAGGCAATCTTGGGTTTCCCCCACCAGATCAAGGCCTTCACCTGCCTCGGGATACCTCTTCCCTTGGGAGAATGCCCATGTCGGCTTAGGAACCTCTGGTGATGAAGATCGAGAGCAGGATAGCGGGATGGCAAGGGAGGTTGTTGTCTATGGAAGGGTGTCTCACTCTGGTTCGACATGTCTTGGCTTCAGTTCTGGTGTACACTTTAGCGGAAGCCACAATTCATAAAGGGATGATTTGTAGGATCGAGAGGTTGATGGCCAGGTTCCTATGGAACTCCACTGAGGGACATCATCGGCGTCACTGGGTGCACTGAGATTGGGTGACTAGGATGACGTCAGACAGAGGATTGGGCCTATAATGCCTTGGGGAGGTCCGGAAGAGCCTGCTTATTAAAGCGGTGTGGATATCTCTCTAGGGGAGCTCTATTTGGGTGGTGTTTTGCCTAAGGAAATACAATAGAAGGGAGAGAACAACTGATGCACTCCATCCGTCATGGATTAAAAGTGGATCTTTCACCTCTGCTTACTGGAAGAAGGTCTGGGACTCCTTCCCAACCCTTCTAGACTTTGCAAGAAGGGAGATTGGATGGGGGGATCTGTCATTCTGGACGGTCAGATGAAGCGATGTTCTCCTTCTCCAGCACGCTTGCCCAGGAGTGGCAGTCTTGCTAGAGCCGCGTGTTCGTGATCTGTTTCTAGTCGATGGTGAATGGGACTGGCATTTGATTTGCTCGCTGCTAGAGGAGGGGTTGAAGGCAGTTAGGGAAGTCCAATGTAAGGAGGTTGTGGGAGCCAACAATTGATGGGTCTTTCTCCACTAGATCAACAAAGAAGGTTTGTTGAGGGCGTACCGATGCCCTTCCCTTCACAAGATGGGTCTAGACGGGGCATATACCTTTGAAGATGGAGGTTTTCACCTAGAATACCCTACATTCAGTTATCCCAGTTGATGCTAGGATAAGAGACTACCACATACTCGTGGTATCGAGATGTGAATGTTGCTTAGAGGGTGATTTTGAGTTGATCGACCACCTCCTTCTTGAGGGGGAGTGTAACATCCCTGACCTAGGTTATGTGTTATCCCTAGATGTGTTGCTTAAGAAAGATAATTATATGCTTGCTCTTATCTTTTGAAAATTTATTAAGGCTCAATAGGAGCTTATGTTTCAATTTTAGTCCTTTTTGAATAATGTTGAAAATAAGGTTTTGCCTGTTTTGGACTAAAGTGCAAATTACCCAAGTTGAGGGATTAACTTGCAAATGTTATATGATAAAATTTTCCTCAAGTGTTATAGCATCATGAGAATGAGAATGATGCAGAGGTATGGATTGAGCAAGCCTGAGCACCAAGAAATAGCTTGTTAAGCAATGTTTGTGCAATAAAACCTAGTTTTGGTGTAATATGCAATTTACCCAAAACGTAGGGTTCAATATGCAAAATACCACTTTTAGAGAGTCCCTAAGGTTTCTTGGTATCAATTAGAGACAATAAAATCAGAGGGGCGTCTCATTTGAATCTTTTTGGAGGAGAGAGAATCTTAATATTAAAATAATCAAGATTTAAGCATAATTGAAACCCTAATTCAATTTAATGCAAAAATAATTATATTAATAGAAGTGCCCTTCAACCAAAAATGTGATGGTTGAATTTTTATAAGTGTGGACGTCCTTGTGCCTTGCAATGGCACCGAAATATCTAAAGGGAGTGGAGATCCCACTCACATTAGTTAAAGAAAAAGTAATATCCACTAATTTTTGGATATTATTATTATATTGATTAAGGTGCTTAATTTGTTTTCTTTTAATTCATAGATAAAGAACAAGAATTTGAAGGTAAGGATGATGGCTTCGTATGCAAGGAAGTGAGGGGGATAAGTGGAACCAATTTAAGGAATTGAAGGATTTTTATAACACTTTCTATCTCTTGAAATTCCCTTACATATATCCCATTTTTCACCCACATGAAAGACTCTTTTTCGACTCTTCTTTCTTTCCTTGATTTTTCCGAACACAAGGGAGATTAGGAGAAATAGGAGGATGTATCTCAACCTATAAGTAAGCTCCATAGTCATATTCAACCTTGATTTCATGGTGGAAATCGAAATTCAATGCTTATTTTCTTCTTTAGTCCATTCAATCTTCAACTTTAGCCAATCCTTTCACTCAAAGACTTTAGAACGGACCTTGGATAGTTGAGAGAGCTTCATTCACCATTGAGGACGTGAAGCTTGAATCTTGGATTCAACTTTGAAGGCGGGTTATATAACTTGAACTGTTAAACATCATTATTCATTTCATTTCTTCATCATATGTTGATTCCCTTTTCTTTCCCGAATTTCTTTGTGATTAATTGTTGAAATTACCACAAAGATCACAGAAAATTTCGAAGGTTTGTAGCTTGAAGATGATTATGTCATCTTAACACACACCTCAATAAAGATCATGTGCAAACGGTTTCAACTTTGATGACCAAACGGTCTCAAGACCGTTTGAGGGTAAATGGTCTCAAGATCATTTAAGAGCAAACGGTCTCAAGACCGTTTGGGGTCAATTGCTGATGTGGATGATTGAAGATCCAATGGTTCAAATTGATCTAATTATAATGGATTCAATAATGGATGATCCATTGATTACAAACCCTAATAGGATTGAATGGTTGAAACCTTACTTTGATTGAGCCGATTTCTAAGTTGAACGAATGAAACGGTCTCAAGACCATTTGAGGGCAAACGGTCTTAAGACCGTTTGAGGTCAAGAGGGGTCATGGATGGATGGAGATCCAAGGGTCACAAGTTGATCTATTTTCAATAGCCTTAATTTTGGATGGTTCAATGAGTGGAAACCCTAAATCGATTGGTTGTGGAAACCCTAATTGATCCATTCGGTTTCAAGGTGGTTTGGACCAAACGGTCTTGAGACTATTTGGAGGGCAAATGGTCTCAAAACTATTTGATGTCCAATCGGTTTCAATGATGGGTTGTTCATTCGGTTTCAATGATAATTTGATCAAACAGTTTCAAAGGTTTAAAGCACCAAATGGTTTCAAAATCGTTTAAGAGCAAACAATCTCAACTCTAGATGCCCAAACGGTCTCAAGACCGTTTGGAGGGAAAACGGTCTCAAAACCGTTTGGAGGTTGAAGGTCAAAATTGTTTGGAGGTTTAAGGTAACCAAGACCGTTTGAAGACCTAATGTGATGAAAGATCAATTAACCCTATGATTTTTTATGATGATAATTACAATAGTTGTACCTTTATGGTACTTAAGTGATTAGTACCTTCTGAGTGGTTAACCTTTAATGCTTATGAAAGCAAAATCTCAATACACCATGTTAACCCTAAATGTGTGTAATTGAATGAAGGGTTGACCTAATCTAATCAAGCTTGAAGTAATCAACATCCTAGAAAGGATGAGAGAGAGAGAGAGAGGAATTCATACATGTATAATAATCATGTAGTGGTTAAGCGTGAACACTCTCAACATGAATATAATATGTAATTAGGGTATGATCCTCGATAAAGAGATCATGAAACCCTAATTGAGAAGGTTGATGAACCCTAACCCTAATTTAGGGCAATGCTACATGAAACCCTAATCTAGGGTAATGGTGTAACCCTAATTTAAGGTAATGATATGAGAAATCCCAATTTAGGGTAATGTAATGAAAAACCCTAATTTAAGAGGATGCTTCATGAAACCCTAATTTCGGGTAAAATCTCATGAAACCCTAATTTGGAGAAAAGTTATAAGGAACCTTAATTCAAGGTAATGATGTGTGAAACCCTAATCTAGGGTGATGCTATGTGAAACCCTAATTTTGGGTTATAGTGCATGAAGCCCTAATCCTGGGCAATATGATGATAAGCTATAACCCTAATTTTGGGTAATGGGATGAGTATCCCTAATTGATATGAAATTTGGAAATCCTAACCCTAATAAGGGAATAGTGATGCTACTCTTACATTGCATAGTGTTGATATGTAATTGATATAACTGTTATCATGTGTACTAACTGTGCAGATATCATGAGATGATGAGCATAGCTAGGTATGAGCTATGATGTGTTATTTACTTAAAATGTTTTATGGGCCTTGTGAGCCATTTATGCTTTGTTGCCTAGTAAGATGTAACAAGATATTAAATGGGCTTTGATAGCCATGTGAGATGCTTGTGTAGCAAGTATCATGTTTACCTTGGTCAGATGACCTGAAGGTGTTTAGTTACCTGATAAGTGGTAACAAGTGTTCTTTGATGAACTGAGGGTTTGAATACCCATATTTCATAATCATGATGATGAGATGTTAAGTGATGAGAATGCCCATGATGAGGTAAGGGATTGAGATCCCAATGTCTATAAAGTTTTGAAAAGTACTTGATAGAAGTGTTATACATGCTTTGTAGCTTTTGTCATAATAATTCATGTTTGGAAACATGTCTGAATGCTAATAGAATATGTAATACACTTAATTAATCAAGTGAAATCTTATCATCTAGAGCCCGGACCATAGATCCATCATTGTCAGTAGTCGGTGATGGAGAAACAGGTTTTCCTATGGGAATCCCTAGAATGCATATTTTTTAATATGTGGGGGTAATGGGAGAAAATATCCTTATGCCTCATACGAATGACTGCGGGCCATACCTTATGCACATGAATGGTTATGGACCATATCCCAATAAGAGTATGGCTATGAGTCATAAATCCATAATATCAGGCATTGGCTACGGTCCATATCATGAAAAGAGTATATGCTATGGGCTATAACTCTATAGAAAAGATGCTAGTATACCCTGGAAAGCTATTTAGTAGAGACACAAGATGTCCTGCATATGATCTCATACTGACCGAGACATATGAGGTAATGGAGTTCGGCTCTTCCATTGACCTATGTATGGTACCGATGCTTTACATAATTGTGGTCGGTTGGAGTATGAGCGGTATACCTCATCTCCTCAGGGTTTAAGTATGATTGGAAAAGGTAATCAGCCGTGTATCGTATTTGCTTAAGGTTGATATACGAGAATAAATGGTTGATGTTACCTTGCTTAGCATATCCTAGATGGATAAATGGTATACATGTTTTTCAGTTCCTTATTGGATAAGTGACATACTGCTTTATCAAGTTATAGCTGAAATGCTTTGGAATGAGAATATTGCTCTAATTTGTTTAGACATTGATTTATCTGTTGTTGAATATATTTGAATTCTTATGCTCAGTTTTATTCTATTAAACTATAGTAATAATGTTTCTGGCGGAGAGTTATATCTCTCGTTGGGACAATTTCAATTGTTTCACCCCCATGGGATCCAACTTTTTTAGATGGACAAGGACGAGGAGGTAGAAACCATACAGCAGGAGAAGAACAGTAGTAGCAGCAACAACAGGGATAGTAGTGATATTCTAGGTGGAGGCATTGGTTGTCATGTTTTGTTTAGAGAGTCCTATGTGTCGTCTCTGTACTCTCAGGTCCTCGGAGTTGGTAGTTAGTATTTTTAATGAATCAATCTGAGATTTTGTCTTGATGCCTCGAGGTTCTTATATTGCATGTGTATAGTTTTAACAGAGTAGTTGATGCTTGTAATCCTTGAGAAGGGACCGTACATGATATGTACTTATGAACCAGGATGTAAATATAATACATTGGTTCTTGATAAAAGAGTTTTTCTGTGTTTGGATCTCTTTGTAAATGGTTTTAAGTTTTAGTGATTTTCAGTAATCTGCTGTTAATAATCGCTTCCGCTTAGTTAATAACATTTTGTTCGGACGGATCACCACAAATTAGTTGTATCAGAGCTCTAGGTTCACTGAGTCTACAGAGACATAGGATTAAGATTGTTGAGTCTGTTCTAATGTCTTCCAGTTATCTGATAGTGTCTTCTGCTCATATAGGAGGAGAAGAAGAACTTAAAGATGTCTGGATCACATGAAGAACATGTTGGGAGAGCAGCATTACTGCACCAGGAAGAGGTGTAAGGGATCAGGATAGGGAGGAACCAGTACCTGAACATCCCCAGCTCAACCAAGCTGCACTAGAAAACCCAGCTTTCCATGGTCAGTTTGGGCAGTTCATGGCAACCATGACGCATATGACGGATATGATGCCACCACATGCACCTATGGCACTAGCTCATAATGAAGGATATGGAGTCAGAAAGACTTTTGAATGGTTTTGTCTGGTAGGAGCCACAAATTATGTTGGTACAGCTGACCCAGCAGATGCTAACATGTGGTTGACTGAGTTGGAGAAGGCCTTTAGAATCCTCAATATCCCTGAAGCAGAGAAGGTGAGGCATGCAGTGTACCTTCTAAAAGGGAGTGCTGGCCACTGGTGGACATTAGAAGAGGGCAAGAGGCCAGGTGTTGAAATTTTTGGGTTTTAGGGGAGATAGAGAAGGCAGCGGAAACAAAAATTTATCCTCCCAAACCCAAAACAAAAGAAACGCGTCAATGTCTATACAATAGGAAATATGGTTTGTAGAGGCGTACCTTGTCCCGAGGCTTGCTCGGTGACTTTACCTCGCAGCTAGTGTGGTCTTTACCTCTGGTCTTAGACGGTGTCTGTGTAGCTCCTGGTCGCACGGGGACTGGCACCTCCTGGTCTCACCGGGACTGTCGGGATTGACAGCTGTCCTCCGACCGGCAGAAGTATCCCGCCTCTTAAGTAGTCCACACAGACCACCTGGAACTCCAATCTCCTTATCTCATAAGGAATCGGAAGGAGTCACACCCTCCTATCAGCGTACTAGTCACCGACACACTCTCCTGCCACCAGTCACTTTCTGCAGTTGTCTTTCCCTTATTGTGCCTCCCTTATCGGGTAGCACTTGCTCGGGCTCTCTCTCGGTTACCAAAACCAGAGAGAACGACAACTTTGCAGAGCAACTGATGCACTGAGTTGTTCACCAGAGAAGCCCCCAATACCCCTATATATATAGGAGGGTCATGGGACAGGGTTCTCTATCCCGGGAAATCTGGAATTAAAGCCGGAGTAGAAGGGTTTGAGATTTTCCACAAAATAAGCAACTTGCGCCAGTTGAACTGATCGTTTCAACCCTGAAACGATCGTTTGGTGACCTCAACCGATCGTTTCAAGCTGAACCGATCGTTTGGGACACCTGAGCCGATCGGTTCATCACATGAGCCAATCGATTCGTGGTCCTGTTCCAACTAAAATTGACTTTCAAATTTGTTTCTTATTAATCAAATTATTAATCCTTATCCAAATCGAATTTGCATAAGTGAAACAAATTGTATTTGCAAAATAGACTTCTGACTTTCCAAACGATCTCAGTTGGTCACATGAGCCGACCGGTTCAACAATTGAGCTGATCGTTTCATGACACATGAGTCGATCGGCTCACAACATGAGCCGACCGGTTAAGCAACTTGAGCCGATCGGTTCATCCAATGAGCCGATCGGTTGGGGCAACAGACTTGTGCAAATCAGTCAATCGCAGTTTCAATCAATCTGATACTCCAATCAATTGGTCAAACACCTTGAACACTATGATTTTGAGCTATCAACTGATTGAGTGTTTAATTGAACTACTAAACTCATTTAGTAATCAATCTAAACATGGTTTGTGGATAAACTCCTCTTCCAGGTTAAATCCTATGTGTGACCCTACAGGTCCATTTCACATTGGCAGTGAAAGTCCATAACACTTATGACTTCACAAGCAAAGAGCAGTGCCTAGTCGCACATCAGTGCTACCCAAGTGAAATAGAAAGTTGGAGATCAACTTTCAATCCTACAATCCATGAATGGTGTTACAGTGAATGTATAATTCCTTTGTCACTGATATCCCGAATGAACTCAAGGCATGGAACAGTCATCCTGTCAATGTTCATTCACTTTCTTGATCTCAAAGTAGATTGGAGGAGATATGTATGACATCAATATCACATACTGATTCACACATGCGTGCACACACCTATCTAAATCCTACTCATCAAGTGGCCATGGATATCAAACTCCCTCAAGAGGGACAAATCCCATATCTATCACTCACCCCTCAAAAGCCCCATGTGTCAAAGCCACCCAATCATCACCTTTATAACAACCCATGTTTTAGGACTGTATTTGATGATGTCAAAGTGTACCCAACGACATGTGTTGAGTGTAGTGATTTTAGGTCAAAGAATCACATCCACCACCATCACTGTGAGAACTGACTGTGACTACTATGTCAAGGTTCCATGTGTCAAATATCACGGTGGGTCTGTCTGGTAAACTTGTTCTCTAACAAGTACCTGTGTGTTTGGTTTGATATCTCTATATCATGACTAATGTGATTCTTTCATCAACCAACACCACAATCTAGTCTTGTGTGTCATTATTTTCTATCTACCTTCCAAAATGACATCCGACTAGGGACATAACAAGAATGTACAAACTCTTAGCATCTGTATGATCTCATCGTTCAGGTCCTCAACCTGAAAGCATACGTCATTGAGTACTGTCATTCTCTAGACATTCAATTTGTTCTATCACTATCTCATATGATTGAACCAGAAAGAACTGGAAGCTTTCCTTTGATGCTTATCAAATCAATCTTAATGTAACCCACCAATCATCCCATGATTGGCTCTCAGGGCATACATACCAACAGACTCCCACTTGCACTGTGAGCCAATCACCCTTGAATCATATTCATAGTGATCTTCAAACATGTCCCACATGTTATTGTACTCAAGTGCTAACATAGTGAGTTATGGCAACACTTTGCCAAAGTCAGTATTAACTGCATGTCTCTCATCTCTTCGATGTACGTCACATGTATGAGATGGAGTTGCCGTAATATGCGATCTAATATTCCTTTGCTAACCTTTAGCCATATTGCATGACCAAGTATTCCTTACTTGTCATCAATGACTAAAATATCTATAAGTTCATCTCATGAACTTCCAGATCCATATAGTATCCACTGTTGTTCTCTAACACATGGATACTCGACATTTCCTTTTAAACAGCTTTATTGGAATGTTTCCATTTATCAACAAACATTCATTTTTATATATCCCATATATTTATTGCGATTAATTTTCTGACCTTTTCGGAAGTTCTCATCAGTGTAACTCTTTATAGTGAACCCTTCCTTATTTCCATAGAACTAGTACTTCTCAAGTACTTATCAATTTCTTATGGTATTCCAGTAACCCTTACTGGAACTAGATAGACATCCACTCGTCATGTCCCACATACGAGTTATCAAGATGAGCACATCATATTGTCATGTCCTACATACAAGATGATGAATGCATTTTGTTCTTGCCATGTCCATACATGCAAGATAATGGGATGTTTACATACATGATAGATCCATATCTATTTTTAGTGTTCCAATTCTTTATAAGAATTGGACACTTGGCCTTGGGATACCAACTCCATGTAATATGGACAAGTTTTCTCCCACTGAATCTATGCACACTGAACTCTTCAGTATAGATTGCCAATGTATGCTCTCTCTTTTCAGGTCAAGAGGTTTTCGAGAACTATCTCTATAGATCTCTATTCCTATCTCATAGGAAACGTCTCTATCTTCCTTAAAGATAATTTCCACTTTGGATTTCCATTTCAGAACATCTCATTTCACATCAACATGTGGAATGTAAATATGCTCCCACTAAATCACAGATCCCTTCTTTATCTTTGTCATATTAGTCAAACCCTTTGACTATATTATCAAAGTAAAGATCCAGCTCTGAGTTGCTTGTACTCAATCAATCACATTGATTAGTCCATTGTAACTTATAGACTTCATTTGCATTAATGGATTCATAAACCTTATAGGTTGTGTCACATACACATCCTTGTTTTATTCCTTATAGGAATGTGGTTTTCGTATCCATATGTCAAATCTCTTAGTCATTAAGTTGCAATTAACAAGCATCATCCTTCTCAAAATGTTATACATGTGTCTTAACACTTAAGACTCATTCACACTTATGGATTGTATCCCAATGGGTGCTACTATCAAGGTCATAGCTTATGGTTTACATGGAAGTCATTTAGGATGTAATGGTCATAAACCATAACTCAAAATCCGGTTCCTCATATTCATCTAGATATTTGACTCATCACATGACCAACTCATCACATAGATAATTGAGGTGTATCTGTCAAGGATATAAGAACTCACAACTCTTTGTGATTCTTAATGTCCTTTATTAGTGTGGGGTATTCTTTATTTTAAGAAGAATTTAGTTATTTGAAAATCATCTGCTAACTCCTTAGAGTATGACTCCTTCTTGATTTAGACATCACCATGCCTTAATCACGAGCTTACTATGATACACTATCATAATCACTCATAAGGATCTCAAACATTTGGTTCAAGTATTTCATTCATTGATCTCATCAAGAATTAACACTTTACCAAATTTGTACTTCATCTATGATATTCTTGAACACTTCAAGATATTCATATTGGTATTTCTCTAAACACCATTTGAAGTATTAGCATTAACTCCAATAGGTATGTAAATACATCACATGTATTATACCTAATAGGATAATCATTCTCCCACTACAACTAGTGAAGATTTATTAATCATGTCCAAGAGATTCATGTCTCTTACTGGTCCTCTAACTAAAAGAGTCTAGATGTATCCATCATATGGAAACTAGAAATGAATTTCTCATGATTTATGCTAATTTGATTGTTTGAGTTATCAATAACTTTTAGGTATCATCTTATCTTATGCATACCAAGTACCACAAGATAAACAAGGCATTGCCACATAGATTGCAACATCAACTTTATTAATTGCTATCATTGTCATACAATATGTAAAAATAATGTGTTTCTATCCATTGGCAAAATAGCAGTTCATAACTCTATTACATGCCTTCATGGATGAAAATAAACTAAAGTACTCTTATCTATGGCGGCAATACTTGCCCCATTTATTGAGTGCTTTACATTTTATATCTTGGTATCATACACCTCAAAAATGTTACAAGTTTATTTCATGACACCTTCAGGTGGAGACATATGTTGCCTCCTTCTTCTTTAGTTCTTCCAGATAGAGTGGACAATTCCTTTTCCAATGCCCTGGTTTTTGACAATGGTGGCAATTGCCTCTCTTGGTCACTCCTCCCTTTGCCTTGAGAGATAAAGACACCTTGGGCTCCTAGCTAGCATCAGAACCCTTCTTAGCTTTTCCCTTTCCCTTGCACTTGGACTTGCCTTTCTTGTTGCTGATCATCATCACAAACTTAGGCTTGTCCTTCTTCATCTGTGTCTCGACTGTCCTCAACATTCCCAACAACTCTGTCAATGGCTTGTCAAAGTTGTTCATGTTGTAGTTCATCACAAACTAACTGTAGGATTCTAGCAACAATTGCAGTATCACGTCAGTAGCCAACTCTTGGCTCAGGGGAAATCCCAGTCTTGTCAGGTTCTCCACATACCCAATCATCTTGAGTGTGTGAGGACCAACTGGATCTCCTTCTGTCATGACACACTTGAATAGTTCCCTGGAGACATCATATCTCTCTTGTCATGCTTGATCTTCATACATGTTCTTGAGATGCTGAATCATCTCAATGACACCCATGTTCTCATGTTGTCTCTGCAACTCATGGTTCATGGAGCACAACATCAAGAACTTTGCATCAATGGCATCATCAGAATGTTTCTTGTAAGCATCCCTTTCTGCCTTTGTTGTAGTAGGAGCAGGTTCCTCTGGAATTGGAGTATCCAGGACATAGAGCTTTCGCTCTTGAGTGAGAACAATTCTCAATGTCCTAAACCAGTCGTGGAAGTTAGTCCCATTCAGCTTGTCCTTTTCAAGGACTGATCGCAACGAAAAGTGATTTTTGTTTGTTGTCATTTGAACTACAAAAGGAAATATATGTAATTTAGTCCAAAACTCAATTTTGACTCATTTGATTGATTTAAAAAGTTGACGATATAATTAGGTCTTTAATTAATTATCCCTCCCACTATTTTTATTCAAATTGATAGCCCTCACCATCAATTCAGAAGATTGCAGCGTATAATCTTCTAGTGGATCAAGATCCTGAAATCCTCGAAGTCATGAACTAGCTAGGGCTATCACCCACAAATTAGATCTTCCAGATAGGCAACTTTTGCCAATTGCATTATATGCAACTCTTGAAAGATATCATATGCAACTCCTTGCCATGAACACCTCCATGCCTCAAGGTGCTAGATCCTATCTAGGTCACCTTGTTAAGTCTGAACCAAAGCCAACACGATGAATATGCACCCTGCTAGGGAAGACCCACATATTCATTCTTCACGCTTCCACGAGATAGACGGTGCACCACACTAGGGCGTGCCCACACTTGGCCGATCAAGCTTTTCACGTGTGTTGTATTTGAAAGGCATCTAAAACTTTAATATTTAATGAGGGATTTGGTTTTATAGGTACATATACATATCCAATCACCACAATATATAGTATGTATCATATACATGCTATATCCCACAGAAAACATGTGAAACGATAAAAGCGATGATTATGGCCATCCTAATGTGATTCCTCGAGCCAAGAGGAATCACAGTCATCTAGGTCTACATCACATGCAACTTGTCCATGATGAAGTGCTATAACCGTCCGAGTAGATCGACTCATCACATGAATGGCCTGCTTGCCCTGGCCGGTCATTTGGGTGCTACCAGGCGATCGTTTGGCTCCTCCAACCGATCGGTTTGCCTGGTCATCGTGCATCTCCTCATGGCCGCCATCTGATCGTCTCGCTCCATGAGTTGGTCGTCTGGATTGCCAACTGATCAGTTCACGCCTTGAACCGATCGTCTCAGTCGTCGTTAGATGTCCGCCGTTCTTTGACATAACAGGAAATAAAAGATCTGTCCTATTTACATTTGAATTGGGAAACCCCGAGTTACATTCGGGGGGAACAAAGGTAGGAAAGAAATCTCGAATTATTTCGAGTTACATCTGGAATAAAGAGGTAGGGAATTGGTGCGCAGGCTGAGATGCAAGCAGCCACATTCAACCAAGCACACATATAGGGTTTATTGGCCATAACCACACTATACATCCACCACAAAACTCGTTTAAGGGCGACGCGTATCGAGTGCATTCATATTACATATCATATATGTATATTGGGATTTGTGGATTTAAGATTGGACATGCATAAAGCCAATTTTATTCGCATCGTATGCAATAAATAAAGGCGACAAACCAAAATTGATCACATCAATAATCCTAAAGTATAGAGCAGTTGACGTGGCTCTGATACCACTGTTGGGTTTTAGGGGAGACAGAGAAGGAAGCAGAAACAAAAATTTCTCCTCCCAACCCTAGAACAAAGGAAACTCGTCAACGTCTATACAATAGGAAGGATGGTTTGTAGAGGCGTACCTTGTCCCGAGGCTTGCTCGGTGACTTTACCTGGCAGCTAGTGCGGTCTTCACCTCCAGTCTTAGACGGTGTCTGTGCAGCTCCTGGTCGCACCAGGACTGGCATCTCCTGGTCTCACCGGGACTGTCAGGATTGACAGCTGTCCTCCGAGCAGCAGAAGTCTCTCGCCTCTAAAGTAGTCCACACGGACCACCTGGAACTCCGATCTCCTTGTCTCGTAAGGAATCAGAAGGATTCACACCCTCCTGTCGGCGTACAAGTCACCGACACACTCTCCTGCCACCAGTCGCTTTCTGTAGTTGTCTTTCCCTTGTTGTGCCTTCTTATCAGGTAGCACTTGCTCAGGCTCTCTCTCAGTTACCAAAAGAGAGAACGACAACTTTGGAGAGCAACTGATGCATTGAGTTGTTCACCAGAGAAGCCCCAAATACCCCTATATATAGGAGGGTCATGGGATAGGGTTCTCTATCCCAATCAATGCGGTATTAAAACAGGAGTAGAAGGGTTCGAGATTTTCCACAAAACAAGCAACTTGTGCCAGCTGAACCGATCGTTTCAACCCTGAAATGATCGTTTGGTGACCTCAATCGATCGTTTCAAGCTAAACTGATCGTTTGGGACACCTGAGCCGATCGGTTCGTGGTCCTGGTCCAACTCAAATTGACTTTCAAATTTTTTTCCGATTAATCAAATTATTAATCCTTGTCCAAATCGAATTTGTACAAGTGAAACAAATTGTATTTGCAAAATAGTCTTCTGACTTTCCAAACGATCTCGGTTGGTCACATGAGCCGACCGGTTCAACAATTGAACTGATCATTTCATGACACATGAGCCGACCGGTTCAACAACCTGAGGCGATCGGTTCATCCCATGAGCCGATCGGTTGGGGCAACAAACTTATGCAAATCAGTCAATCACAGTTTCAATCAATCTGATACTCCAATCAATCGGCCCAACACCTTGAACACTATGATTTTGAGCTATCAATTGATTGAGTGTTTAATTGAACTACTAAAATCCTTTAGCAATCAATCTAAACATGGTTTGTGGATAAACTCCTCTTCCAGGTTAAATCCTATGTGTGTGACCCTGCAGGTCCATTTCACATTGGTAGTGAAAGTCCGTAATGCTTATGACTTCACAAGCAAAGAGCGGTGCCTAGTCACACATCAGTGCTACCCAAGTGAAATAGAAAGTTGGAGAACAACTTTTAATCCTACAATACATGAATGGTGTTACAATGAATGTATAATTCCTTTGTCACTGATATCCTGAATGAACTCAAGGCATGGAACAGTCATCCTGTCAACGTTCATTCACTTTCTTGATCTCAGAGTAGATTGGAGGAGATATGTATGACATCAATATCACATACTGATTCACACATGCATGTGCACGCCTATCTCAATCCTACTCATCAAGTGGCTATGGATATCAAACTCCCTCAGGAGGGACAAATCCCATATCTATCACTCACCCCTCAAAAGCCCAATGTGTCAAAGCCACCCAATCATCACCTTTATAACAACCCATGTTTCAGGACTGCGTTTGATGATGTCAAAGTGTACCCAATGACATGTGTTGAGTGTAGTGATTTCAAGTCAAAGAATCACTTCACCACCATCACTATGAGAACTGACTGTGACTACCATGTCAAGGTTCCATGTGTCAAATCTCACAGTGGGTCTATTTGGTAAACTTGTTCTCTAACAAGTATCAATGTGTTTGGTTTGATATCTCTATATCATGACTAATGAGATTTTGTCATCAACCAACACCCCAATCTAGTATTATATGTCATTGTTGTCTATCTACCTTCCATAATGACATCCGACTAGGGACATAACAAGAATGTACAAACTCTTAGCATCTGTATGATCTCATCGTTCAGGTCCTCAACCTGAAAGCATACGTCGTTGAGTACTGTCATTCTCTAGACATTTAATCTATTCTATCACTATCTCATATGATTGAACCAGAAAGAATTGGAAGCTTGCCTTTGATTTTTATCAAATCAATCTTAATGTATCCCACCAATCATCCCATGATTGTCTCTCAGGGCATACATACCAACAAAAATCGGATGGGAAGATTTTCGACGAGAATTCGTCAGTAGATACTTCCCCAAGACATTTCTAGATGAGAAGATCTCTCAGTTTGAGAGGTTAAGGAAAGGACCAATGAACATTAGCGAGTATGAAGCTAAGTTCATGGAGCTTTTGCAGTTCTATTTGCATATGGAAGGTACTGATGAAGAGAGAATTTGGCATTTTGAGAAGGGGTTGAACGCTGAATTGACCACTACTATGTATGCTTTAGAGAACAGGGAGAGGTTCGCCACCTTCTTGGAGTCCGTGAGATGGATAGAAAGGTCGGTGACTGAGAAGCGTCAAGCCCACCGTAAGAAGATGTACACACAGTTCCAAGGACAGAGGTCCGAGAGTTTTAAGAAACCAAGGTTTTCTGCACCAGCACCACCACCGAGGTTCAATACCCAGACACAATGGACGTCAAGTAGGGGTAGGGGCCATAGTTTTCCTCCAAATGGATCCCCCAGTACCACATCAACATCAACAACTGGACCTTTTAGACCATATCAAGAGAATAGAACTTGTCATCAGTGCAGACAGGTAGGACATCTAGCAAGGGATTGTCCAGTTGGAAACACAATGGTAACCCAACCACCGAGGCAGAGTCAACAAGGCCATCAGAGGAAACAGATTTTGAGTGGCGCTAGAGGACGTGGAAAAGCGTCCCAAGCTGGTTCGTTGGCACCCAAAAACTGAGCACAGGGTCAACAGCAAGCAACGGCGAGATTCTACGCGATGAATCAACCCGAAGCAGTAGTCAACCCTCAAGTTGTGACAAGTCAGATGGAACTATTTCATTCTGATATGTCTTCATCCTGCTTCATATTTGTTTTAATTGATCCGGGTGCTACACATTCCTTTTTCACTAGAGAAGTGATCATTGACTGCAATATGACTGTCAGTCATAGAGCAGATAATCTGTTGTTAGAAACCCCTTTGTTGGGATCTGTAGTGCTGCAGGAGGTGCGTTCTCGCTGCATTCTTTCCTTTTCTGAACATTGCATTCAGGTGGATCTTATACCACTTGAGATGCATGGGTTCGATATAATCCTTGGGATGGACACCCTAGAAAAGTATAAGGTTGTCTTGGATTGTGATTCCAAGCAAGATGTATTCACAGATGATGGTGACACATGGAACTTTCAGGGAGATATAAAGATTCTTCCAACCTATCTTGTGTCAGCTATGGTAGCTGAGAAGCTGATGAGATAAGGATGATTTGCATTCTTGACACATGTGGTAGATACCAGAATAGAGAGTTCTAATCTTTCTAAAGTTCTGATAGTTAGGGAGTTTGAAGATGTGTTTCCTGAGGAACTTCCAGGTGTTCCTCTACCCCCGAGAGATTGATTTTGAGATTAATCTAATCTCGGGCACACAACCAATAGCACAAACACCATATAGAATGGCACCTGCTGAGATGGAATAGCTCAAGAAACAGCTACAGGAGTTGCTTGAGAAAGGTTTTATCCGACCGAGTACTTCACCATGGGGTGCTCCGGGAAGAAGGATGGATCTATGCGGTTATGCATTGATTACAAACAGTTGAATAAAGTAACCATAAAGAATAAGTATCCTTTGCCAAGGATCGATGACCTGTTTGATCAATTGTGTGGTGCAACTATATTCTCTAAGATATATCTGAGGTCAGGATATCATCAGTTGTGTATCAAGGAGAGTGACATACCTAAGTCTACCTTTAGGATAAGGTATGGTTACTATGAGTTCATAGCTATGACGTTTGGACTAACTAATGCACCAGCTGCATTTATGGAACTCATGAATAGAATCTTCCGGTCTTTTCTTGATCAGTTCATAGTAGTCTTCATAGATGATATCTTGATATACAGTAGAGATGCTCAACAGCATGAGCAGCATCTCCGTCAGGATTTAACTTTGCTAAGAGAGCATAAGTTGTATGCTAAGTTTAGCAAATGTGAGTTCTGGTTATCAGAAGTTTCTTTTTTAGGACACGTAATATCTGCCTCAAGTATCCGTGTTGATCCTAAGAAGGTAGAATCTGTCCTGTAATGGGAACAACCAAAAAAACCAACGAAGATATGCAGTTTCCTAGGACTAGCAGGCTATTACAGGAGGTTCCTTAAGAACTTCAGTTATATAGCTTTACCCCTAACCAAGTTGACCAGGAAGGAGGTTCCTTTTGTTTGGAATGACAAGTGTCAACATTCTTTCCAGCTGTTGAAAGAAAGGTTAACAAGTGCACCTGTGCTGGTGTTACCTGAGCAAGGGAAGGGGTACATAGTTTTCTATGATGCATCTAAGAATGGTTTAGGATGTGTGTTGATGCAGGATAATCAAGTGATTTCTTTTGCCTCTCAACAGCTTAAGAAACATGAGGAAAATTATCCGACACATGATCTAGAGCTAGTTATTGTGGTTCATGCTTTGAAGATCTGGAGACATTATCTCTATGGAGAAACATTCTAGATTTTCACAGACCATAAGAAACTAAAATATATCTTCTCACAACATGAGTTGAACATGAGACAATGCCACTGGATGGAGTTAATTAAGGACTACAATTGTACAATTGATTATCATCCAGAGAAGGCTAATGTAGTGGCTGATGCACTAAGTAGGAAATCATCATCACCAGCCTTACATAAAGTACAGTTGAACTCTTTAGTGTGCTTTAAAAGAGATATGCTTATCTCCTTGAGGCAAAACAATATACATCTTAAGGTATCGTTGTTAGGCGGGCTGTTAGCTGAGATGCAAGTGAAACCTACTCTGAGACAACAGATTAAAGAAGCACAACAAGCTGATGTTGTGGTTCATCAAATCAGGTCAGAGTATGGTAGTGAGAAATGGGATGGCTTTCATGAGTTAGAGGATCAGGTAGTTTTGTTACCATGGTAGGATGGTAGTACCTGATGCCAATGACTTAAGGAAGTTAGTCTTGGAGGAATCTCACTCATCCATGTATGCAATGCATCCAGGAAGCACCAAAATGTATCATAATTTGAAAGATATGTATTAGTGGCCAGGATTGAAGAAGGATGTAGCTGCGTTTGTTATGCAGTGTCTGGTGTGTCAGCATGTTAAATATGGACATCAAAAGCCCGTAGGAACAATGCAACCTTTGCCTATACCGCAGTGGAAATGGGATCATGTGACCATGGACTTTATGGTTGGTTTGCCTAGAACAACCAAAGGTCATGATTCCATATGGGTGATAGTTGATAGATTGACTAAGACAACACATTTCTTTCCTATCAAAACAACCTCCACTACTGAGAAGCTTGCATATATATATATATATATATATATATATATATATATATATATATATATATATATATATGAGATAGTGCGGTTGCACGGGGTTCCAGATACTATTGTTTCTGATAGCGGTCCCCGGTTTACGAGTCATTTTTGGGAACGACTACATAAAACTTTGGGTACGCAGTTAAGGTTTAGTACTTCCTTTCACCCACAGACAGATGGACAATCTGAGAGGACCATACAAACCTTGGAGGATTT
Organism: Alisma plantago-aquatica; assembly: GCA_963693085.1. Lineage (NCBI taxonomy): Eukaryota > Viridiplantae > Streptophyta > Magnoliopsida > Alismatales > Alismataceae > Alisma > Alisma plantago-aquatica. The sequence goes on from OY856413.1 coordinate 468,112,615, forward strand.
GCTTAGGGCATGTGTCCTTCAGTTTGTAGGAAGTTGGGATCTACACCTGAGCTTGATATAATTTGCTTACAATAATAGTTATCAGCACAGTATTGATATGGCACCATATAAAGCATTATATGGTAGACGTTGTAGATCTCCTTTATGTTGGTATGAAATAGGAGAATATCAACTTTTGGGTCCTGAGCTAGTGCAGCAGACAACTGAGAAGATTAAAGTAATACAACAACAATTAAAGACTGCACAGGATAGACAGAAGTCGTACGCCAAAAAACGGAAAATACCTTTAGAATTCCAAGTTGGAGACAGAGTATATCTCAAGGTCTCACCTTGGAAAGGTGTCCTTAGATTTAGAAAGAAGGGAAAGTTAGCTCCTAGATTTATGGGGCCTTATCCAATCATTGAAGGGATTGGAAAGGTAGCCTATAAGCTAGAATTGCCACCTAAGATGCATAAGTTTCATCCAGTGTTCCATATCTCCATGCTAAGAAAGTGTCATCTTGACACAGAGTTAGTTTTGCAACCTATGGAGGTAGAATTAAATGATGATATATCATATGTTGAAGGACATGTGATGATCCTTGACAAAAGAATTAAAAATCTGAAAAAGAAAGACATATGTCTTGTGAAAGTTCTCTGGCATCACCGTGGCATTGAAGAAGCTATGTGGGAGCTAGAAGAAGAGATGAGGAGGAAGTACCCTTCTCTTTTCTCTTGATGATTTCGGGGATGAAATCCATGTTAGGGGTGGATAATTTGTAACATCCCTGACCTGGGTTATGATTTAACCCTAGATGTGTTGCTTAAGAAAGATAATTATATGCTTGCTCTTATCTTTTGAAAAGTGATTAAGGCTCAAGAGGAGCTTATGTTTCAATTTTAGTCCTTTTTGAATAATGTTGAAAACAATGTTTTGCCTGTTTTGGACTAAGTGCAAATTACCCAAGTTGAGGGGTTAACTTGCAAATGTTACATGATAAAATGTTCCTCAAGTGTTATAGCATCATGAGAATTATAATTATGCAGAGGTATGGCTTGAGCAAGCCGGAGCACCAAGAAAGAGCTTGTTAAGCAATGTTGTGCATTAAAACCTAGTTTTGGTGTAATATGCAATTTACCCAAAACCTAGGGTTCAATATGCAAAATACCACTTTTAGAGAGTCCCTAAGGTTTCTTGGTATCAATTAGAGACAAGAAAATCAGAGAGGCGTCTCATTTGAATCTCTTTGGAGGAGAGAGAATCTTGATATTAAAATAATCAAGATTTAAGCATAATTGAAATCCTAATTCAATTTAATGCAAAAATAATTATATTAATAGAAGTGCCCTTCAACCAAAAATGTGATGGTTTAATTTGTATAAGTTTGGACGTCCTTGTGCCTTGCAATGGTACCGAAATATCTAAAGTGAGTGGAGAGCCCACTCACATTAGTTAAAGAAAAAGTAATATCCACTAATTTTTTGATATTATTATTATATTGATTAAGGTGCTTAATTTGTTTTCTTTTAATTCAGAGATAAAGAAGCGTAATTTGAAGGGAAGGATGATGGCTTCGTATGAATAAAAGTGAGGGGGATAAGTGGCACCAATTTAAGGAATTGAAGGATTTTTATAACACTTTCTCTCTCTTGAAATTCCCTTACATATATCCCATTTTTCACCCACATGAAAGACTCTTTTTCGACTCTTCTTTATTTCCTTGCTTTGGCCGAACACAAGGGAGCTTAGGAGCAACAGGAGGATGTATCCCAACCTGTAGGTAAGCTCCATAGTCATCTTCAACCTTGATTTCATGGTGGAAATCAAAATTCAATGCTTATTTTCTTCTTTTCTCCATTCAGTCTTCAACTTTAGCCAATCCTTTCACTCAAAGACTTGAGAACGGACCTTGGATAGTTGAGAGAGCTTCATTCACCATTTAGGACGTGAAGCTTGAATCTTGGATTCAACTTTGAAGGCGGGTTATATAACTTGAACCCTTAAACATCATTATTGATTTCATTTCTTCATCATATGTTGATTCCCTTTTCTTTCCCAAATTTCTTTGTGATTTATTGTTGAAATTACCACAAAGATCATAGCAAATTTTGAAGGTTTGTAGCTTGAAGATGATGATGTCATCTTAACACACACCTCAATAAAGATCATGTGCAAACGGTTTCAACTTTGATGACCAAACGGTCTCAAGACCATTTGGTGATCAAACGGTCTCAAGACCGTTTGAGGGCAAATGGTCTCAAGACCATTTGAGAGCAAACGGTCTCAAGACTGTTTGGGGTCAATTTCTGATGTGGATGATTGAAGATCCAATGGTTCAAATTGATCTAATTATAATGGATTCAAGAATGGATGATCCATTGATTACAAACCCTAATAGGATTGAATGGTTGAAACCCTACTTTGATTGAGCCGATTTCTAAGTTGAATGGCTCAAACGGTCTCAAGACCGTTTGAGGTCAAGAGGGGTCATGGATGGATGGAGATCCAAGGGTCACAAGTTGATCTATTTTCAATAGCCTTAATGTTGGATGGTTCAATGAGTGGAAACCCTAAATCGATTGGTTGTGGAAACCCTAATTGATCCATTCGGTTTCAAGGTGGTTTAGACCAAACGGTCTTGAGACCATTTGGGATCAATGGTCTTCAGACCGTTTGGAGGGCAAACGGTTTCAAAACTGTTTGATGTCCAATCAGTTTCAATGATGGGTTGTTCATTCAGTTTCAATGATAATTTGATCAAACAGTTTCAAAGATTGAAAGCACCAAACGGTTTCAAAACCATTTAAGAGCAAACGGTCTCAACCCTAGATTCCCAAATGGTCTCAAGACCGTTTGGAGGGCAAACAGTCTCAAAACCGTTTGGAGGTTGAAGGTCAAAACCGTTTGGAGGTTCAAGGTAACCAAGACCGTTTGAAGACCTAATGTGATGAAAGATCAATTAACCCTATGATTGTTAATGATGATAATTACAATGGTTGTACCTTTAAGGTACTTAAGTGATTAGTACCTTCTGAGTGGTTAACCTTTAATGCTTATGAAAGCAAAATCTCAATACACCATGTTAACCCTAAATGTGTGTACTTGAATGAAGGGTTGACCTAATCTAATCAAGCTTGAAGTAATCAACATCCTAGAAAGGATGAGAGAGAAAGAGGAATTCATACATGTATAATAATCATGTAGTGGTTAAGCCTCAACACTCTCAACATGAATGTAATATGTAATTAGGGTATGATCCTCGATAAAGAGATCATGAAACCCTAATTGAGAAGGTTGATGAACCCTAACCCTAATTTAGGGCAATGCTACATGAAACCCCAATCTAGGGTAATGGTGTAACCCTAATTTAGGGTAATGATATGAGAAATCCCAATTCAGGGTAATGTAATGAAAAACCCTAATTTAAGAGGATGCTTCATGAAACCCTAATTTGGAGAAAAGTTATAAGGAACCTTAATTCAAGGTAATGATGTGTGAAACCCTAATCTATGGTGATGCTATGTGAAACCCTAATTTTGGGTTATAGTGCATGAAGCCCTAATCCTGGGCAATATGATGATAAGCTATAACCCTAATTTTGGGTAATGGGATGAGTATCCCTAATTGATATGAAATTTGGAAATCCTAACCGTAAGAAGGGAATAGTGATGCTACTCTTACATTGCATAGTGCTGATATGTAATTGATATAACTATTATCATGTGTACTAACTCTGCAGATATCATGAGATGATGAGCATAGCCAGGTATGAGCTATGATGTGTTATTTACTTAAAATGTTTTATGGGCCTTGTGAGCCATTTTATGCTTTGTTTCCTAGTAAGAGGTAATAAGAGATTAAATGAGCTTTGAGAGCCATGTGAGATGCTTGTGTAGCAAGTATCATGTTTACCTTGGTCAGATGACCTGAAGGTGTTTAGTTACCTGATAAGTGGTAACAAGTGTTCTTTGATGAATTGAGGGTTTGAATACCCATATTTCATAATCATGATGATGAGATGTTAAGTGATGAGAATGACCATGATGAGGTAAGGGATTGAGATCCCAATGTCTATAAAGTTTTGAAAAGTACTTGATAGAAGTGTTATACATTATTTGTAGCTTTTGTCATAATAATTGATGTTTAGAAACATGTCTGAATGCTAAAAGAATATGTAATACACTTAATTAATCAAGTGAAATCTTATCATGTAGATCCCTGACCATAGATCCATCATCGTCAGTAGTTGGTGATGGAGAAATAGGTTTTCCTATGGGAATCCTTGGAATGCATATTTTTGAATATGTGGGGGTAATGGGCAAAAATGTCCTTACGCCTTATAGGAATGACTCGGGCCATATCCTATGCACAGGAATGGTTATGGATCATATCCCAATAAGAGTATGGCTATGGGTCATAACTCCATAATATCAGGCATTGGCTACGGGCCATATCCTGAAAAGAGTATATGTTATGGGCTATAACTCTATAGCAAAGATGTTAGTATACCTTGGAAAGCTATTTAGCAGAGACACAAGATGTCTTGCATATGATCTCATACTGACTGAGACAAATGAGGTAATGGAGTCTGGCTCTTCCATTGACCTATGTATGGTACTGATGCTTAATATAATCGTGGTCAGTTGGAGTATGAGCGGTATACCTCATCTCCTCAGGGCTTAAGTATGATTGGAAAAAGTAATCAAGTGTGTATCGTATTTGCTTAAGGTTGGTATACGAGAATCAATGGTTGATGTTACCTTACTTAGTATATCCTAGATGGATAAATGTTATATATGTTTTTCAGTTCCTTATTGGATAAGTGACATGCTGCTTTATCAAGTTATAGCTGAAATGCTTTGGAATAAGAATATTGCTCTAATCTGTTTAGACATTGATTTATCTGCTGTTGAATATATTTGAATTCCCCTGCTCATTTTTATTCTATTAAACTACAGTAATAATGTTTCTGGCGAATAGTTATATCTCTCGTTGGGACAATTTCAATTGTCTCACCCCCATGGGATCCAACCTTTTTAGGTGGATGAGGACGAGGAGGTAGAAACTATACAACATGAGAAGAACAACAACATTATCAACAGGGACACCAGTGATATTCCAGGTGGAGGCATTGGCTGTCATGTTTTGTTTAGAGAGTCCTATGTGTCATCTCTGTACTCTCAGGTCCTTAGAGTTGGTAGTTATTACTTTTAATGAATCAATCTGAGATTTTAGCTTGATGCCTCGAGGTTCTTATACTGCTCGTGTATAGTTTTAACAGAGCAATTGATGTTTGTAATCCTCGAGAAGGGACGGTACATGATATGTACTTATGAACCAAGATGTAAATATAATACATTGGTTCTTGATAAAAGAGTTTTCCTATCTTTGGATCTCTTTGTAAATGGTTTTAATTTTTAGTGATTTTCAGTAATCCACTATTAATAATCGCTTTCGCTTAGTTAATAACATTTTGTTCGGACGGATCGCCACAGGGAGATGGCGAGGTACCTATGGAGGAAGGTGGACAAGGTCCTGAGTCTGACCAGTCCCTCAGGGTCTCTATCCGATCGATGTTGCACCGGTATTGGGCACAAGCGAGCAGGACATCCCTAGGGGGATTCCTCTAAGGCATTCTCCCTACGATTACATTCTGGAACATTTGGACCCAAAGGTGTCGGAGGAGATTCGAAGGATGGAGAGAACATGTGATGCTTATTTGGGAAAGGATCAGGAGAACGGCTATTGAAGCCTGCATGGGAGTGGTTTTCAATAAGGAGGAAGACCAAGAGCAGGCGGCTATTATGTTGTTGCACGACTACTCACCTCCTAGGGTGAGATTAAGAGAAACCGAGATGGTACGATTGTTACCACCAGTGAGGGGCACGATCAAGAGGAACATCGGTGCTATTCCCTTTGATATAGGAAAGAGGAAGCCGTCAACGGTCGGAGGCATCATTTTGGATGACACAGGGAGTGTATTTTCACTTTTGCAATGAGCTTAGGGGGGGAAGCTGGGCTGGAGGCCGGAGTGGTTGATGCGAGCTACGCATGTAATATCTATAAAATTTCCGGACATGGTTTCACCTGCCTGGAGGTAGAAGACACGAGATTACGGAGCACAATTATGGGAAGTTGTATAACATCATGGAGAAAGAGGAAGGAGGTGTGAGAGATCATCGAATTCCTCCAAGGTGAATCCTCAAGTTGTCACCTCATAACTAAAGAGGCTAATGAGGCGGCTAACTCGCTAACAAGGTATGCGAGAACACACCCACCGTTGATATGTCATACGGCGACAGGACTTCCGCCGATAGAGAGAGACATAGTTCACAGAGACATCATAGGTATACCCCACAGTAGAGAGATTATTACTGCACGCTTTTGAGTTGGGTGAAGTATAGAGACATGTCTTTTTTGAAGTTTTTTTGGGATTTTGACAGTTGACATGTCTTGTATATGATGAGTTAGCTCACGGGGAGACAAGATGAATGAAAACCTCCCAGTTTCTTTAAAAAAAATTACAAAGAATGGAGATAACACAAATAATTGTGAGGGAATTAATAACGACAGAGAACAGAAAAAAAGAGAGGAGATGAATTTTTTTTTTGAAATGAGAACTGAAGATATTATCGTATTATTTATATACAAATATTATATAAAGTTTTATAACAATAGTTCAGATGGCCGCAACACGGGTGCTCCCTATAGAAATTCCCGAGTTCAAATCCCACGGAGGTGATGCTCGGAAATGACATGCATTTCGCGTAGACCAACCAACTATACGACTTCTTGGTTCTCTATGTACGGGTCACCAACAACCCGTGGATTTACCCTTTTAAGTCGAGTTCATTAACAGTCATGCCTAAGAGGCGTTCCATCTCAAATAAAATAAAATATTACAAAGTATTCTCTACCTATATTTTGCACTTGTGTTTTCTTTTTTCTTATCTAGTTCCTCTAATCATTATTCTCCCATCATCTTTTTTCGTGATATATATATATATATATATATATATATATATATATATATATATATATATATATAAACTACAAGTAGACATTGTTAAACTAACTTCAAATAAATAAGGCTTATATCACATAGCTTAAAATTTTGTAAGCCTTGATTTAATTTATTTAGCATTAGTTTCTCATGCGAACGATTATACACAAACTTCTTGAGTATTGAAACATTCAGTTTCAAATATAATAATGTATTTTAATAATATATATGTATAGATATTGGTTTGGTTTATTTTGGTTAAACTTTACCATCATACTAAACCAAACCTTTAATGGTATGAAAATTTCTACAGCCAAATTAAACCTTTCAACCCCATAATATCAAACCGAACTTGTCAATTTCATTCGATTTAATTGAGCTAAATGGTTTGATTTAATTTTGTGCCCAACCCTAATTATCACGGTTGAACTGAATCGTGCATAACATTCCGTTCTGCGTGGAAGTAGAGCGAAGCTCAATTGAGTCATCTATGTGCTCCGTGAGAATCTGGGAGTTCCAGCGCGTATAAGATCTTCTTTGGGACCATCAGCTATGCTTTGGTCTCAACAGCAACAGTTTTGACCATTACTGCATTATACACCAATCAATCAACCCACCCACTCCCCGACCAAAGAAATCTTAATAGCAAAGACTGTTCATGTTTGTGATTTTCTCAAAGATTTTATCTTCTCCGTGACATTTCATTGATGATATCAGTCAGTCGTTTAGCTTGATTGATTCCAATAGATGGAAGGATTCATCATGTGTCCAAAGACCGGAAAGGCTAGACAATCTTACGCATGATTAACGGCGTGGCTGCCCCAATTTCAAGCCCTAGTAATAAACTTTACCCACCAGTCCCCGGCGATCTTATCATAGGCCGAACAATTGTTCCAAAGCCGAAACCAAAGCTACGTACGCACTGGGGAATGGTGGCCCAACTTTTTTTTCTTACTAATACGTCAACTTTTCCTTCACACTAATTTGGCATTTGGGCTTTGACCGTTCCATCGCTTAAAGTGGGTGGTTGTGCAGACTTTATTGGATGAACTGGGAGAAAGTTATGTCGAACGAATGCCCCCCCAACAGGCCCAAATCTTGATTTCTGGCACAATTAAAAGGGTGTTCCACATTTTCCACTGTTCTAACAACCTCCCACTAATTCCAAACTAATTTTATTAGTATATTTATATATAAATTATCATTTAATTTTTTGTGTTTGTTTAAGCGAAGCTGTGAAATAGCCTATCAACGTCATAGCTGAGTTGTCAACTCCAACTATGTAGATTCTTGACTTAATCTTGATTTGTCATCTATTAATTATTATTTTCCCTTCTTCTTTCCTTCATGGTTTATCAACTTACTTTTAAGTGTGCCATGGGTGGCCCCTCCCTCTAAACATCCCCTTACATATATATATATATATATATATATATATATATATATATATATATATATATATATATATATATATATATATATATATATATATATATATATATATATATATATATATATATATATATTCATTTGGATATATGTGATAGTAGACTTGATTGGCAACATAGCACATAGTAGCGAGCTCATTACATATGTAAAGTAAGAAAAACCAAGGTGTTCATACTAAAAATGTTGATGATAGGTACGTGGATGGTTATCTAGCCTCACACTTGAGATGGGCAGACCACACGAGTGTGTACCATAAAGACCTGGACTTTTATATAAAACATCTAACAAAAAATTCGATTAGAATGAGGGCACTGCTCGTGTATGTATATCACACCAAGCAAATTAACTTTAACATTAACAAGTCCACACAAGTAAAACGAAGTCTCAAAGTCTTTTAAGTCAAAACAGACCTCAGTTTTGGTTTTCTGATTTCAGAGTTGCCGGTGAATCGGACTCGGGCCAAGTATTGTGGTCCGACTGATGATGTGGACCGGGTTTAAGAAGGTCCACGATTTGGACTTGTTGGTCCCTTGGAATGGTTGCTGTAGGCGGACCGGGTCAATTCTAACGTTCGCTAGTGCTGCCACACTGTGTCCCCAGTCCCCTCCTATGTCCAAACGACCTAAAATTGTTGACCCACAAAGGTTTGGAAGAGAGGGAGAGGAAGGGGGTAAAAACGTCATATGCGGCTACGCTCCCGTCAGGAGTTGTCATCTTCTAGAAAGAAAGAAGAAAAACTCAACATTTACCACATACGAGGATGCGTGATGCTTGTCGGCAGGCATATAAAAACTCCCCCACACATGCACGACATCACACAAGCAAGGCGGTGGTGATGGGAGGTCACGAGACGCATTAAAAATCACTGCAGCGCAGGCAGGCAAGGTAGAGCACGGGAAGGATGAACGAACTTTGTGGTAGTGGTACCCCAGCACCGATATAATAGTATCAACAGTCAGCATAACCGGTATTGAATCCTGGACGAAACAGTGGAGGATACACACAAGTAGAAAAGCTTGATAAAACAGTGGAGGATACACACAAGTAGAAAGGCTTGATAGGCACTCCAGCTTTTGTGCCCATGAACCCTCGTAAACGGCGGAGTAGACTTTTTTCTTTTGGGCTGCCTTTGCTCCTTTCTCTCCCCTAGACATGTTAAATAGGTGAGTAGGTTAAGTTTGAGTTGGATCATCACGAGTTTAGGTCTCGTGGGTGTGGATTAAAAGGTCAAAGAAACACAAATCCAAATCCAACCCGACGGGTTGCGGATCCCCGCAGGTGCCCGCCCATATAATACGTGTCCAATAAATAAGTATTTTATAAATTGCTAATGTAATGGTAAAAGAAGATCATTTGTTAGTATTTTTATGTAAAATATAACATAAGAACAACTAACTAATGAAGTTGTCACTACAAAAAAAATATGTTATATTTTTACAGTCATTAAAATACATACATATTTTTAGATAAAATTCTCTAATGTACAATTAACATCCTCTAATGTATGATTATGTTCAACAAACTAAAGTAAGTTTTTACATAATGTAATAGTAGATGTTAAATTTATTTCCCCAATCTCTCTCTTACATCAAATCTTGTTGGACAAGTTTGAGTTTGGATTCGAACTCATTAACCGACAAGTTTGAGTTTAGATTCGAACTCCTTAACGGTTAATGGTTAGTAGTAGATCATTTTATTTATTCTAAGTACTAGTGTATCATTGTATTTATTTTTATATAAGTGATTAAATTATACAGGTCACCCGCGGGTGCCCATAGACCACCCACGAAATCCACTAAATAAGCAGGTGGATATGAGTTTGGGTAATTTCCATTGGGTGGTAAATTTCATCACCAAAACTCAACTTAAAAGAGTCGACCTATCCGAGTCCACGAATTTTGACCCAATTTGACAAGTCTACCCTCCCCCCACCATCACCGACGTTGCTGCCGGTGGCAGAGCAGCGCAACATCTACGCCACAGATGGAGTCCTCCGAGCAATATGACTCATAAGTAAACAATAAAATAGCTCACTCACTACATAGTAAATTTTTCCCCAGAAAACAACACTAGTAAAACAAATGCACAGGCAGCCTTACGACAATTTACTAGTTAAACAAATGCACAGCCAGCCTTACCACAAAAGAAAAAGAAGAAGAAAAAACTGTCAACCAAAAGCAGCCAGCTCAGCTGGTGGCCGTTGCGTGGAACAGAACATGGCGGGAAAGCAGGCGTAGGTTGATATAACGACAAGTCATGGCCCCCAGGGTCCAACCTGTTTATTTAAAACATAGTGGCAGATTTTTCTTTTGAAAATAATTAAGTAGACGATATTTTTGAAAGAGTTGGACGAAAAACAGTGAGACGGACCTGGCACTACTGTGCACATCGATGGCGTCGGAGGAGTGGTGGGGCACGATCCACGCCATCTTCCACTGCAGCAGCAGCAGAGAGAGAAAGAAAGAGGCACCGCAGAAGGCAGCATCGCACGCTACTGCGCTCGGCGACGATGCTGCTGACACACACCTCCCTTCTCGTAGACCAGCCCAAGTAGTTGATGGGTATTGATAATGGTGGGTGGTGGTAGTGGTTTGATGATAATAATAACCCTAGGACTAAAAGATGGCGACTTGGAAAAATCAAACAGGCTCGAGTGAAGCCCGGACAAATTTTGGGTCCGATGAATATGTAAAATGAAAATGATCAACTGGTAGGCAACAGATAGAGATATATACAAGTTAAAAAAAAATAATTCCATATATATTCCCTTTCATCAATTAAATACCAGAAAAGGGATACGGCAAATTTAGCTCAGAAAAACCAAACCCAACCATTCTCCTTTTACAACCCCTCATCATTCGCACGCTTTTTTTTTTTTTTTACCAACGGTTGGTTACTATCCGGGTTTTCTTCCTCAACGGCAGGCAACTAGCTGAAGAACACCTCGACGGCGACGCTCCGGGCGCAGAAGCATACGGGGCACACTGCCGGAACAGCAGGATCACGTGAACACGACGAGCAGAGGCACAGGTGACGGCAAGGCAGGAGCACCACAGTAGCGCCGGCAGACCCGCACTGCCTACAGTACACACTCGACCCACACGTTGGCCGCGAAGACGTCGATCCCGCTGCTGCAGCGGCGGCTTGACGCTCCATCTCTTCCCTCCGCGGGTCGACGCACGCGGACGCCGCGTCAGATCCGCCGGCCCTCTCGGCGGAGGCGTGGCAGCCGTCCGCGGCAGCGGAGGCGTGTGCTTGCCGGTGCGCCACGTCAGCCGCGGCGCGGTCCAGTTGTGCACGCAGAGCGGCGATTGCGGCGTCGCCAGCCCTGGCCTTGGCCTGCCACGCGGCGCACTCGGCGGATACGCGGGCCTCGCGGGCCTCTAGGTCGGATCGGGTGCGGGACGCGCGGTCGAGCTCCGACTGCTTCTCGCGGAGCTTCTGGGAGGTTGATTCGTCCGCGGCGGATACCAGGGAACGGATGTGGCGGCGCCGGGACTCGGCGATGCTCCGACGGAGGTGCTCGCTCTGCACAACAAAATAGGGACAACAACAGAGTCAGGATCCGATTCCATTGATAGCGATGCCGATGCGGATTTGATACGAAACCCCAAGAACAAACTAATAAAAATAACATAATTGATTTACCTGCACAGCGAGGTACCGGTCGATTTCTTCCTTGTGTTGTTTCAGTTCGGCAGCGAGCTCGTCGGAGAGGGGAGCGAGGACGCTGCTATGGCGTTGCTGCTGCATCTGCATCTGGTTTCGGTCTTCCAGTGACAGGCGCAGTCCGGTGGACACCATAGAGACGGGAACATCGTCTTGCGGTCGAGGCTGGGAGAGTCCGGCCAGCGAGGGAGTCATAAGAACTTGAGGCAGCATTGCTTGCGCAGGGACCATCAGTCCGCCGCGGGACATGATCGCCGAGGACGCCAGAAGGTCACAGCTAGCCGGCGTATTCAGGAAACCGCCGCCTGTTGCTGTTCCTCCTTCGGAAGCGTCTCTCGGTCGCTTCTGGAGTGGGGTGGTGTTATTGATGATAGTATCGTTGTTGAGGTTGCTCGCTGGGATAAGAATCAATCGGCACCGAACAAAGAATTAGAATCGTTTGATTGTATTCATAGCAAATCCCACACTGGGGTGTGTATACTCACCGGTTACGCCTGGGAAGAAGAGGGCGTGGTGCTGGTCGACCTGCAGGAATCCCGAGTTGCCTTGCCTGGCCTGGGCATCGGAGGTCAGTCCACCACCGGTTGCCTTCTTCATCTCAGGGTCGACGCTCCTGCTGGTAGCACTGCAGATTCACAAACAAGAAACAACTGGTGTGAGTAGATTTGAAGGGGTACCGACTGAGGCGGAAGAAAGGGAGTCATTCACCTGCAAAAAGGGAGGAGGTTCGACCGGTACTGCGCCTGGACCGCCATTCTTTCTTTCTATAAGAATGAATTGGAGTAGTGTGGGAAGAGGATGATGAAGTGAAGGGGGGCGGAAGAGCTGGTGAGAACTTTAGACGGCAGCAGCTGCAGCAGAGGCTGATAATGGTTGGGAATGGAAGAGGGATGGATGTATGTATGTATGTGGGTGGGTGGGCTGCAGCTGTGTGTACTACTGCTGCCTATGTCTGCTGCTGCGGCCCCCTTCCTGGCGCTGGCTACGTGACGCTGTTGTCGTTGCGGGTGCGGTGTGGCTTTAATTACTGCTACTCCGATTCTTGCTACCCTCTAGCGGGCTTCACATGAACCTGTGCCTGATTTCACTTCTCTATCTACGGACACTCCCACTCCACACCCCCTTCTTCGCTACTGCTATCTTTCTTCACTCAAAAAAGCCAGTGGAGACCAGCACGAACCGCGCCTGTTGCCTTTCCTTTCCCTTGTAATGTTTCCCGACCTCTTTTACTTTCCACTACTCTACTATATACTATATACCTGTTGCCACCACCACCAACTGGGGCTCGTGCTGTTGCCTTGTGCGCCTCCCGACGCCGCTCCCTCTCTAGCGTTTTACGTTTTACGTTTTCCGTTTTCCGTGTCAAGTCTTTTCTAACAAGGCCGCCGGGATTGTCAGGCCTTTCACGAGAGTATCTGAGTGGGCTCGTTTGTACATACACTAGTAAATGCAACCTGGTCATTGCTCGTGTGTACTTGTATTGATGTGTAGTTTTACCTTTTTGTCCAAATGGAAAATATACATATAGTAAGAGGAGACATACCTCAATTAATCATGGGGAAAGTCTACATGTCTTTAGAGATATCGACCATCTTCAACTAGTTCATGAGTTTTCAATTCCTCACACTTGGAAACTAAAATATTTATTGGAAATGGAAATAGAAAAGAACATCTCACTACATGCTTTTATTATAATTTAAAATCCAACTTCGTTTGAAATCATCTCACATTTCTTTTTTGTAAAACAAATCTCTACCATTAAGGTTCCTTCAACACAACTAGAACAAGAATATTTTTTGAAACCCTTAAGGTATATATAGACACATACAAATGTTAATTTACCATCATAGTCAGATATATGTATCTAGTTATGTACATATTAAATATTTTTTTTTTACCTAATAGAAGATATTTCACGTACGACAATGGATAATTTTACTTTCCAACAAATCACCACCCCCTATATAATGTATTATGTTTATGCCTCATAGCCATATTCCATCTAGTTTGACAGTAACAACTCAAAGATTTGAATCATATTTCACATAATTTCCATTGAGCTTGCTTGTAATGTGGGTGTTTTGACCATACTTGTAAGATCATCAAATCTGATAAATTTGTATTCTATAAATATAAGGCTTGATTTGATAAACAAATTTCCTAATTTCATGATTGATACAATAGTGGTGTTGTCTTTATGGCATGGGTTCAACCCATAACCCAAGGGAGGCCCATGAGACTATTTGATTTGCAAATAGGTCCTTGTGGTACAAGTTAACGAAATTGAAGGAATTCATATATAAATAGAAATAATAATAACTTTATGGTTGTTAGATAATTAAAATATGGAATAACATATAATTTTTCAAAAATTCTAGGATGATTTGTAATTTAGATAATTTAAAGAGTAATTATCTATCCATGACTTTCAAAATTCAACGCATCAAATAAGGATATCATGGCCTAACATTTGGCATAGTTGAATATTATGAGGAAATTAAGACAATTCTAGAATTTGAGAAGAAAATGACTTTCATAATTAGTTCAAGGATATACTTAAAGAGAAAGTTTCATCTATAAAAAAGTAGTCATTCATCCTAACAAATTCCAAAAATTAGATATACATTTGGAAAGTTATGAAGGAATTTTCCTAAAAGTTTCATAATAAAAGGATGCTCCAAGATGCCTATAGAAAAATCGTAAAGGATGAGAGACCTACTTCTGATAATTAAATGTTGTTTCCTTATTTAAAGAGAGAGATAAAGGTATCTAGAAGTGTCACGTCCCAAATTTTAAAGCCAATTCAAAACTTAGAATTTTTCTAACTAATAATAGTTGAGGGGTTTTAATGCAAAAGACCAATAATGGTTGCCCTTATATGAAAATGGGATGAGAAACCTTAAAATAAGACTCAAATTCATATTTCACTATCAAATATGCATTACATATATCCATTAACTCATATTAATCCTCTTTCATTTTCTCTCTCCTTCAAAATGACCATAAAACATAGGAAGAGGTTAAGAGGTGATCATGTAGTTATTGAATGAGCAAAACTCGAAATGGTGACTGAAGGATTCAATATTGGGAGCCTTTTTCAAAATCGTCTTACCTTTAATGCATTAATATTAAGATTAATGGCCAATATAGGATTTTTGGACAATAATGTGTGCAAACAAAAAATCTAATTGCATAGGAATATTCTAGACCATCATATTAACATACGGTTCAAATTTGAGGTCATTTGAACCATGTTTGACCCTCCAATTAATTTAGGAGAGGTTTGAATATAGTTTCACTATGGAATCAATCGAATTTACATTTAATGCCTTGAATTTCAGAAACTCCCACATCCTAATTAATGTCACACATTACCTTGATTTTTATTTTTTGTGCATGATTCCTTCACTGTCCAATCAACGATTCGACGACATAGTATCATCCTCTACCTCTTGTTTCTTTCGCAAGACTGAAAACAGTCGAGCGCTTTCCTTTCCTGATTGGATTCTCCCTCTCCTCTCAATGGTCAGTGAGATTTCTTCTCCACTAAGTCTAACTCGCTCCCCCATTTTATATATATCTGTTGGGTTTTAGGGGAGACAGAGAAGGCAGCAGAAACAAAAAATTTCTTCTCCCCGAACCAAGTATAAAGGAATCGTGTCAACATTTATACAGTAGGAAGGATGTTTTGTAGAGACATACCTTGTCCCGAGACTTGCTCGGCGACGTTACCTCGCGGTTTGTGCGGTCTTCACCTCTGATCTTGGACGGTGTCTGTGCAGCTCTTGGTCACCGGGACTGTCAGGATTGACAATTTGTCCTCTGAGCAGCAGAAGTCTCCCGCCTCTGAAGTAGTCCACACGGACCACCTGGAACTCCGATCGCCTTGTCACACAAGGCACCAGAAGGATTCGTACCCTCCTGTCAGCGTATTAGTCACCGACACACTCTCCTGCCACCAATTGATTTTCTACAGTTGTCTTTCCCTTGTTGTGTCTCCCTTATCGGGTAGCACTTGCTCGGGCTCTCCTGGTTACCACAACCAGAGAGAACGACAACTTTGCAGAGAAACTGGTGTTCTGAGTTGTTGTTCCTGAGAAGCCCCCAATACCCCTATATGTATAGGAGGGTCATGGGACATGGTTCTCTACCCCGGGCAATGTGGGATTAAAGCAGGAATAGAAGGATTCGAGATTTTCCACAAAATAACCAACTGTGCCAGCTGAACCGATCGGTTGGGGACCTGAGCTGATCGTTTTACACCTAAACCGATCGGCTGGGACACCTGAGCCGATCGGTTCACTTCTGAACCGATCGGTTCACTGCCTTGGTCAATTCCCGGTTGATTTTTCCTCTTTTGTTTCGAATTGATCCAAATACCAATCCTTGTTCCAATCGAATTGGAAAAATTAAACAAAGAGAAATTTCTCACCAAATTGACTTTCCCAACTTGCTCATTTGGACCAGTTGAGCCGATCGATTCAACCCTTGAACCGGACAATTCAACCTGTCTTGAGTCGATTGGTTCATCACATGATCCGATCGGTTGGGAGTACAGACTACGCATAATCAATCAATTATAGTTTCAATCAATTCCATATTCTAATCAATTGGTCCAACACTTTGAACACTATGATATTGAGCTATCAATTGATTGAGTGTTTAATTGAACTACTAAACTCCTTTAGCAATCAATCTAAACATCGTTTGTGGATAAACTCCTCTTCCAGGTTAAATCCTATGTGTGTGACCCTGTAGGCCCATTTCACGTTGGTAGTGAAAGTCCATAACACTTATGACTTCACAAGCAAAGAGTGTTGCCTAGTCGCACATCAGTGCTACCCAAGTGAAAAGAAAAGTTAGAGAACAACTTTCAATCCTACAATCTGTGAATGGTGTTATAGTGAATGTATAATTCCTTTGTCACTGATATCCCAAATCAACTCAAGGCATGGTACAGTCATCCTGTCAACGTTCATTCACTTTCTTGATCTCAGAGTAGATTGGAGGAGATATGTATGACATCAATATCACACACTGATTCACACATGCGTTCACACACCTATCTCAATCCTACTCATCAAGTGGCCATGGATATCAAACTCCCTTAGGAGGGACAAATCCCATATCTATCACTCACCCCTCAAAATCCCCATGTGTCAAAGCCACCCAATCATCACCTTTATAACAACCCATGTTTCAAGACTGTGTTTGATGATGTCAAAGTGTACCCAACGACATGTGTTGAGTGTAGTGATTTCAGGTCAAAGAATCACACTCACCACCATCACTATGAGAACTGACTGTGACTACCATGTCATGGTTCCATGTGTCAAACTCACGGTGGGTCTATTCGGTACACTTGTTCTCTAACAAGTACCTATGTATTTGGTTTGATATCTCCATATCATGACTAACGGGATTATGTCATCAACCAACACCACAATCTAGTCTTGTGTGTCATTGCTGTCTATCTACCTTCCACAATGACATCCAACTAGGGACATAATAAGAATGTACAAACTCTTAGCATCCATATGATCTCATCGTTTAGGTCCTCAACCTGAAAGCATACGTCATTGAGTATTGTCATTCTCTAGACATTCAATCTATTCTATCATTATCTCATATGACTGAACTAGAAAGAATTGGAAGCTTGCCTTTGATGCTTATCAAATCAATCTTAATGTATCCCACCAATCATCCCATGATTGGCTCTCAGGGCATACATACCAACAATATCCTAACTCATACCCTCTCGTATCCTAGGGAAGAAATGCCCAAACTAGCGACCAACCCTCCTCTCACCATGGACACACAGACGTCATCTTTATCACCCTCACACCTACATGAGGCAACTTTGAGCATCATTAGACTCCACTCTTCCCTCCTCATCCTCAATTGAATCACCAGAAGCCTTGAACTCCAGGTCTTACTTAGGTTACATCTCCGACGACCACCGACTTGCTTCAGCCTTCTCAACCACCAATGGTTCAATTGTCCTCCTAGTAAGCATCACAACCACTCCTTTTTTTATTTACATTCATTAGTTTACTCTGCCTTTGCCTCAACCTCTAGACCATATAGTCGTTCTTTGGACTCTCTTCTACAGTTCATCGTTTGGCCACTTTGGTGCCCCTCCAACCACACAAACACCTCTGATGGATTCAGTTCGCCCCCGTGATTGTTTTCCCACCTTGAGCAGATGCACTTCAGTATGGTTTTCCTAGTTTGCTTCCTTTCGATCATGTACCATGTTCCATTGAAACCATGGTGGTAAACATGGAATTTGTACTCCAGTACATGCCAGAGCCCCTCGATTGGCTTCGACAGGTGATGCGAGGTTTGCTAACAACCTCAGTTTCAAGGGAACAACTTGGTCTTCCCTTGTTTTGGTCACAATTTACATCCTCAGTAGGTGTGCTCGCACCATGGTCATGGCTTGCAAAGAATAAGAACCCATGTCATGTAATGACCCTGGTGTGCCTGCTATATTGATCAAATAATCTTACATGCAAGGGAAGTCAAGGGTTTCCCCCCACCTCATTTGTCTTTTACTGCTAAACAACAAGGTTGAGTCTCCCTGTTGAGTAGGCTAACCTCGATTGGTCCAACTCAGGTCCAGCCTGCCTCCTGGCTGAACCACTTGGTTTGGATTTATGCACATGGCTTTTTCTTATTTTGTGATTGGTTCGTTCTTTGGAAATTCGTGGTAAATTGATTCTTTGTCAGAAAATTGCAAATAAATTGTCACTGGAAAGGGTTATTTGAGAGGAAAATGATTTTAAGGCTTTCAAGACATGATTTGCATTCTCATTCTGATGTATTATTAGAAACCCTATATGGACCCATGAAACCCTAAGTATGTGTTACATGTAATTAATGTAATCTAAGTTAACCAAGTTTTTCTAATTGAGTGATGTTAATTCATAAGCCTAACCCTAATGCGCTTAGACCCTAATTCACCCTAGTTCAACCTAAGATCAATATAAGGTATTGATTAATTATGTTTATGAATAGGTACTTAGAGCCTAATCAAGTCAAGGGGAGATTTGACCTAGATTTGACTCAAAGATCACAAAGACTGTCTTAGGATCTACATTGCTCCAAGGTAAATGGATCATGCTACTCAACACAAGTATTTATGCATTGATTGCATGCTAAGTACAAGTAGATATTATGATTTTTAGTATAATGTTTTAACCATGCCCACTATATCAAATTGCTTGATGATTGTTATATGTTATGTCCTATGGTTAAAATGTTCATTATGACTGAAGTTTATGACTAATGTCTCATGAAATTAATGTTAATGTTGAAGAGAGAGAAATCCCATCATGTTAAAGAGATCATGTTAATAGGGAGAAATCCCATCATGTTAAGTTCAAGAATCATGTTAATGTTAATGCCATGTTAATTGTCAAGTTAATTGGAATTGAACTAATCTTTATATGCTCCCACATTATGGACCTCAAGGGGCCGTCAAGGGCTTTCTAGTATCAAGGGCTTTCCTTGAAATCATGTGCTCCTAAGGGGGCATTATAGAGGGATGCATACATTTACTATTCAATTCCTCATGTTAATAATGATTTAAGAATTCTCATAGTTAATTCATGTCAAGTATATTTACTTTTCTCTTATTATAAAGTGCCAGTATCATTTACTATTGTGTTGTTTTTCCCCATTGCATGGATGAGGACGCGATGTCCCCATAAATTGGAGCAAGTAAGGACTCAAGAACAGCAAGCAAGGACTAGAAGACCTTCAAAAGTTAATTGGTGGGGTGTCATCTATACTAGGATATGCAATCATGTTTACCTTTATGAATAGTTTTCCATATTTATAAATGTTTAAGCATGTCATAGAACTCAATCATAGTTTCCTATTCAAAGAACAATGTATGAATCTCAATGGCGAATTATCTATTTATTTGCTAGGATTTCATAAATGTGCACCCTCCTTCAAGATGAAAGATTCCCCTCAGTTATATTATATGTCATAAGGTGGGGTGTTACTAGAAGTATCCCTTTGATGCCAAATTTGTCTCAATGAAAGATTATACGATTGGGAGGAACATATCGAAATTGGGGACCAATCAAGGCAAAGATGAGAGAGATATGGATTTCTAAAGTTTTTATAAGGTACATGATTTAACAATCAATAGAAAATCTGTCATATTTTATGTTACCAAGAAACCTTTTCCTGATCTTCTATTATGTTGTGTGGCCCATTAGCCCTCCATCCTGATCAATGACTCTGAATCCATCTTCTTTATCCAGACCGACAAGGAAAGTCAGTGTGATGCCCTACGCCACACAAAATGAGATTACTCAAAGTATAACTGTGGAAGAAAGGCTAACAAGTGTATTATCAGACAACACTATAAAATTAAACTTTTTTCATAAAACATCCAAACAACAAAACCTTCACATATGAGTCCTTTCATGCCTCAAAGCATATACAAGACATGCTGTCAACATGCAACCAAAGAACTGTTTTAGAACACATATACATGATTCCACCATATCTGGTATACAAAGAGAACATAAAGAAAGCACGTTCGCAAAACATCTACAAAACGTTCCCAAAGACCCGAGTGTATAGGGATGACTCTAGGACTCTATCAACAAAAGACATCCAGTAGCACTTCCAACCTTATCAACTACTTCTACTCTGTATGATCTCTACCTCTTCATGATCGTTCACCTAAAAAGGGTGTGGGAAACCCACAGGGTGAGATTCTAAATCTCAGCGGGAGATATAACTCACCACCAACTCTATTATTATCACAAATAAGATAAAATGAGCAGAGATATAAATACAACTAAGATGAAATAGGTAATGGTTATTTACAAGAAGGGAAATTACTATTGAATTAAGAAACATCTTAATAATTTAAAAGGAATATGAAGAACATGTATATGTCTTATTAACAACATTGTATAAAAATCAAGCAAGGCCTCAACCAATGTTTTTTATTTAATCCTATGTAATTATACTACACGACTGATTACGTTATTCATTATGCCCCAAGGATTTGAGTCGTGCCACCCAAATTCAACTGATCACTTGATTAGTCAAAATTGGTACCATACAATGTCTAGTAGAAGAGCCAGAAACCACGACCTCATCCCCTCAATCAGTATGAGAACATTGGCAGTGACATCATTTGTCTGACTACTATCAGCGACTTATAGTCCATCTGTACACATCTATCCTGCCTTGGTATAGGCCACGATGCTAGTGAGTTACAACCGTAGCCTCACTCTTTATTAGGATATGACTACAACCATTCCTGTATCTCAAATTGAGCTACAACCACAGTTGTACTCTTTATTGGGGTATGACTGCTGCCAATCCCATACATATACATTCAAGACACAAGGAGATACCTCAACTTGCACCCCACATATTCAATAATATTCGCTCTGAGTTAAACTCATTTCACCATTCAGCAAGTTCTTACACTGAATGGATCTATGACAAAGGACAAACTACACTATTAGATTCCACTTGATTAATTAGATCAATTTAAACATCTTTAAGCATCAATCAAATTACAATGTATAACCTCTAAATAAGATCTATATAAATAGGGCATAACTCATCATCAGAACAAATTGAATCACATTAAGTGTGATCTCATCACATCATGTCATTTTATGCTTTTTATTCATCAAATGTCCATCTCAAGGACTAATGTCCATCATAAGGACTAATGTCCATCTCAAGGACCAATGTCCATCACAAGGACCTGTTGGGTTTTGTGGAGAATACATGCGCGGTGGAAGCAAAAAAAATTCCACACAACCTAAAATAGGATCTCATCGACAACAACGTATTCGGAAAGAGTATTTGTGGGATATACCTTCTCACGGAGCAAGTCCGGCGATGTCCCGCTGCACGATAGTGTGCAACAATGTTGGCCTACACAGACAGAACTTCTCTCCTATTCGTTAAGTGCGTCGTAGGAAGATCCGGCAGTGCTCCTTTCATGTGGTGATGTACGCCGCTCGTAGCACATACAGATGGTTGTAGATGTCCTCTGAACACAAGCATCTCAGCGTCTGCGTCTCTACTTCATCCACACGGATGGACTGGAACTCGACTTTGTACTTTCTAAGCCAGTGAGAAGGAGTCATCTCTGTACAGCGGCGTGCTAGCATCGTGGTGCTCTCCTTTCTTTCCTGAGGACGGTGACAGCTAGGGTTTATGTACATGAGCGTAAACTGAAAAGCATCTCTCAATATCTTATATAGATATCGGTCGTCAAGCTCCTTTAAATAGGAGACGAAGGGAAGTCGGGTTTCCTAAACCCATCGGTAAATATAAAAACTGCATTAATTAAAATGTTCATGGATTAATTAGAATATTCTGGAATTCATTAATTAACCAAATAATCACATTAATTGATTAATTAATATCTGACTCCATGCAATCACTTGGGATGGCTCTATGGGCATATATGCCAACATGACCAATGTCCATCGCAAGGACCAATGTCCAATAGATCATAACCATCATAGCTCATACCTGGCTATGTACATCAATTTGTATCACCTGCATGGTTATAAATTGATAACAAAAAGGCAAAACATCATCATCTCATAGGACTCATGCTTTACATTTACATCATACATTCTACATCATGACAATTAGGGTCTCACTTTACCTTATTAGGGTTTACAAGGTTGGACCAACAACCACCCTTAGGTTATCACTTTCATTATCATTATGGGATGTGTTATGAGGTATAGAAACATAACCCTCACATTATACTTACAACTACTCCATAGAGTATCACACTTTACCATGTGGCCCTAACATCAACATGGTGTATCTCAACCACCACCACAAGGTACCGATTAGGGTTTACACCTATGGTATCGGTTAACACTAAGTGTATCGAGCAACCACACTAATATAGGGTATCGGGCCACCATACCAAGGAAGAGTATTAGCCTACCTACCCAAGGTGCATATTGGTTTTGGTATCACCATGTGTGTGTCGACCAACTAACTACCCAAGGTAGAGTATCGGTTAAGCATTACTAGGTGTGTCGGCCTACCGACTAGGATGGTGTATCAGGTTAGACATCATCCAATAGAGGTGTCGGGCACAAGAACCTCCTAAAGATGGTGTCGGCCAACCCTCCCCTGTTAGGCAACGTTGTCACATAGTATGACAGGCATCAAGGCATTGATCAACAAGGTATCGGGCAATGCCCTAACGTTTAGCAACACAACAACCGTGATGGGTTGTTATGATGTCGAGCAATGCATACCTCTCAGGCATAGGGTGATGACTTCTATGGGTTACTAGTTGTAATGCCCCTAAGGATAATGAGCTAGCTACGCTTAAGCCGTGATGGGCGGAGCCCTATCAGGTAACACATCTCAGGTGCAACACATCTTATTGATTCTCATATCCGTTTACTTGGGCATGAGGCATAATGACCTAAACGTTACCATATCATTTCGATCTAGACCTTTCCAATATCTTGACATCCAGTCATGAAGGGTGACGACTAGGCGTGCGTCATAGGTTGTGACGGCCTCCCAAGGCACATCAATCTCCAAGCCTATTGGCCAACACCAACATGTTGGCCTGACCAAGCATATCGATTCACCGTGCATATTGACCTCCTCCTATATGTCGGCCTACTCATCCTCAACCTTAGGATAGGTGTACAAGAAAGGATAGGGGAGGTGCAACGCAAGATAGAATCTAAGAAAGGTGAGTCTTTCAAATAGAATACTAAACAACCTAAAAGAGTTACTAGCATGCAAGCATAAACGAGCCAAGAAGAAAGAGCAAGATAACAAGAAAAAGGGGTGATAACATTGTGGGTTTAGAGTTATATAACCCGCCTCAAGGATCACCACCAAACTCTAAGATCCAAGGTTAAACCCAAGCTTCACGAGCTCAAGGTAGAAGAAGATCCTCCAAGCTCGATCACTACAACACCTCCAAGAGAGAAGAGGTAACCATGGTTAAGAGAGCACAAGAGGGAAAAAGAAGCAACAAAGGTCCATGGTCGATAAGAATAAGAAGGAGAGAAAGGAAACTAAAGACCATGTCTTACCAAGGTAGAAGATGAAAGGAACACACCACAAGCTTAGGCTCGTCCACCAATCTCCAAGGGAGAGTACTCCTCAAGCTCAAGATCGCCCACCAAGGAATAGGAAAGTAAAGATAGCCAAAGGATTCTCTTGCATGGAGAGAAAGAGGTATCTATACAAGAGAAATGAAAGAGAGAACAAGGGGAAGGTGTATCCACCTAAGAACCCTAGATGACACATATCCATGAAGAAAGAACCACATGCAACAAGGTGATAAGAACTATGCCTCGCCCATAAAGCCTCCTTCCTAGGTCAAGGTCGATACACATTGCCTCCTACCTTCACAAACCAATAGGGATGAAAACCTAGAGCCACAAATCGATATGGTGCATCTAGAGACATCCCAAAATCGATAGGAAGTCCGTCAAGACACCCACAGCCGAACAAGGACTCTCTATGGCTCTCAAGTCAGAGACAACACTCCTAGGTGTAAGATACACCTCAAACATGAGTGCAAAACATCACCAAAGATGTCACCACTCAACCAAGGCTCAACCAAGGTGTCCATCTCTCTCTAATTCCTCTAGATGATGCCAAGAGAGATACGGAACACATTAGAGGTGGCAAACTTGCACATCAACCCCTATTCTAGGTAAAGTACAATTTGCACCAAAACCTCTCTACAAAACATAAGCATCAACCAAACAAGCTCAAATAAGGAACTCAAACCTCCAACATACCCTAATTACATCTCAGATGATTAGAGCAAGGAGATAAGAAACATACTTAAGCAAAGCAAATAGGTTTATCCCAAAACATGGGTCAGGGTCCTTACAAGCCATAAACCCCTAACAGGAATTTCGCCCCCGAAATCCTAACAGAAAAGGGAAGGGTACTTCCTCCTCATCTCTTCCTCGAGCTCCCACATGGCTTCCTCAACACCATGGTGATGCCATAGAAATTTCACAAGAACAAGGTCCTTCCTCTTCAACTTCTTCAATCTCTGATCAAGGATTAATACTGGACCTTCTACATAGGTCACATCCTCATAAACCTCCACCTCCATAGGCTGTAACACTGATTTTGTATCTAGATGACACTTCCTCAACATGATAACATGGAACACTAGATGTAACATGTACAACTTAGGTAGCAACTCCAACCGGTAAGCCACCTTCCCAGCACGTGCCACAATTGGTTGAGGTCCCATATGTCTGGGAGCTAACTTACCCTTCTTCCCAAACCTCAGAATATCCTTCCAAGGAGAGACCTTCAGATATACCTGGTCTCCCATTTTGAATTCCAAGGGTCTATGATGATTATCTGCATATGACTTCTGTCTATCTTGTATTGCCTTCAACTATTGTTGTATCACTTTGATCTTCTCAGTTGTTTGCTATACAAGCTTAGGGCCCAGAAGTTGATACTCTCCTATTTCATACCAACACAACAAAGATCTACAATGTCTCCCATAAAATGCCTCATATGGTGCCATGTCAATTCTAGTATGATAGCTGTTGTCGTAGGCAAACTCTATCAAACTGAGATGTACATCCCAACTTCCTAAAAACTGAAGAACACAAGACCTCAACAGATCCTCTAAGATCTAGATGGTCCTTTCAGACCGACCATCAATCAACGGGTGGAAAGCAGTGATGAACTTTAACTACATACCCAAAGTTGTGTGCAACTGTTCCCAAAGTTGACTCGTAAACTGAGGACCTCTATCAGATACGATAGTTGCTGGAACACCGTGTAAACACACTATCTCATCAACATAGACTTGAGCAAGCTTCTCTATTGTGAACGTTATCTTCACGGGAAGGAAATGTACTGACTTGGTCAACCTGTCAATGATCACCCAAATGGAATCATAACCTTTGGTTGTCCTAGGCAGACCAACCACAAACTTCATAGTTACATGATCCCATTTCTATTGAGGTATAGGCAACAATTGCAATTCTCCTGCAGGCTTTTGATGCTCATCTTTGACTTATTGACACACTACACATCTTGCGACAAACTCAGCTACATCTTTCTTCAAGCCAGGCCACCAATACATATCCTTCAGATTATGGTACATCTTGGTACTACCTGGGTGCATAGCATACATAGATGAATGAGCCTCTTCCAACACCATCTTCCTTAGGTTATCCACATCAGGAACCACTATCCTATTATGATAACAAACTGTCCCATGTTCTATCTCATGAAAACCATCACACTTCTCACTACCGAACTCTGATCTAATCTACTGTGTCATAATATCTATCTGTTGAGATTCTCTGATTTGTTGTCTCAGCATAGGCTTCACCTATAACTATTCCAACAAACAACTAACAAAGAGACTTCTAACTTGACATTTATCTGACACAATGAGACCAACATGTCTCTCTTTGTGATGCATCAAAGAACTCAATTGACCTTTATTCATGGATGTGGATGAAGACTTCCTACTCAATGGGTCTGCTAAGACGTTCGACTTTCTCAGATGATAATCAATCATGAAGTCATAATCTTTTATCAACTCCATCCAACGATGCTGCCTCATGTTCAACTCTTGTTGCAAAAAGATATACTTCAGGTTTTTGTGATCTATGAAGATCTGACACTTCTCCCCATACATATAGTACCTCCAAAATTTCAAAGTATGAACCACAATAGCTAGCTCTAAATCATGAGTCGGGTAATTCTCCTCGTGTTTCTTAAGCTATTGAGAAGCAAAAGAAACTACTTTTTTGTCCTGCATCAACACATATCCCAAACCATTCTTAGATGCATCACAAAAGACAATGTATCCTTTTCCTTGCTCAGACAAGACCAGAATTGATGCACTTGTCAACTTCTCTTTCAACGTATGAAAAGCACATAAAGACCTATCATCCAAAATGAATGGCACATCCTTCCTTGTAAACTTTGTTAAAGGTAGGGTGATATCACTAAAGTCCTTGATGAACTGCCGATAATAGCCTACCAGACCTAGAAAACTGCACACTTCTATCGACGTCTTCGGATGTTCCCACTTTGTCACAGACTCTACCTTCTTAGGGACTATGCATACTCCTTCTATAGATATGACATGCCCCAAGAAAGCTACCTCCCTCAAACAGAACTAACACTTGCTAAACTTGGCATAGAGCCGGTGTTGTCTCAACACTGTCAATGCCTGACGATGATGTTGTTTGTGCTGATGACTATCAAAACTATATATCAAGATGTCATCTATGAAAACAACTACAAACTGATCAAGGAACGGTCGAAACACCATGTCCATCAAATCCATGAATGTTGTTGGTGCATTGGTCATCCCAAATGGCATAACCACAAATTCGTAGTGACCATACCTCATCCTAAAAGCTGACTTAGGTATGCCATCCTCCTTGATCCTCAACTAATGATGTTCTGATCTCAGATCTATCTTTGAGAATACCTTCACTCCATGCAACTGATCAAATAGATCATCTATCCTTGGTAAGGAATACTTGTTCTTTATCGTGACCTTGTTCAACTACACGTAGTCTATGCACAACCTCATAGACCCATCCTTTTTCTTCACGAACAACATTGGAGCACCCCATGGTGACATACTTGGCCTGATGAAACCTTGTCAAGCAGCTCTTACAACTGTCTCTTCAACTCTTCCATCTTTGTCGATGCCATCCTATACGATGTTTGAGCTATGGGTTGCGTACCAGGAACCTGATTGATCTCAAAATCAATCTCACGGGGTGGGGGAACACCTGGAAACTCTTCAACAAACATGTCCTCAAACTCCCTAACCATCGATACTTCTTGGATACTAAGAATCCTCACCTCTATATCCTCCATGTGTGCTAAATATGCCTTGTAACCTTGTCTCAGAAGCTTCCTTGCTACCATAGATGATACAAGACACATCTGAAGAATCTTCCTATCTCCTCGGGAGATCCACATCTCACTACCATCTACAAACATCACTTGCTTGGAACTACAATCCAAGACCACTCTATACTTCTCTAGGGTATCGATTCTAAGGATCACATCAAATCCATGCATGTCAAGTGCTATGAGGTTCACTTGAATGTTGTGTCCTGAAAAGGAAAGAACACAGGAAGGACACACATCTTGCAACATTGTAGAACCAACCAATGAGATTTCTAGCAACAAGATATTCTTCTTACGACTAACAAGTAAAGAACAACTACTAAGCACTTCCCATGCGATAAAAGAGTGTGTAGCACATGGGTCAACTAAAATAGATATAAAATAAGAAGAAGAGAAATCAGAATGAAATAATTCCATCTGATATGTCACCACTCACATGTTGACCACCACCTCCAGTTGACTCATAGCGTAGAATCTAGCCGTTGCCTATTATCACTCCCATCCTATACTTCCCTGAGCAAACAATCCGACTTGTGACGCTTGACCACCTCCTCGTCCTCCTATGCCACTATTCTGCTGCCTTTGCAAACCTTGATGGTTCTGTCTCGGTTGTTGAGTCACTTCATCATCCCTCATTGGGCACTCTCATTTCAGATGTCCTACCTGTTCACACTTGTGACAGACTCAGGTCTCAACCCGTGGCTTAGACGACCCTATCACCCATGTTGATGCAGCACTCTGGGCCCCTGAGGGTAATAAACTACAACCCCTGCCCTTACTTGGTGACCACTACGTCGAAGAACTAAACCTTTGCGACGCTGGCGGTGTAGAAAACCTCAGCTTCTTGAATCCACTTGATGACTTCCCTTGAAACTGTGAATATCGATTCTTGGTAGTTACCTCTCTCTTCTTCTTCACTGACCATTATATCCTTCGAATAGATTCCACAAAAGCAGCAAACCTCTCTCCATTCTCTAAAGCAACATCTAGGGTAGTCAACTCAGCATTCAACCCTTTCTTAAAACAACAGATCCTCTCATCCTCCGTTGCAACCATGTGAGGCCAGAACCTCAACAGCTCCATAAACTTTTCCTCATACTCGTTGATTGTCATGGACCCCTGTCAGATCCTCTCAAAGTGGCTGATCTTCTCATCAAGATACATCCGAGGGAAGTACCGACTCACAAACTCTTTCCAGAATTCCTCCAAACCAACCAAAACACCATGTCTCTTCTCCTCCTCTATGACCCACTAATGTCCAACACTCCCTCTCAGGAGGTATATACAACATGCTTCACCTTATCCTCTTTAGGGATATTCAGGATCTTAAAGGCCTTCTCAAGCTGGGTTAGCCACAGATCCACATCCACCAGGTCAGCTATTCTAGCATACTCAACCGCCCCAACACGACAAAGCTGCTCGAAAGTCTTCCCAGTACCCAAAGATTCAATATGGGGAATAGGTGCCCTAGGCTGAGGTGCAAGCATCTTGTCCGCCATATGAGTCATTTTTGCCATGAACTGCCCAAAAAGTGATTGGAAAGTAGAGTTTCTATCATGGCTGGGTCAAATTGGGGGACTTCAGGCACCTGATCTTCTTGTGCCTGGTTCCTTTCACCACCACCTGGTGCAACAACACTACTCTTAACAGCATGTTCTTCATGTTCTGCAGACATCTTTAAGCTTTCTCTTCTTCTTCTTCTGCATGAGCAGAATTGACTGTAAGACAAACTGGAGGACACTAGAATAGACACAAACCCTAGTCCTAGGTCCTTTTAGACTCAACAAGCATAAAGCTCTAATACCAACCTGCCTTACAATGCCCTGCGCCACACAAAACAAGATTACTCAAAACATAACCGCAGAAGAAAGATTAACAAGTGTATTATCAGAAAACACTATAAATTAAAACCTTTTTCATAAAACATCCAAACAACAAAACCTTCACATATAAGTCCTTTCATGCCTCAAATCATACACAAGGCATGTTGTCAACTTATAACCAAAGAATTCACTACTACAGAAACAACATTCAATGTCACTTTTCTGGGCGTCAGTTATTTAGGAAAACCGACGCCTATAACATTAAACGTCAGCTATTTATGCAAACCAACGTCTATATTTGAAGACCAGCCAGACACAGGTACCGCTTTGTATTCAGCGTCGGATGGTTATAATAGACTGACGCCTAAAATCGCCCGCAAAATCCAATTTTTGAGCGAAAACATTTTAGGTCACCTACAATGTCGGTTTTTTAACTATTCACCGACGCCTATTTAAAATGAAAATTTGTGCGAAAAGTCCCACTTTCAGTGTCGGTTGTCCTTAGATAACCAACGCTGATAATGGTTCCCACCAAATAATTTAGGGTAAAGGTTGTCTAGTTGGGCGTCAGTGTTTTACTATCAACCGACGCTAAATCATAATAGGCATCGATTTTGTAGATAACCGACACCGTTGACCAACTTAATAGAGGCCCGATCACTCAGCTCTCCCCCTTTCTTCCTGTTTCATCGATTCTCCTATGCGCTGTTCGTCTCCGCTCTCCCAAAATCGCCACCTGGTGCCTGCTGCTTCTCGCTCGCCGCCGACGCTCCCTGCTGCTGCTCTGCATCGCCGCCGCCACCCGCCACCTTCCTCCTTGCGTTGCCGCCGCACCGCCTTCCTCCTTGCTCATGCCCTACTGCGGCATGCTCCTTCCTCCCTGCTCACGCCCTACTGCGGCGCTGTCTTCTTCCTTGCCGCCGCCCGCTGCTTGCTGCTCTGCTCTCTAGGTATTAGCCGTAGCCTCTCTTCTTCTTTCTCCCTAGCTCTTTAACTACAGCACTTCCTGACTTCAAAACCTAAGAACCTTAGCCACTTGGCTACGGTTACCTAGAAATTCAGTGAGATACCTTCTAGTTATAGAAGTCCTTACTTCACTTTCTTACCGACCAAATAATCAATCAATTTTGTTAAAGACTAGTTAGTGTTCTACTTCTTTCACTGAGAAGAATGGCCTACCACGTATGTGCTGCCCAGCACGGCCGTGGTAGGCCAACACAGCCACGACCGTGTTTGCTGTTGGTAAGGATATGAACAAATCTATATGTAACGCTTTATGTAAATTTTAGGATACGAACAAATCTTTTGCTTGCATATATTTGTGCTTCTAATCCTAATGCTTGACCTAATTCAGTAAATTTTGATGCATGTTGAAATAAGATTTAAACTTGTCCATTCTAGCATCCTAATTTGATTTGATTAAACCCTAACATTGATGAAACCCTAACATCAATTTTGATGAAACCCTAACATGTACATATCTATTATTGTGTTTGTTGGCCTAGAAACCCGTCCAAGATTTACTCATTAGGAGTAAATCTTGGATAGTCCCCGGTTCGGGACTATTCTTGAACACCTAATATCACTTAGGATGTAAGTGTATAATGTGTATTGGGTTTTCGAGAAAATTTCGGCAGCATTTCCCCGTTTGTTCTCTAAGTACATATGTACTTAGAGAACAACGGGGAAATGCTGCCGAAATTTTCTCGAAAACCCAAAACACATTATACACTTACTAGTGAGATTAGGTGTTCAAGGATGGGATAGGTGGTACACATTTATTATGTATAAGAATGACATCACATGTGTTTGTTGGCCTAGAAACCCGTCCAAGATTTACTCATTAGGAGTAAATCTTGGATAGTCCCCGGTTTGGGACTGTAATAGGAGTAAATCTTAGATAGGATGTAAGTGTATACCCTAATCTTGTCCTAATATATACTTGTTTTCTCTTTGATCATAGAATGGATAGATCATGGATGTCCATTCACAATCGCTGCACCCCAGAGTTTATATCTGGTCTTGATCAGTTTATTAGATTTGCCGAGGAACATAGGAATAAACCTATAGATAGGTTCTACTGTCCATGTAGGCATTGCGGTAACAACTTGAAAGTCAACACTGGTGAGGAAATCAAAAGTCATGTCATGTGCAACGAGATTGTACAAGGCTATACAGAATGGCACTGACATGGAGAGATTTCAAACTCAAAACCAGTAGATGTCGATAGCAGTGCTTGGGTGGAAGAAGAAATTGCCTCTGATGACATAGATGTGAACGAACCAGTTCCAGTAGACATCGTTGATGCGATGCTGGAAAGTTGTAGGGTAGAGCACACCGATCCACCTCCTATCTTTAGAAACATTGTGCATGATGCTGAGATACCATTATACATAGGTTGTGCTAAGTTTACGAAGCTTAGCGCTGTGTTGAGATTGTATAAGTTGAAAGCTAACAATAGATGGAGCGACAAAAGCTTCACTTCATTGTTGACTTTGTTGAAAGAAATGCTTCCTGAAGGAAACGAGCTGCCAATCTCAACATACCGGGTAAAGAAAATGTTGTGCCCAATGGGAATGGAGGCCAAGAAGATACACGCATGCCCGAATGATTGTGTATTATTTCAAAAGGACTATGTAGATTTGAAAGATTGTCCAAAATGTGGTGCGTCACGGTATAAATTGACGACTTCGGGGGAGTCCAAAACTGGTTCTCCTGCCAAGGTGTTGTGGTATCTACCAATAATATCATGGTTTCAACGCTTGTTTGCAAATCCGAAAGATGTGAAGAATTTGAGGTGGCATGCAGATGTTAAGAAAAATAATGATGGGATCCTACGACATGCGTATGATTCCCCACAGTGGAAGAATATTGATCTATTGTACCCCAAATTTGGTGAAGAAGATAGGAATCTAAGACTTGGGATTTGTACAGATGGGATGAATCCGTACGAGACATTGAGCATCCAACATAGCACTTGGCCAGTCATGCTTGTTATATACAATCTTCCTCCCTGGCTGTGTATGAAAAATAAGTACGTTATGCTGTAGTTGTTGATATCGGGCCCTAAACAACCCGGAAATGATATCGATGTTTATCTTGAACCTCTGATTGATGACTTAAAGAAACTTTGGGCTGAAGGTGTGATGACCTATGATGCTTAAGGAAGAGAGACATTTCATTTGCACACTATGTTGTTTTACACTATTAATGACTTTCCAGTATATGTGAATTTGTCTGGATATAGTGTCAAAGGAGCTAAAGTGTGTCCTATATGTGAAGAAAACACTGATTCAATAAGACTAAAATATGGCGGCAAGACTGTATATCTTGGTCATCGAAGGTTTCTTTGAAAATTCCATCCGTATCGTAGGAAGCGCAAAGAATTCAATGGATGGAATGATGAACGGAGTGCACCTAAACCTATACCAGGGGATGTTGGTTATGAAAGAGTAAAAGACATTGTCAATGAATTTGGTAAGAAATCACAATGTAGTATGGCCACACAGAGTGACAATTCTTCATTCAAGAAGAAGTCAATATTTTGGGATCTTCCTTATTGGAGTTCTTTGACAGTCAGGCATTGTATCGATGTAATGCATGTTGAGAAAAATGTCTGTGATAGCATCATTGGTACTCTATTAAATATACCAGGTAAGACTAAAGATGAGATAAAATCCAGACTGGACCTACGTGAAATGGAAATAAGGTCAGAATTAACAGAATTACATGAAATGGGTAATAAAAGAACATACTTACCTCCCATTTGTTACATGTTGTCTAGAAAGGAGAAGAAAGCTTTTTGTGAATGCTTGGTAAATGTTAAGGTGCCACATGGTTACTCATCCAACATCCGTAGATTGGTATCAATGAAAGATCTGAAGTTGATAGGTATTAAATCTCATGATTGTCACACTCTAATGCAACAAATATTGCCCGTGGCAATTCGATCTATATTGTCAAAGCATGTAAGGTTTGCAATCACCAGACTTTGTTTCTTTTTCAACAGTCTATGCAGCAAAGTTATTGACCCTGATACTCTCGGTAATTTGCAAAGAGAAGTGGTTGTTACCCTATGTCAGCTTGAGATGTATTTCCCTCCTTCGTTCTTTGATATCATGGTACATCTTTTTGTCCACTTGACTAGGGAAGTGAAAATGTTGGGACTAGTTTTCTTGCATTGGATGTATCCCTTTGAACGATACATGAGCATTTTTAAAGGTGATGTTCGAAACCGTTATCGGCCTGAAGGGAGTATTATTGAAGGTTATGTGGCGAGAGAGGTTATGGATTTTTGCAATGACTTTCTGAGTGGTAATAACACTCCTGTTAATGACAAGAATATTGAGGAGGGCAAACAAATTTTGGGATCATGGGTGAAAGTAATCAGCCGTGAGCAGTTGGAACAAGCTCACTTGTATATTTTACACAACATAGATGAAGTGAGTGTTTATATCGAGGAACATACCAATTTCATCAAGAGACAACATCCTCGAGCAAGTTCAATGTGGCTTGCTAGAGAGCATAATAAGACTTTGACTAAGTGGTTTGAAGATAAAGTCTT
The DNA here is from genome assembly GCA_963693085.1 of Alisma plantago-aquatica. Taxonomy (NCBI): domain Eukaryota; kingdom Viridiplantae; phylum Streptophyta; class Magnoliopsida; order Alismatales; family Alismataceae; genus Alisma; species Alisma plantago-aquatica. The sequence continues at coordinate 468,147,030 of OY856413.1, forward strand.
ACATCAACTATCTCAAACACCAAATGATATTACAGAAACTATCAAATGCCTCGCCTTTAAACCAAAACCGAATGTTATGTCTTATGAAGGGTTTGACATTAATGGGTTCACATATTACACAAAGCGCCAAGATGATAAGAGTGTCGTCCAAAATAGTGGGGTCACTCTTCAAGAGTCGACTATATATTTTGCAAGTGCAAAGGATAAGAGTCCACATGAAGCTAAAATGTCATATTACGGTGTCATTGAAGACATATGGGAGTTTGACTACATAGATTTCAGAATTCCGCTCTTTAAATGTAATTGGGTTGATAACAGCAAAGGAGTTATAGTGGATGAATTGGGTTTCACTTTGGTGAACTTTGAAAAGATTGGCGAGAAGGGTGAACCATTCATATTGGCATCACAGGAAAAACAAATATTCTATATCGATGATCCTGCAAATGATAAATGGTCGGTTGTTCTTCATGGTAAAAGACAGTTCATTGAAGATCCTATAGATGAAGAAGAGTACTATGATAAGTATGATGACTCCAGTCCATTCTCTGTTGGGTTGCCAACTCAACAAAATATTGAAGCTAATGATGACTTATATGTGCGCGGAGATCACAATGAAGGATTGTTAATTGATAAAAGATCACAATTTTAGAGGCATGTATGTTTATATTTTTTTATTGAAGCTAAATGTTTGCTTTTTTAATATCAATATCATTTTCAGATTTGATTTTTCATTATCTTCTAGTTAATACAAATGTTAAATGTTTGCCTTTTTCTAGTTAATACAAATGCTAAATGTTTGCCTTTTTCTAGTTAATACAAATGCAAAATGTTTGCCTTTTTCTAGTTAATACAAATGCTAAATGGCATGTTACATGAAAAGGATCTAAAATCCAAAGCCCTAGAATGGGTCAAGTTCATGTCAAAATGGCTACAAGTGTGCGTTTTGGGTTTTCTATGTAAACGACCTTAGAACATCTATGTAATCACTTGTAATGATGAATTGACTTGTAACTTAGAAGAGAAAAATGTTTGGGACAAATTTCACCAAGTGCTAACCACTTTAAATGCAAAATAGAAAATGGATTACAGGCACTTGGTCGGTCGAGTTTTCCTAGATTGAAACTCGACCGATCATCCTTGGTCGATTTTCTAAAGATTGCATCGGTCGAGTTGTGCACTCACAGAACTCGACCGATGCAATCTTCAGAAAATCAACCAAGGATGATCGGTCGAGTTTCAATCCAGGAAAACTCGACCGACCAAGTGCCTGTAATCCATTTTCTATTTTGCATTTAAAGTGATTAGCACTTGGTGAAATTTGTCCCAAACATTTTTCTCTTCTAAGTTACAAGTCAATTCATCATTACAAGTGATTACATAGATGTTCTAAGGTCATTTACATAGAAAACCCAAAACGCACACTTGTAGCCATTTTGAATTGAACTTTACCCATTCTAGGGCTTTGGATTTTAGATCATTTTCAGATTTGATGTTTCATTATCTCCTAGTTAATACAAATGCTAAATGTTTTCCTTTTTAATGACATTTTCAGATGGCTGACCATGATGAGCATGATGTCCATGATGAGCATGAAGTCCATGATGAGCATGCTATCCATGACGAGCATGGCGAGGATACTAATGTAAGTTCTAAAAACATATCCTGTATTTCTATAAAATTCATTATCGTCTAGTTATGTCATATATCCCATATTTCTATATTGCGCTAATTCAGTGTGTTTATTTTTGTCAAATTTTAGGTTGATGATGCACATGTACCCACTGAAGCACTGGAGCAACTTGATGCGCAACACCAAACACTTAACAAGAAAAGGGGCATCACTATGTTGAAGAAGTTAATAGCGCTAAGTGGAAGTGGATCCAAATTGGTTGTGGAGTTTAATAATGGAGGAAATGCAATTGGAGTGAACCAAAATAATTTTGTAAACTATCTTGTGTGTGTCACTCGAAGCCATTGTGGTGTTAAGTATGATAATTGGCATAAAGTTCCTCAGGGGAAGAAAGACTTGATATGGAAGGATTTATGCGTGAGTTATTATTATTTGCAATTCTATTTTGTAGATTATAAATTATATTATTTGCAATTCTATTTTGGGATACTAGTTAATAAGAATTCTATTTTACATAATCTGTTTGCATTGGATGAGAAGCTGCATCGTAAAAGCGTGATGCAACGCGCTGGAAAGATGCTTAGGAACTATAGGACAAATCTCAACAGAGAATACATAAAAGATGGTGATAAGAAGAAGAAGTCAACCCATGAACAGTGGAACTTCTTGGACAAAGAAGATTGGGACAATTTTGTTGCTTCAAGAAAATCTGAAGAATTCAAGGTATTAGGCGTCACTCCTAATTTAATTAATATGCATTGTATTCACCTATTCAAGATTAACATTTAGTGCTACTAACCAAATCATTAATGTGCATACTAACTAGGCCCTCAGTGATGTGCAAAAAGCAAGGCGTGCACTGAATGTGCATGACCACACTATGGGTCCAAAGGGCTATGCAAGTGTTCGCCAAAGACTACAGGCGGAGTCTGCGGCTACTCAGGAGTCTGGTTCTACTTTGGAGTCTGCCACACCCATGCCTCGCCATGATATCTGGATAGCTGGGAGGCAAAATAAGAAGGGTGAAATAAATAAGCCTGTAACTACTGAGGCGGCTGCGAAAATGGTAAAATACAACTCTTAGAGAAATCATTTGAATATTGATTATTGTGGTGTTAACTTACCAATTTCTGTTGATGGTGATTAGCGGGAGCTGCACGAGCAGAGGAAACAAGGCACGTTCATCCCTCAGGGCACAAGGGATGAATTGACAATTGCTCTGGGTAACCCAGAGCATCCTGGACATGTTAGGAGTGCAGGCGCTGGTGTGGGCATCAAAGCATTCTTTGGGCCATCCCAGCGTAAACCCAGAGCGGGACTTTCACAAGAAGAGGTAACCTATTCTTTTTTAGAATGTTACTGCAAAAGGGAATTCAATAATAAGAAGCTAATGTTTCTTTTATCCATGTATAGGAGAATAAGAGAGTCAAGGATATAGTTGATAAGAAGGTCAATGATATAGTTGCTGAGAAGGTCAAGGAAGAAATAGTGCGGTGGCAGGCATCTCAGGCTTCCAATCAGCCTATGGCGACCTACTCTTCTCCTGATGCACAGACTGCGAGTAATCTTGGAGACCCATCGCCTAACATGTCTGCTGTAAGTATTGTTTATGACATTGTAGCTAGTCTTTTCAAGATGATATGTTTTCAAGATGATATGTATATATGTATAACATTCTTTACGTAAATTTGTAGGCATTGAAGCCATGCCGCTTAAGAATGCAAGACTATGTTGTTGCAGAGGCACAGGCTTACCAGTCCCTTCCTGGGGCAACGTTTCATGGGACTCCAATGCCGCAGGGCTATGTTTGTGTGAGCCCGATATGTGTATTACCCGATTGGAGGGAAGCTGCATTACCATATGCCCACCCAGATATTGATACACTTGGTGAGGCAGAAGGCGGGGTGATATTGTGGCCCAAAACAGATGTCGTCTACACTACTGAAATTGTAAGATAAATTTACATTACTTTAGATTGTTAATGTGTATATATGAGGTCAACTGATTTTGAAATTATATATACAGGTTAAAAAGAAGACACCCGGAGCACCTAAGCCTCCACCTCCACTTCCTGCATTACCAAGTTGGGTTCCAACTGACCTAAAATACCCGTTAGGTCCTGCTTGTAGGGGAATGACATGTGGGCTACGGGCACATAATATACATTTCCCTATAATTGTTTCTTTAGAAGCAGATTATGCAGGTCAATCATACGATAGCTCTTTATTTATACATGATATTATTGAGATGTTTATGTATGATTGGCTGAATACATCAATGATAGAGACATGGATAAGGTGAGATCTTGTTTATACATTCATATACCTTGTGTAAGATCCAATGATCTGGTTTCTTATATATTAATGCATACGTAATACATGTTTTGCAACTACTTAGTCGAAGATCAATGCAAACAATTTGCATTTGATCATGTGGGTTTTTTTATTCCATCATTGATTAGTATGGTAGCTAAAGACCCTGATAGTGTTCAACAATACTGTATAGATGCTTTTACAATTTTCAGTCAGCAAAAGAAGACGATACTAATAGCTCTATTCAATGTCAAGTAAGTTTACTTTATTAATAATTTGGACTTAAGAAAATTCCATTTTTATTGTGCATTTTGAGTTATTAATTTTTAACTTTTTTACCTCTAGCGGTAGACATTGGGAGTTACTAGTTATTGTCCCCGGTACGTTCACTGTTTATTATCTAGATCCTGCGGGAAGTACATTGAACACTAAAATTGGACACATATTGAGAATGCCATTATTCTAGTGAGAAATATTTCATTTTTATATCCTTTAACATATGTTATTACATTACTATTTAATTATGCAATTTACTGTGTTACATTAACATGTAGGGGTTTAGATGCATTCAAAAGTGCTGGAGGAAATGTCCCAAGGAGAAAGAACCATCCAATAATTTGGGAGAACATAAAAGTAAGTTCCCGACTCCAATGTATATATTATTTATGTGAACCGTGCTTAGTTATATTTTTTAATAGTTTGTATGTTTCGATTTATAGTGCGCTACACAAGACAACGGCTGGGCATGTGCATACTATATGATGTGATTTATGCAGATGATTATCCGACATGTTGCATTGGATATTAATACCATACACAAGGTATTATATATAGTCTCATTAGTTAGTATGAAATATATCAATCTTATTTTTATATTATTACTTATATATACATCATTCTCTTTGCAGGTGTTTAAAACTGACCACACTATAAGTAAACTCTTAAAAAATGTACATTCTCCATATACGATGGAAGCATTAAATTAAGTAAGAGAAGAATGGGCAAAATCCATACAAGCATTGGCCATTGTAAGATATAATTGGGATGCTGATAGTGATGCTGAATGATATTTTGTAAATGAATATTCCTAAATGTTTATACATGTCTGAATGTTTCTATGTGTATTTGAATGTTTCTACATGTGTGAATGTGAGAATTGAATTGATGTCTGAATGTATCTACTTGTGTGAAAAAATATTTGTTGATTTTGCAGGTTTGTGGCCTGTTTGTAGGCTGATATCAATGGATGCCATAAACCTGCAGTTCAGAAAACTGAACTGCAGGTTCTCATCCTGCTGACCAGCCACAGTAGGCCTGCAAACTGATAAGAAAAAAAATTAAAGTATAGGCGTCGGTTATTTATAAAACACCGTCATCAAAGGCCTACAACGTCGATTATTAGATAAAAACTGACGCCTAATATGACAACATACCCGACCGTACAGGAAAGCACGACCGTGGTGGAAAAGGCTTCGCTTATTCATATAAAATTGACGCCTATAGTACTAAACACGGTCATGCAACGAAGCACAGCCGTGTCGTCTGGGAGTATGGCGTCGGTTGTTCAGTTGTTAACCGACGTAGAAAGTGTCCTAGGTGGTGCCCTTCTTTGTGGTGCGAACCCTATAGACGTCAGCCAACTATATATAACCGACGCCTATAGATCATATAGGTGTCGGTTAGAAAACCGACACCGAAGAGTTTGACCTTTAGCGGCGCCCACATAGGCGTCGCTTTAAACCGTCGCCAAAGGGGGTTAAACAACCGACGCCAAAGGCGTATTCTGTAGTAGTGATTGTTTCATAACACATATACATAAGTCCACAATATCTGGTATATAAAAGGCACATAAAGAAAGCACGTTCATGAAACATCTACAAAATGTTCCCAAAGACTCGAGTATACATGGACGACTCTAGGACTCTATCAACAAAAGACATCCAACAATACTTCCAACCTTATCAACTACTGCTCCTCTGGCTGCTGCTCAACTTCCTCTACACGATCTCTACCTCTTCGTGCTCGTCCACCTAAAAAGGGTGTAGGAAACCCACGGGGTGAGATTCCTAATATCTGTGTGAGATATAACTCACCACCAACTCTATTATTTTCACATATAAGATAAACTGAGCAATAGTATAAATACAACTAAGATGAAGCAAACAATGATTATTAACAGGAAGGGCAATTACTGTTGAACTATGAAACATCTTAATAATTTAATAGGAATACGAAGAAAATGTATATTTCCCATTAACAGCATTGTATAAAGATCAAGCAATGCCTCAACCAATATTTTCATATTTGATCCTATACAGTTATACTACATGACTGATTATGTAATTCATTATGCCCTGAGGATTTCAATCGTACCACCCAAATCCAACTGACCACTTGATAAGTCAAAATTAGTGTCATACAAGGTCTAGTGGAAGAGACGGAATCCACGATCTCATCCCCTCAGTCAGTACAATAACACATTGGCAGTGACATCATTAGTCGGAGTGCTATCAACGACTTATAGTCCAGCTGTACACATCTAGCCCGCCTTGGTACATATCAGGGCTCTAGTGAGTTAAGACCGTAGCCGCGCTCTTTATTAGGATATGACCGAAACCATTCATGTATCTCAAATTGAGCTACAACCACAGTTGTACTCTTTATTGGGGCATGACTGCAACCAATCCCATATATATACATTCAGGACATAAGGAGATACCTCAACTTGCACCCTGCATATTCAACAATATGTGCTCTGGGTTAAACTCATTTCACCATTCAGCAAGTGCTGACACTGAATGGATCTATGGCACAAGGAAAACTACACTATTAGATTCCACTTGATTAATTATATCAATTTAACCATCTTTAAGCATCAATCAAGTTACAAAGTATAACCTCTAAACAAGATCTACATAAATAGGGCATAACTCATCATCAAAAAAAATTGAATGACACTAAGTGTGATCTCATCACATCATGTCACTTTATGCTTTTTATTCATCATATGTCCATCTCAAAGACCAATGTACATCACAAGGACTAATTTTCATCACAAGGACCAATGTCCATCATAAGTACCAATGTCCAACAATTCATAACCATCATAGCTCATACCTGGATATGTACATCAATTGGTATCACCTACATGGTTAGAAACTAATAACAAGAAGGCAAATCATCATCATCTCATAGGACTCATTCTATACATTTACATCATACATTTTACATCATGACAATTAGGGTCTTACTTGACCTGATTAGGGTTTACAAGGTTGGATCAACAACCACCCTTAGGCTATCACTTTCATTATCATTATGAGATGTGTTATGAGGTATAGAAACATAACCCACCCATTATACTTACAACTACTCCATAGAGTATCACACTTTACCATGTGGCCCTAACATCAACATGGTGCGTCTCAACCACCACCACAAGGTACCGATTAGGGTTTACACCTATGGTATCAGTTAACCCTAAGTGTATCGGGCAACCACACTAAGATAGGGTATTGGGACACCATACCAAGGTAGAGTATCGACCTACCTACCCAAGATGTATGTCGGCTTAGGTACCACCATGGGTGTGTTGGGCAACTACCTAAGGTAGAGTATCGGTTAACCATCACTAGGTGTGTAGACCTACTACCTAGGATGGTATATCCACTTAGACACCATCCAATATATGTGTCAGGCACAAGAACCTCCTAGAGAGGGTGTTGGACAACCATCTCTGTCAGGTAACGCTTTCATGTAGTATAATGGGCGTCAGGGATATTGATCAACAAGGTATCGAGCAACGCCCTAGTGTTTAGCAATGCAACAACCATGACAGGTTGTTCTCATGCCGAGCAACACATACCTATCGATCATCACCAAGGGTGATGGCTTCTAGGGTTACTAGTTGTAATGCCCCTAAGGATAACGGGCTAGCTACGCTTAAGACATGATGGGCAGAGCCCTACCGGGTAACACGTCTCAGGTGCAACACATCTCGCTAATTCTCATATCCGTCTACTTGTGCATGAGGCATAACGACCTAAATGTTACCATATCATGTCGATCTAGACCTTTCCAAGGTCTTGACTGCTAGTCACGAAGGGTGACGGCTAGGGGTGTGTCACATGTCGTGACGGCCTCCCAAAGCACATCGATCTTCAAGCCTATCGTCCAACACACCATGTCAGCCTGACCAAGCATATCAGTTCACCCTGCATATCGGCCTCCTCCTATATGTCGGCCTACTCATCCTATAACTTAGGACATGTGTTACATGCAAGGATAGGGGAGGTGCAACACAAGATAGAAACTAAGCAAGGTCTTCCAAATATAATGCTAAACAACCTAAAAGAGTTATTAGCATGCAAGCATAAACACGCTAAGAAGAAAGAGCAAGATAGCAAGAAAAAGGGGTGATAATAACATAGTGGGTTTAGAGTTATATAACCCACCTCAAGGATCACCATCAAGATCTAAGATCCAAGGTTAAGCTCCAAGCTTCACAAGCTCAAGGTAGAAGAAGATCCTCCAAGATCGATCACCGCAACACCTCTAAGAGAGAAGAGGGAACCATGGTTAAGAGAGCATGAGAGGGAATAAGAAGCAACCAAGGTCCATGATCGTGAAGAAGAAGAAGGTGAAAAACGAAACTAAAGACCATGGCTTAACAAGGTAGAAGATGAAAGGATCACACCACAATCTTAGGCTCATCCATCAAGCTCCAAGGGAGAGCACTCCTCAAGCTTAAGATCACCCGCCAGGAAGAGGAAAACAAAGATGGCCAAAGGATTCTTTTACATGGAGAGAAAGCGGTATATATATACAAGAGATGAAAGAGAGAATAAGGGGAAGGTGTCACCACCTAAGAACCCTAGATGACACATGTCCACAAAGAAAGAGACACATATAACACCATGCAACAAGGTGATAATAACTATGCCTCGCCCACAAAGCCTCCTTCCTAGGTCAAGGCCGATGCACATCTCCTCCTCCCTTCACAAATCGATAGGGATGAAACCATAGAGCCACAAACCAATATGGTGCATCTAGAGACACTACAAAATTGATAGGATATCCCTTAAGACACCCACAACTGATGCAAGGCCTCTCCAAGGCTGCTCAAGCCTGAGACAACCCTCCTAGGTGTAAGATACACCTCAAACATGAGTGCAAAACATCACCAAGGATGTCACCACTCAACCAAGGTGTCCATCTCTCTCTCATTCCTCTAGACGATGCCAATAGAGATAAGGAACACACTAGAGGTGGCAAACTTGCACATCAACCCCTATCCTGGGTAAATTGCAATTTGCACCAAAACCACTCTACAAAACACAAACATCAACCAAACAAACTCAAACAAGGAACTCAAACATCCAACATGCCCTAATTACATCTTAGATGATAACAACAAGGAGCTAAGCAACATACTTAAGCAAAGAAAATAGGGTTATCCCAAAACATGGGCCAGGGTCCTTACAATCAGCTATAGTAAAGTATTTTCTATCTGATCTCTCTCTCTCTAATTTATAGTGACATCAAGAAACACTCCCATTAAATTTGTGATATTAAATTGAACCAGATCATCCTCTTCTTGCACCTTTTCCATGATGGATTGGTACTTTTCTCAAACCGCGGGAGATAGACTCCATGGAGATTTAGTAGGCACCTCCCCCTCTTAATGTCTATGTAAGGGGTCTAGAGGATACCCCAATGTGAGTAAAATAGAGGGACAATCACCCCACATTTCTTCCTACCTTTTCCAACACTTTATCTAGACTCCTATCCTCTTCTTCACGCTAGCCCTCAACCTAAGTGCATCAATGGTGACCTACTCCGGAGGACGTTGAAGGGAGATTCTAGATCTATCCTACCCTAACTTGTGATCGTCTAATGTCCCATTGGTGCCATGAAGGGGGTGAAAGCCAAAGCGGACGACTCCATGTCAGAGGAACTTGACGGGAGGCAGTCACAGTTGTAGAACATAGTGGCACTATGTTTCTATGTAGAAATAGAGCCACACACAATCACAACTCTGTGAAGAGGGGGTATGGGGTGATCTGTGGTTTGGGATTGTGGGTCAGTTTATCAGTCAAATGAACCGTGACCCAACCCCTCATGGCAGAATGTTAAGGGCTTAGAGGACCCGGAGAGTGCAGGACCCGCTCGTCCAATGTGTCTATGATCTAGAGGAACGTGGAGCAATAAGTAGGCACCACCTCACCCCATGTTTGATGTTTGTATCAATGAAAATGTTTATCTTACAAAGATCATAAAGGTTTCTAGGATTACCCAAATAAAGGCAAATTATAGATCAAATTGATAAAAAGAACAATTAGAATCTAAATAAAATAGTTCTACATCTTGATTATGCTTTTTGTTCTAAAAGTAAGGCTAATACAAGAATAGATGATGATTAATATATAGAAACTATAGATCTGTTAATTAAGATGTTGTGTTTAATAAAAATGCTTACTTCTCCATATAAATTGATGTTGTTTAATATAACAAGAATCTACTATGATGATGATATTGATGTATATTTAGGGATTCTAAAGTGGATAATCACATCATGCATAATTGGGGTTATGGAATCAATGTATATCTTGCTATGACCTTAATGCACATGATATGATCTACATGTTCATAATAACTTAATATATTTAATCGGATGAGAATCCAAGTCATTGATACCTTTTTGGATACTAATGATCATGATTATGGTTAAGAGACATAAATATTATAATTAGGGTTTAGAACCTAATCTACTTTGTCATGATGATCTGGAGTTAATCTAATATAGTTGTTCTTAGTGACATAACATGATTAAGTTGATAATTAAGATTTCACCTAATATCTAAATAGGTTTTATGACTATAATGAATCATGATGTGATGAGATTAGGGTTAGGTGCCCATATTCCTTGTCCAAACTTGGAACAACCCTACACCACAATTTAGTACATATGTTAGATTAGAATGTTTTGATTATGATGGTGACACTCTAGGATGTACATACATGCAGATAAAGTTGGTTGATTATGTTGAATGCTGGGATGTTTAGATATATTCTTAAAGTACATGTTGTATGGTTATGTAGTTACTTATGAGCAACCGCTCTTATCGAATTTTGATATTTTCCAAAGATTCATGAATGCATTGTCATTAACCTACTTGGTTGTTTATTTACTTCATGCAAATTATGAGTCCCTATGTGATGCATCACTTTATATGAACATAACTTTCTCAAACCCAAGATACTATCTCTCAAGGAAAGAGAAAGAAATTCATTATAAAATGACTGATGACCAAGCTCAAAAGAAAGGTCACAAATAGGTCAAACCCAGATTGGAAGGCCAATATAATACCAAGACCGAAAAGGAAGGTCAGAAATAGGTCAACCCCAGATGAGAAGGCCAACCAAGCCCGAAATAAAAGGTAATGAGAGTCCACTGTAAGGACAAAACCCCCAATGAGATGGTATACCACAGAGATTGAGCAATTATGGGTTGAGAAGTTATAACAAAAAATGCATGTTCAATTATTTAACGATAATTGCTGATATGATTGATATATTATTACACTAATATGCACATATTTTGTTTGCAACACGTACACAATATAGCAATATACTGATCCGTATTTTGTTTTTTGACATTTTATGTAATTTCAACATATGAAGATCTCAAAACATGGTGAATCAAATTGAAGATATTAAAGCTAAGTAAAGGAGGATTCATTAGATGTTTCTTCTCATATGTAATAGTTATCATGTTGAAAGTTTACATAACTCCTAATAACATCACTATACATCTTGTAAATGATATTTGTAAAATAGTGGAAATTATTTTCTATTATTTGTTATTTGATAAATCTGAATCTTGAGAATTTAGTTAATGACTCTCGACTTTAAGTTCCTTTCTTGATTAAGGGGACACTGAAAAGTGAGGTCGTTATAATACCAAGATCAACACATCTTGCATATTGAATGCCTTATGGGAGAGAATATTTTCTAGGAGAGATGAGTGGAAAGTCATAGTTTTGTTGAACTATTAGTTTATTGTAGATATTCAAGGTGCAAACAACTCATTCCATGCTCACATGAGCGAAAGAGGCAGTGGACAAGTGAGAAGTAAAGTAATTTGAGGGCATATGTGTTTCTATGCCTCATTATGCATGAGTTGGGAAAATTGTGGATTCTTATATTTTGAGAGTAAACATTGTGTTTGAATAGACTTTTAGTGCAACTGGTTACATCTTGGTGCACCTCATTGAGGCTCTTCTACAAGATTGTAATCGAAAGTTGAGATGACATTAGCTTTATATGGAGCCATGTGGAGCTAACAACAAGCAATGTGTATTGGTCTTTCAAGTGCTTTATATGGGTTGACTCTTTAAGGAATGATATTTTAATGTAAACAGCCATCGAGGTTGGCACACTTGTAGTTATGAAGTGGGAAACTACCATGTCTTAGTTCAAAAGTAATTTTCTATGGTTTTGGACACAATTTATTTTATTTTATGAAAGTATTGTAAAACTTTTATAGATAATTTGGTGTGAGTGGTTATTGGTATAGTTTTACTGATAGAATTGGTGTTTCCGATTCACAATTACAACATACCAAATCACACGTAATGTGACAAAGTGAGTTTTTATAGTATTTTCTCTCTCTTAAAAGTTTATTATCATATTTGTTGACCAAAATACCCTCATATACTTCCCTCACTTAATTGGACAAATATGTGTCACAAATTGCAAAAATATGTGAACCCTAGTATGCTTTTATGATAAAATACATATGTTAATGTATTTTGTAAATGTACACATCAAACTTTCGAATTTGGGTTTCAAATTTATATCATAGTAGAATAATGACCTTTTGAAGCTACACCTCAAATTTTATTAGAATTGGAGTTACCAATCAAGAGTTATGGCCAATTTAATAAATCACCCTAGATATATGTCCTAGACCTAAGTTCTCGTTTAATCAAGGCTAAATAAATGTCACGCTGGCTTTAGTTTAACCCGACCCCTCTCCCAGCCATCAAATTGGGCGATCCATGAATCTTCCTTGATCCAATGGCGGAGACCTCGTCTCCTACCTCCCGCAAAGTGTGGGGAGGTAACAGAGAACGATCCCCGGCCCACCGCGCCACCTCACCCGTTCTCCTCGTTTTTGAACCGCATAGATGGCTTCATCTTACGATTTCATGGCTGGATATACCAGCTTTGACCGGGTATCATGCGCCGTTGTGCCAACCCAACAGCCATGACACAACCTCCTCTCACTCCGGCGGCGGGGCTTTTAGGGCTTCCTTGCCTAGCCTCCCTCACGCCTATTTAATACATCTAATAGCTCCACCATGCCCCCTTTACTCACTTCACACCTCCAATTGCGAGCCTCGACACCCCAAGAACTACTACCCTAGCCACCTTCTTCAACCTCCAGCTGCCGCCACCCAGCAAGCTCCACATCCCTCCTCGCTCAAATCCTACCCCTCCAACACCTTCGCCGACTCACTACGGGTGTGCACGGCTAGCGAACCGGTCCCCAGAGCCCCTCCCGCTCCATTACGACCCCAATGCCGACGACCTTGTTGGCCCGCACAGCGGCAACGAGCTACATGGGGCCTTACACCCCGACCAGACCCTCTTTGGCTTCAGATCGAGCTATCGGACCTAGCTCAGTCGTTTTCCGCTAGCGAGCAGCGCCAGGGAGCAAGCTAGACCTCGCCGAAGTTCCTCCTCCTCTGCTGGAGCAAGCAGCAGACCTGCGGAGCAAGCCCGAGCCGTCCGATCAGGCATAGATCGACCCAGACCGTTGGATCGGTGTAGATCAATTCGAGCCGTTGATCCAGTCGGATCCGGCCGTTGATCGAGGTTACAATTCCTTTCTTTTTAATTAGATAATCCTTTATTATGCAAGAAAATACATTTTCTTAGAAAAATCATAATAAATGCTAGGATTATCAGAATATAGAAAACCAATATACCATTTTGATCAGAAAAATATACTCTATCCATATAAAATATTACCAATAGCTGAATCCGTTCCCTATTTCAAAAATACCTGTCTAAGGCCTAAAGGACATCCTTGATCATAATTATTTATTAATAATGTTTTTCTTGTTGATATACGATTTCAAAAGTGTTGTTAACCATTAGGTTAGACCCTAATTTCTAATGAATCGAAATGCCTCTCTATGTTGATAAGTGAGCAAGGAATTAGAAGAAACCCTAATTTTAGCTTCCTCTTTATACATGAAATTAAAGATATATCTTTATGACAAAATTAATATCATTAGATGATAATTAGTATTTGGTCTGAATCTTTAAAATGAACCCTGATGTTATGAATGGTTAATAGGTTGAGGATTACCCTCCCTTTTTCTTTAACCATCTTAGAAACCCTAATTTGTGGGAAATCTTCTAATTAATCAATTAAATATTATCTTTAATCCAAATAGTTTATGATGGATCAGACCTGATAATATTTGTGAACTCAATTAGGATATGGGAAATCCCTGATCTGAATTAAGATAACATAAAAGGAATAATTAGGATGGATATAAGTAGATAATATTAATTTGGAGCTTTTTGGATAAATATATTAGTAACAATGTACATTTGAATTAATTATGAGTATATTAAGCTCTTTATTTTCTCTCTCCTCTTAAGTGGATAAAATGTGTGAAAATGGGATAATATGGTGAGTTATTTCTCTTGAAATAATTAGGAGATGATTGCCTCGAAATATTACTCCCATATTTCAATTAATTAGTTTTCCATATTATTTCACCTCTTTTAATATATTAATACATGTAATAATGGACAACATATGAGTTATGAGCCATAGTGAGCTTAAATACGAAATATAATTATATAGCGTGATGCTACACTTTAATGTGAACATGTGGTTAAAATTTGGTGGCCTTTGGACTTCATTTGAGCCCTCAAATTGATTTTATAAGCTTTTACTATAGTGTGATTATAGTAGCTGAATCGATTACATATATTTCATTTATATCTATCGTAACGCCATGATTTTCTTTGTTATGCACCCCTTTGGTCTGCGCGCCATCCGACGACTCTAACTAGTTAGACCCTCGATCCAACAGTGAGGAGGTCATCTTCCTCCTCCAGCCATTTGGACAGACCCCACCGCCGAGCTCCCCGATCTCTCTCTCCCTCCATGCTGCACCATTTCAGGTGATTTTTCTCCGATCCGCTTCGTCTCCTCACAACAAACCGTTTGAGAGTTCTCTCGCATCCTCTCATGCCGTAAGGACAAAATGCCCAATCGGGGCCTCCTCCTCTACTCTGTCGTGAGGTTACAGTAGGGACTAGAGCACTCCTCACGCCTATATAAGGCTGTAGAAACGACCCTCGGGCTTCGTACTTTCTTCCTCCTCCTTCAATTTCTCCTCGTTTGCCCTTGAAGACCCCGACCTGCTCGGTCTTCTTCCCCGGCGACGACGACCTCCCCTTTTCTCAAGAAGCCACCTCCGTTTGATTGGTTGCAGGGTAAGCATCCTCGATGCTTCCTCTTTCTTTCTGCCTGGTTACATAGTCTCATGATGCACTCTATCTTTGGGTCCTATACATCGACTTTGGGGTCGTCGGCGGCGCCATGCTTTTCCTGGCCCTAGTGCTCCTCCGCCTGCGGCGATGCTTTCTTTCGACTCGCCTTGGATCCACGAAGCTAATCCCGATCTCAGTTGTCTGCTTTGTCGTGTTTTCGTGGTGGTTTTCCCCGTTGATATTTCCCCTGTTCCGTCCAAGTCTCGAGCGGCTTCTTCTGCTCCTGAGCACGCAAGTATGTGAATAGGTGGTCTCTGTGTTCGAGAGTGTTTGGGGAGTTTGCTTCCGGGTTCAGTCCAGTCTTGTGCTCTGTGTGGCGAACTGGAGCCATGGAGTCGAGCTACAGGTTGTGGCTCCATCACCATGGCCAGGGGAACATTCCTGGTCAAGCAATGACCATGGAGCCCCTGTGCCCTTGTTTTATCGATTGGCTTTGCAGGGGCAATTTTGTCTTTTCGATTTAGGTTCAGTTTTCTTGCCTGCGAGTTTGGCACACACAAATGGCTAGAGTGCCCCTACGATTGTGATAGACCTATTTAAACCACAAGGGTATTTTGGTAATTTCTCCCTTTGCTCATCGCACTTGGCACAAGCCTTTTTAGCTCACGTGGATTTTCCTTGCATTCTGATTCGTTGAGATGATTTAATTCATAATAAATCATTCCCATGTCAGAAAAATGCAAATAAATAGTCAATGGAAAGGATTTTTCATGTAGAACCTGATTTTATGGTTTTTGAGTCATGATTTGGATTCCTTTTTCAAAGTTTGCTTTGAATACCTTTTTAAGTGTATAAAATGTTCTAAAATACATAATTAATTCATTTTAACTCCAATTTGTAAAATAAAATATGTTTTATTAATCAGGAGAATATGAATAATCGTTAGGTCAAGGTTTTGAGTCACAAATCGAGTTTTGGTTTGAAGGTAGAAAATTAGGGTTTTCCTATGCTTTATACCTAAATATATACTAATACATGATAATGTTTATAACTAGGGGAATATTGAATGGTGATACAATCAGATTGGTGAATGTGATGGTAATTAATTAAAACAGGTATGTGAATCCTATGTTAATGTATGTGACTCCTATTATGTGGACCCTATTCATATATGTGATCTCTATGGATGAATGTGAATGATTATTGTGCAAACAATCCTAATCTCTCAATTGGGTCTTTTCCAACACCATAATCATTATTGTGCTAGCCTTGTTATTCTCCTAAATGCATTTTTGGCTCTTTTACTTCTTTGATGAATCAATTGCATTTGGGGGCTCACTTATGTGAAATATTTAATCTTGTCATGGCCAATGTTGGCTCATCCTTTGGAAATACTTGGAAACATTGTATATGTTGTTGCTTTGTTGGCTCCTTTATTTCTTGGAGTTCTTGGATATTGTTGTGGCCTATGATGGCCTATTTGTTTATTTCATGGGTTTTGTTCCCAATGCTATGTTGTATCTTGTTATACTTTTCACTCTACTACCAAGTGAATGTTTATGCATGATATAGTTATTGGCCAATTGACAATGTAGTGTACATGAGTACAAACCACCCATAGGGCATTGGGGTTTTAGTCCCCCTACCGTAGGCACTAGGGTTTTAGTCCCCCTGCCATTGGTGAGGTCCGGTAGGTGCCTCACCCTACATTGAGATGATTTTGAGTCATAATTTATATTCATGCAAATGTGATATTTGTTGATATTGGAATGTGGCAGTTTTCTAAAATCTTATTTACTCATTTGCCTCTCACATCTTGAAATTCCTTAGTGGAATCTTTTGTTATGAAATGCTTAGCTTTATGATTGCCTTTATCCTTTTATTAACACATACTTTTTATCTTTCTCTTGCTGGATGACCCCAACCATCCAAGCTAGGATCAGAGTACGCATGGAAGCTTGGTGAACCTAAGGCTAAGGATAGGACAAGAAGAAAAGGAATATATAGCTTACATGATCATAGTTGCTTTTATGTTTTAAGTTGTTTTGTTTGGAGACAATGTTGTATTAGTCTAAGTCTTCCTCTACCTAGATCATAGTTCCTTGTATAAAGATGTACCCCTTTTGGGAAAAATTTGTAATGTACTCTTTATACATTTTGAATAAAGTCAAGATTTAAATTTCCGCTGCTACACAATTGATGATTTTGGTTGCCATGGTTTATAGTAGAGACTTGGTCTTTACACTTGTACATCAACTAGGGTCCATGAATATTGTTCTTGATGATGAACTCCACACTCTACTTTTTCTGGGATCATTACCTGGTAGTTGGGAGACGCTCATAGAGACAGTAAGCAATTCTACACAGGTTAGCAAGTTGACACTTGACCAGATAAAGAACAGTCTACTGAATGAAGAGACTCAACGACGAGCCTCAGGAGATAGCGAATCAGAGGTGCATTTCATCGAGAGAAGAGGCATTGATAGAGAGAGATCGTGGCAGATTTAAGAGCCTCAGTGAGTCCTAGAACCGTGAGAAGTCTCATGGTAGATCTAAGTCGAAGAGTAGTACAGGGTGCTTCCATTGCGGCAAGCCAAGTCATTTTAAAAGGGATTGCAAAGTTTGAAAAAAGAAACATGGGTTTGAAGCCAAAGACAAGCAATATGGCAATAAGAATACTACATAGACAATCT
Source organism: Alisma plantago-aquatica (assembly GCA_963693085.1). Classification (NCBI taxonomy): domain Eukaryota; kingdom Viridiplantae; phylum Streptophyta; class Magnoliopsida; order Alismatales; family Alismataceae; genus Alisma; species Alisma plantago-aquatica. The sequence goes on from OY856413.1 coordinate 468,165,188, forward strand.
CAGATGACAGGGATGATGGCAACAATGTGGTCTTAATAGTCCAAGAGTAGTGTTTGCATATTGAGGATGATGATTCTGAGTGGGTGGTAGATACTACAACTTCTTATCATACTTCACCGAGTAAGGAATTCTTCACTTCATGTATGAGGGCAGACTTCGGGAGGGTGAACATGGAAAATTTTCACTTCTCCAGAATTATTGGGATTGGAGACATTTGTTTTCAAACAAGTGTCAATTGCACGCTCACACTGAGGATGTTCGTCATGTCAGTTGCATGCTCACACTGAGGATGTTCGTCACATTTTAGATTTGTGGCTGAGTTTGATATCAGGTTCATTCTTTGATAGAGAAGGTTGTCATCTGGATTTTAGTGGTGGAAAATACAAGATCACCAAGGCAATTTTGGTTATTGTATGAGGAAAATTATGTCGTACATTGTACAAGACCAAACTTAAAGTACTCAAAGACGGCCATGTATATGCAATTGAGGAATACTAGATAGATCTATGGCACAAATGACTAGGACACATGAGAGACAAATGCTTGAAGCTTTTATCAAAGTAAATATTGATTCCTTATGGAAAGGATATCGGTCTCAGTTCACGTGATGCATGTCAGACAAGAAAAGATCGATGTGTTTCTTTCAAGACAAGATCAAAGGTGAAGTCACAACTTCTACTGTTGGTTCATTCGGATGTCTGCAGTCCATTTGAGGTGGCTTCACCGGGTGGCAATATGTATTTTGTCATATTAATTGATGATGCATCTAGGAAGGTGTGGGCCTACATGCTAAAGACCAAGGATCAAGTCTTTTAGTATTTTCAGAAATTTCATACCATGGTGGAGCAGGAGACAGAGAAAAAGCTGAAGTATCTCTGCACGGACAAGGGGGAGAGTACACCTTCATGGAGTTTCAGGATTACTGTGTGCAACACATAATACATCATGAAAGGACAGAGCCTGACACACCAAAACACAATAGTACAACTGAGAGGATGAATCATACCATAGTGGATAAAGTTAGATGCATGTTGAAGACTGCAAAGTTGCCAAAGACATTCTGAGGCGAGATAGTGCGTATTGCCTATTATCTGATTTATCGATCTCCATCAGTTTCTTTTGGTTTTGATATACCTGAGAAGGTATGGACAGGAAAGGATGCATCCTATGCTCATCTGTGAGTATTTGGGCGCAAGGATTATGCACATGTTTCAAAGGAAAAGAGACAAAAGCTGGATGATAAAGCGGTGCCATATACTTTTCTTGGCTATGGAGATCATCAGTTTGTCTATAGGTTATGGGATCCTATAAAAAGGACCATGAACAGATACAAATATGTGACTTTTTATAAGAGTCAGACAATTACAAAGCCTGAGAGTGATGATGTAGAGCCTGCAGGATCAGGTGATATTTCTTCTTCTGAGGAGTATGAGGATGCTTTAGCTTCTTCACAGGTACAGTCTTCATATGACGAAGAAGAGCAATAAGTTTACCCTGAGCAGTATAGTCAGAGCACGTCGAGGGTTCATGTTCCAGACACGCAATTGAGTGATTCAGATTCATAGTCAGAGACTTCTGGGAAGGGGGAGTAAGATCATCACTAGCTAGAGTCCTTAGATCAACAACTGAGGAGGTCTGACAGAGTTCGTCATCCTTCATCCAGATATCTAACATCTCAATATATTATCCTTATTGATCAGGGGGAGATAGAGACTTATCGTGGGAATACAAACTCATAAAGATAAAGCACAGAGGCATCAGGCGATGTGGAGGAGATGTCTTCTTTATAAAAGAATGATACATATGAGCTTGTGGAGCTTCCCAAGGGCCTGAGAGCACTAAAGTCCAAGTGGGATTACATGATGAAGAGAGATGACAACAGTAATGATCAAACTTCTAATGAGGAGCTACATGGACATGGGGAGCATCATCAGAGGGTTTCTAAGTCTTGGTCCTGAAGGTAGAAAATAAGGTTTTCATATAAGACAGATCGACTTACCGGTCACGGGGGGCCAACAAAGTTCCAAGTGTGGGTATGGAGATAGAAGTAATACTGCCATGATACTTCTTCTTAATTACTTGGGAACAAAGTGAAGTCAGGACGAGACTTCAAGAAGATGGATGAAAATGATAAAATGATGGCATATCTGAGAATAGTGGATCCATCACACATGGTGATAAGGTCTATAAGATACTCCAGATGATTGCTGAAGACAACGTCTTCCTCATGGGTTGGAGAGGGAGATTGTTGAGAATAGGAAAAAGATCTAGCCCATGACTAATTGGATTTGGATTTGGATTTGAGTAGGAGTTGTCTTGTGCTACCAGTCCTAATAGGAGTCAAATCTAAAAGGAAAAAAAGTTGATTTCCTATGTGAAACATGGAGTTGGACAAAGATTCCTAGTTCCATCCACATGCCATGGAGGTCTATAAATAGAAACCCTGTGGGGGGGACCATTGAGATCATCCCACCAGTTGAGGTGTGATCCATCTAGGTTGTTTGTTGGTGCCTTCTGTAGTAGAGGGTGTCAGAGAACACGAATGACTGGAGGAGCTCTCTTGGTAAATAAGAGAGGGTCAGAGACTTTGCCTTGAAGCGAAATAGCGGCTGACGGTCGGTGACACATTAAGTGCACTAACAGAGCAACTCTCTTGGTTGATAAGAGAGAGTCAACGACTTTACCTTGAAGTAAAGTAGCGGTTGGTGCTTACAGACGCATTGTTGCCACAACGGTAACGGTCCGACCTAGTAATCGGTCACAACGACATCAAGCAGTCCTCAGTAATGACAACAGCCACGTGAGGAGATCAAGTAAAGATGGAGGTTTTGTACACAGTGGGTGTGATTCTCTTCTTCCTCATCTTTATTCTCGTGTTGGGAGAGCTACCTGGATTTAGGGGTAATTAAATCTATGTAATGCGAGTTATAATCTTAATTACATAGTACTTGTTGGCTGGTATTGTCCCGTGACTTTCTCTCTTTTTCTTGGGAAGAGTTTTCCACGTTAAATTTGGTATTTTTTTTTGAGTTTATACGTTTGTCGGTAACGCTTTTGCAATAAGTTTTCATCACATACGGACCGTATTAGTACAACATCCTCAACAATGCTCGCCCACCCCATTGATCTAACATGTACTTACATATGTATGAGATGTTTGATATTGCAGATAAGGTCTACGTTTTGCAGCAGATGGGACTAACAAATAACTTAGGCCATTCAGCAGTGTGAAAGTGTCCATTTTTGCAGGGACTAAGTCAAATATATTGACTACCAAAGAGTATCAGACGGTTCCACTGGTGGTAAAAAACTTACACCGGAGCGCTGAATTATGGGTACATTTGGTCAAAAAGAGTATCAGACGTTCCTGCATTAACAAGATACTGTTTTTTCAAGATGTAGTCAATTTGAATTTTATATATGTTTTGATGGATTTTAAAACTGTGACATTGTTTTTGGAACCATTAACCAGTCCGAGTTGGCTTTGACATCCGGCATTGTTTTGATGATGCTTATAATATGGAATCGCTATTATGTCTTAAGACCCATGTTTTATTGTATTGTCAATTCCACAGACCAAGCAAAATTTTCGTACTACAGATTCTGAGAATACAACTCGATACTATAAAATACAACAAATCCAATATATTCTATCACAATCGGCGTAATTATAACTACGACGCTGCTAATGTTTGCTAGGAGTCGGTACATTCATGTCCCAGGGATTCTAGCGGCCACGGACTGGATCGTGTATTTCAGGAATTTGTGACGAATGTGGTGCCACTTTGCTGGCGCTTTTAGGAGGTCATTGCCCGTCCACCACGTACATTCAAAAAATCATGAAACGGAACAACATTCATTAACTATGATGAACAGCGAGTGTTTATTGCGACGGAGGGACAGGAGAATAGGAGAAAAACCCGTGACGTATTTGGCTGTGTTGGAAAATGACACCGTTAGCCATTGGCAATGGGTAAGAAATATTACCGTGTGGCCGTGAGGGGGAAACTAAAAGATGTGTATTTTACTATTGTCTTTCATCTCACGTTATGATATTGCAGATATAGACAAACCACCCATCTTGGTATTATTCATTGTTATGTGCAGGAATCCTTCTTTTCTTCGAAGTGAAGTGACAACCTTTGTCACCGCACAGAGGTTAAGGAACCAGCCAACCAAGTCTATCAGGCTAAAAGGAGTCCAGAGGTTGTCTAAAATTGATGTGGCTGGTTTCCATGTGACTTGGTGAAGAACGGAGGAAGTCAACAGTTCTGGCAAACTTTGAGAACATCAAATCTTGTGGAGATTTTGAAAAGTTATACGAAGTAAATAATTTTTCGCAGTGATCTCACATTTACTGCAATGAATTGTTTTAAATCACTACTCAAACCTGCCACCCGCCATCTGCAATCGAAAAAGAATTTGATGATAATTATGTCTACAGATCGTTCTTATTTCGCTGATCAGTGATCTGCGAACTATGAGAGATATCTGGATTTACATCTCAGACCACTTCCTAATCTCCAGACTGTTGTTGTTATGTTAGTTTAGGTTAGACTGATCAAATGGGTATGTGGGTTAGGTTTGGACTGGATCATTACGAGTATAGATCTTGCAAAATGGGTTATAAAGACCTAGTGTAAAATGGGTGGAGCAATAACACACTCAAACATGATCAAAAGAGTTGCAGGTCGACCCCCAGCCACCCAATAGTATACATTTTAAAAAATGATACTAGTTGTTCGAAACAAAACATAGAATGGTTTGTTAATACTTTTTAGTGTAAAAGGTAGAAAAATGAAAGAAAGCAACTAATGTGTTTGGTATCAAATAGAATGTGGTACTTGAGTGGTAAAAGTGACCTTGTAGGACTGAGATGTCACTAGTTCAAACCCAGACGATGAAATGAATGAATTGCCAATTTTTTTTATAAAAATAGAATGTAATACCATTACTTTGTTTAACATAAAAATTGTAAGAAAAAAAACCTATCGATAAAATAAATAATATTGATGTCACAAATAAAATATTATATCAACAAAATAACACTATATATTTTTACTTAAAGATAGAAATTTATTATATAACATGTGCTAGAATACAATTGTTACAATTGAATATAAATATGTGACACACATTGAAGAATCATTTAATGCTGAGTAGGTTTTCAAGCCCAAGAAAAAGGATTTAAATCTGCTGTCCTAAGTTTACTGTCCCAACATGTCCTTGTTAATCTCAGCCCTATGTACACCTCATTAATTTTTTTAGAAGTGGATTTTTAGGTAATAAATGACAATGGTTTTCTGGGACACTACCAGGACAGCAAGTCCAGTACAACAGATTTGAACGCCAAGAAAAATACCTTATGTGAGATACAACTAAAGCATGCACAACAAAAATAAATCAACAACTCCTCCCCCAATACGGCCAAATATCAAGCAACAACCAATGAGAACATATTTGGTGAAGAAGATCGCAAATTTTATTAAGTAAAAACCTTCACAAGATTACAAAAATTGTCACTCTCTCACAATCATTTGTCCATAATAGAATTCCTTAAACCATTCTTGTTCTCCCCCTTTTGGGTATCTTTTGACTTCTCATTTTGGCCCACAATGTTGGCATACAATGTTGTCCTGCATTGACACATCCAAAGTTACCACATTTTGAAACCACACATATCAACACACCGTATCAAACGACACCATGTCTTATTTATAGTACTCATGTAGTACTCGATAAGACAACCCCAAAAAGTAATGCCAACCGACAAAAGGCAATATGAGAGGATAACGCTAATCTATTAAAAAATAATGGAGAGATAATACCAACAAATAATAGACAGGAGAAGAGGATAATGCTAAAAATTATCTTGGACTCCAAGTCTATCCGAATTTAGAATTTTCCAATATTGTTAGACAATATATAATATTCTAAAAAACAGGATAAAAGACAATATCCCAACAATATGTATATTAACATAAAAAATATAGATATAACTATTTTTTCCATGAGCATAAAAATTAACAATACATAGCGGTCATGGCTTAGAGATTTTGTCTCTTTCCACTATAGACGCTAGACATTATTCATTTAGTTATTTGATAAATGTATGGGAGTGGCATCTCTTAAGAGTCTACACGTATTATGTTATGGCAACATCTAAGCCTAATTGATAAATTAGGATTTACCTAAATGATTAGATGCTTAATTAGATTGAAGATCATTTGAAGATTATTTGATACTGGTAGTTCAATTGTGACGTTTCAATCCTAATAAGGAACTTTAATCATGATTTTAGTTTGAAGGATTATGGTTTGATAACAGACTTGAATCAGCCAAAATTAGCATTTTGATAGTATATAAATACACAATTTGATGGGTATAACAATATGGTAAATGATTTTTCATATTTTCAATGTAACATAGATTTACTTGAGGTTTGAATATGAAATAGATAACTCATAGTCATGATTTGAGCACATGATGAGATTCGAGCTTTAGTTGATATAGAGATAACTCATAGAGATATGTGGGAGGATAATTAATGATACTTGAAGAAATAATTGATAAATAATTTTTTTATTTGAGAATATCATCAAATTAATAATGTAGTATTGTATATAATTCAATTAAGAATCTAACACAAATAGAATGAACCGAACGAAAGTTAAAATGAGTGAGTTATGCTATTTTTAGTAACATGTACAGAAGCCCGACGACAGCCGAAAATCCAACGCCCAAATCTCAGCGACTGAAAACCTAGCGAACCAAATCTCAATGACCCAAAATTCAATGACCCAAAATCTAGCGACCACCAAAAATCGTAGTCCAGGATATCCAATCATAAAATGACCATAACTTGGGTTATATATATATATCCATTTTTAACAAAAAAGTGCATTAGAATCGTGAATTGATCCTCTATCTTCTCAGACCCTTAGGATGACAAAAAGAAGATATAGAATGTGATTTCTAGGGTGACTTTTTGGGAAGAAAAACTAAAATTGAAGGATTCATTTATAGATTTAACTTGGTAAGTTGTTAAAACATTGATATCTTCTCTTTTCCCCTGCTTTCTCAATCTGGAGGTACTCTCCAATCCAAGAACTGATGGTTCTAACCAACAATTTCTTCATCTTCTACCTCTCACTAGTACATCATGGCAAGATTCTCACAACCAGTATGATAGTGATGTGGGCTAAGATCATCCTCAACAAAGACAACACAATAGGAGGTGAATACCTTAAATATATGAAAAAGGAGGGACCTAATAATGTGCCCAAGGAAATTATGGCATCACCACAATAACATTCACTATTGGATTCCTAGTTTCTTCTCACATGATGGGGTGTGGAGAGCCCATCACTGTGACTCTGATGACAATAAGAATATTATGACCTCTACTATGTGGAGTAGAAGATTTTTAGCTAGCTAGAGATCAATGGCAAAACATAGAAAACAGACGGGGTGGGGGCACCTATTACAAAGTCCACTATACCATATCATAGAAATCGTTAACAAAGCAAATAGAATTGGATTTCCACACAACCAAACAAAAGACATATCATATCAATTCATATTTTTTAATATACTACTTTAAAATATAATGTGTGATTGGTTCTACTCTCCACCAAACATTCCGCTAATTGCAATCCAACTCAAACATACTCGATGTTAACATAAGTCCTAATATTATTCTATAATATGTGACCCACACCTAAACTGAAACCTATGACTGTCACTGGGAAAGGTTAAACTCTTTTATCCTTTACTCATATCTAGCAGGTTAAAGGTAAAAGATAAAGAAGTTTCCTATCCACTACACGTTGTTTGTTTTTTAATCATTCCCGATAAAGCAAAGTTGAGGCTAAAAGAATTTCTAACCCACTATCTGTTTACTGTTTATCTGTTTACTTGATCCTTATACGATTAGGGTAAGAGATACATCTTATCTATGCCCATTGACCCATAGACTTCTACTATGAATGATGATCTTATATGTCTATAAGACTATATATAAATGTAACCACTTAACATTATAATATAGTCTATTTGCATTCAGAAAATTCATGCATACTCTTTTTTAAGATATATACATATGTGTAAATTAGAATGTAACTAACGTATCTATAGAATAATTTTTGTTTAGTGAGAAGCCAACAAGTCATAGGTATATCAGTGGAAACTATACAAATAGATATCACATCCATAACAAAAAAGAAGAGATCATCTGAAGTGATGACATCATTGGATTAAAGATCTTAATGATCACTTCTCTTTATTATTTGTCTTCAAGCATACAATCTTTTCTACTTATATAATGAACCAATATATGTACTAGTTGGTCTATACATAAGGATTATGGTCCCAATTGTTTGACAACACCCATCATATGTTGTACATATTTTCTTTTTTAGATAATCTATAAGGAGTGGGACCCGAGAGTGATTCACTCCTTACTTAATTTAAGAAAAGAAAGCGTAAAACCCCGAGAGGGGTCCAGTAGGGTAGGATGGTAGAGAGTATAGAACCACTAGACAAAGGGGGATTGGGCATCAAAATGGTTAGGGAAGAAAATGAGTTTTTACTTGCAAACACGACATGGGATGCCTCTAGAGACAAGAATATACATTGGGTTCAACTGATCAAAGCCAAGTACTCAACAAGGACATGTCCTTCAACTCAAGGATCACCGCTATGGAGAACAATACAAAGACATAAGGAAATGATACTGGACAAATAAAATAGAGTTGTTCATGATGGAGAGAAGATAAGTGTATCGAGAGATAAGTGGCTGCGAGGGGGTTGAAGATTGATCATGTTAGTTGGGACATCAATTCTGGCAGGGCTGGAAGACCTGACAGTGGCATCTCTTCTAAAGGAGGATGAAGAGTGGGATGTGATGTTCCTGGGAGAATGATTTACTACAGATGCAATCACAGATATTACTATGATGCTAACACCACACAAAGAGAATTGGAACAATGATTAGTACTAGGAGGGAGGTCAATATGGATAATTCAGCTCAGGGAATCTGTATAGTTTACTGATTAAACATAAAACAAAATATACTGAGGGAATTTGAGAAGGGTTTGGAGTGCACCAATCCCACAAAGGGTTCATATGTCCTACTAGTTAGTGATCCATGGGATAATACTTGTAACATACCCCTCTTCCCAAGTTTTTCCTTTCTTTTCTATCCTATTTGGCCTTTATGTTGAATTTGTAGAAATAATAGTTGTTTGGTGAACATTTGTTCATTATTATTGCCAACATATGGGTTTATGCACAAATACCTCAGTAAATATTTCTAATAAGGGTCTAATATGCAAATATACCACTCATGTGACATATTAAAAATATATATATTCATTCTAGATCATTCCTTAGCCTTATGGAGCAAGGAAGAGAAAAAGGAATGAATAATGTTGCCTTAAATATTTTAATGTGATATTAAATTAATTAATAGGGGAAATATTGGTAATAATGGATAATGGGCTAAAATTTATAAAATAAAGACTAATTGTTTAAAAATAACTTTAAATTCGTTTTCTTTGCATTTGAGTTTGTTTGAATGACAAGTTTCACAATTTTAGAAAATTAATAATTATCTTTGCATTAATTGGAATTGGAAAATATGAATTTTCTATAAATTATTGAATAAAATATTAATTGACTTAAAAAGTGGAAACAAACCACAAATTCATAATCTACATGTCAAAATTAGTCTATGTGTGAATTTCCATCTAATTTGGACAATCTTAAATATTTTATTTTATCTAGGAGAGAGAAAATGATTTAAAGACCAACAATATTAAGTAATATGTTAAAAAAATTAATTAATGTCAAAATTATGTTCCTCACGTTTATTATTGCTTATAGGCCAACTTTCATAATTTTAGAAAGTTTCTAGATGCTTCTAGTTAATTAAAAGGATGAAATAAGTGATAAAATTTAAATGTATTAAATAAAATAATAAAGTCTTAAAAATATAAAATAATAAAAAATTCGTGTTCTACATGTTAAAATATGCATTTGTTTCAATTTTCATCCAATTTGGAAAATATTTGATGAGAACGTGAATTTAGGAGAGAGAAAGTGTACAAAACCTTAAAATCATTAATGAAATAATGAATAACAACAAAAAATGAAAATAATGGAAAATTCGTATCCAACACACTTAATATGACTTATGGGTGAAGTTTCATTCTTTTTGGAGAATCCTAGAGTCATTAGTACATGAGAAAAGAAAAAATATGATTTGATTTATTTAGCACATTAAAAATTTGAAAAGGAAAATATAATTGTATATATGGGTTCTACATACTCAAATTAGTATAGGTGTAATATTTTATTAATTTTGGAGTTTGTTACACCCTCAAATAAGGAAAGAGAAAAACTTATATAATTAAATAAAGAACTTTAGTTCGAGTTAGATTTGGCAACTAATTAAATGTCACCGATGTGCGTGCGATTGTGACCGTTGGATTGTGATCCAATGGTATACGAATCATCTCTAACTTTGCTTTTCTGTGACCAGTACTTTAACGGTTTTTGCGATTTTCAGATGACCATATCTCTCTCATTTCTCAACGAAACTTCGCGAAACAAGTTGTGTTGGATTGCAAATTGGATTCCGTACCGTTTGGTTCATTATTTGCGTAACTTCATCAAGCATTTAGGAAACCCCCAATTCTTGCTCTTCAAGCAATCTGGCCACTTCCCTCATCACTTTATCCCTCTTCCTCACCTATATATACAACTCCTTAGATCTTCGTTGCACTCTGCTAAGCCTTCCCCCTCTTTCAATTTCTTTGTTGGTTGCATTTTGGGCTGCCGCCGGTTGAGTTTCTTCTCCAAGCTTGTGGCCCCTCCTACTCCCTCCTCGATGCATCTCCGGCTAAATTGACAATATAAGTGAGTTCAGTTTGGTCTTCTCTTTCTATCTGTTCTCTTACTTTTCTATTTAGTTGTGATTTGCAGATTCATCCAAAATCTAAGCAATCACCTGCTTGCTATTCATCGCTCATGGAGTGAGGGGGTGAAGGGGATGAATCCACCCACACTATTTTCCTATTTTACCCTCCCTCGTCTTCTTTTCTTTGATTTCTCGCTTGGGGGCAAAGAGGTCTTTTGCCTGTGTTTTGATTTCTTACCTTGCGCCTCGCTGGCGATGGGCCAAGGCCAGTTGGCCACCCATGATTTGGACAACACAACTTGACACAACCTCTCTCTCTTCGCCTGTCTCGCCTAATTTGCTTATGTGGCATTACCTGATTGGCTAATTTTGCAAAAATCATATCTTTTGCTCTGGTTGTCCAAAAAATTAAAGTAAATTATATTTTGGAATCGAAAAAATGTGTTCTTTCCAATTAAAATACTTTTGAGGCTCGATTTTGAATTTTGTCAAGAGGTGTTTTCTAAACTGATTTTAATACATTAAAATCACCAAAAATACACTTTAATCTTCATAAACTCCAAAATATATAAAATTATATGTTTTCTTAATCAGGAGAACCTAACTATTTCAATGGTGATGTTTTTAGAGTCTAAATCAGAGTTTTATGCAAAAAGTCCAAAACTAGTTTTTTACATTAATACATATGCAAAACCCTAATACATGTTAATACATTGAAAATAGGAAAGGTAGATCTTGGATCATCTAAAAGTGATGAAAGTTTATAATTGAATTTAATATGAGAGGTATGTGTATTCCTTACACCCTAAGTTGAAAAATTTGTAATCCAAACCCTATTTTCCTTAATGAGACATTAATTGTACTTTATTTCCTTTATTATTATTTCTATTGTTCTAATTGCCTCAAAATCAGATTTGATATATTATTTCTTGGGTCTTGGAACCCCACTGCCATGTTGCAATTATATGATGATTTATGTTGCCACTTTACTATTTCTTGAGCATGATGGTTTATTTGGCTATTTAGCTATAGTTGTGGTACTTATCTACAACCACCCATAGTTTAGGGTATGTGTTATTTCACCTTGGGGAATGTGTTTATTCTCTCAATGGGGAATGTGTTATTTTTCCCCAATATAAATATTTTATTGGTGAGTGGAAATGTGATTACTCTCCCCTCATCTATAAGTTGAGGTCCGGTAGGTACCTCAACCCTACTTAGTTAATTTAGTCTAATATTAATCATCCATGCAAGTTCATTATTATTTACTTATTTATGGCAAGAGTCTTTTGTTTATGCCTCATTCTCTTGGCCTTCTCATCTTATGATGAATCTATACCCTTAAGTTTCATTACTATCCTAATCTTTGTTTCTTGTTCATTATCTCTGAAACATACCTTATTTTCTTTCCCTTTTTGCTGGATGCTTTCCCAACTTCCCAAGGTTAGATCAAGGAGTTGAACAAGATCAAGGAGAACTTAGCTTTTGGCATGGACCTAGATCATGGAGATGTTGATTTGGAGGTAATAATTGAAGTAGTTTAGACTTCCCTCTATCTAGATCCTTTTTTTGTTGTAAACCCTTTATGGGAGAATGATGATGCACACTTTTACAAAATTGAATATGGTCATTAAATTATATTCCGTTACATTACTTGTTGGTCTTTTGTAATCCATATAAATAAATATTTGAAAAGTTTACACCTATTTCAACATACCTTTTGTGTATGTTGGGAAAGGGGGTTTGATTCTTCAAATTTTTAGTAAAGGGGTGAGTTCACTCCTTTACATTATGGTATTAGAGCCCATGGTTGTCAGAATCTGACTATTTCAATTTTGTCCCCCTAATTAGAATCCCTGCCTTACATAGGTCCTCTTTGGGTGACATGTTTGCCCTAGAGTTGAACTATAGATGATGAAAGGTTGATTTAGGATCCTGTAGTTCCACATTAGCATCATGATGTATAAACCTAAAATACTCATAACTAAAATATGCATAATGAACCATGGTAACTTGATGTTGTGTAGGTTCGCCTTTAGGCAACTACTAGGGCATGGAATTGAAGCAAAGGTGTCTACAAATGATCAGGTTTCGGGGGACTAAAAAGATTTTCCTTCGCACCACTAGCTTGGTTTACGAGGACTCCCAGATCCATATGATACCGGCCTGGCCTGAGTTGATATGGATTGTCTGAAATAGTATGCTTTTAGGCAATAGTAACCTTAGCCATCTTTGTTGGATATCTTTGGGAACCTTATGTGTTGACCTAACCTTTCAGATGTTGTGACTTGTTGAGGATGGATACCCTATATAAGTTTCTTATGGCCCTTAGGGCCACAGGTTTGGGTAGGCTATCCCTAGAGCCTAGACTATGAAGTTTTGTGTTTAGTAAGCCATCAGAGTGCACAATGGAATCATGATGGATCTTATACATAGTTAGTTAGTTTAACCATTAACCTCTAGTTAGTTTGTCTTGATAGTCCAAACCTTTTAAGGGGTGGAGTACAGTTGGTTTGATGATGTTTGGGTAGTTAGATTTCAAGGACAAAATCCTCTTTAAGGGGATGGAGACCTATGGCATCTTGAAATCTATCTACTCTAGAAACCCTAGCACCCTGGTTAGGAGGTTGTTGTTGTTGGATCGTTAGTTTGGACCAAATCGGTTATAGTTGTAACCATAACATGCTTGTTTATATATTAATGAACATGTAATGGTCATGTAATGAATAGTTTGAATTCTAATGAATACTCAATGCACATAATATGAATAAATCACATATTAGTCCTAATTATAGATACACATGATTCTAACCATGTCATGAACCAATAAAACCTAATGATATGATGGGTATAATAATTGTAACCTAATCTTGGATTTAATGCATGCTAAGAAGATATATGTACAGTATAATGATCATGTCAACCTAAATCCTAAATTTTGATCATATAACCTTAACCTATACACCCTTCATGTCATTAATGATACATTAGTGACATTAGGTGGCATAATCAGATAACATACCTTAATACACATAAATGATATATAATCACCTAATCATAGATTAATCAAGTTATCGATATGAAATGCATATCACCTTGTTATCTAAAACACACCTATTTAATCATCTAATCATGACTTGGTATGCAAATCAAATCATTAATATATAATATGTTTCATATTGTTAACTAAAATCATATAATGGCATCAATATGGGTAAGAAGTAATTGGATTCACATAAATGCACATAATTAATAATAAGAAGTTAATAAATATGAGAAAATGATTAATGATGACATTAATGTGAGTAAGAAAGGTAATCAACCAATGAATAATTATTAATATAGATAAATGTAATTAATGTGACATTAATTGGAGTAATTGTAGACTTAATAACAATTTGGATAATATGTATTATTTCCTGTAGATAATGAGGTATAATTCAATTTGGTGATAACATAAGGATATTGGAAATCTAGATCCAAATTATTAAGAATAATGATCAAGTATATTGAGATAATTCAGTGAACCCTAATTTCTCTTAAAATTTGTAATGAGATAAATAAGAAATATATATGATTTCTTGCATAAAAATGAAATTTTATTTTATTTGCAACAAAGTGAATATATCATGACAGAATTCATGGAATAATGATGATAATTTGATATCCTAATAATATAATACCAATAAGACAAAATATTAATAATGTTAAATCTCATAAAAGAAATATTAATATTATAACCCTAGGTGATCCTTGAGAACTTGACCTATGAGGAGTTACTAGTGGAAGTTTTGGTTGGAGGAACAACCTAAAGTTTTGTGATGAGATGTTTCACACTCACCCTTCCCTCTTTACTTGTGATTTCAAGGACAAAATCCTCTTTTAAGGGGTGGAGTGCTGTAACATATCAAAACTTGGACATATTATCTTTATGACCCTCTTCCCAAGTTTTTCCTTTCTTTTCTATCCTCTTTGGCCTTTATGTTGAATTTGTGGAAATAATAGTTGTTTGGTGAACATTTGTTCATTATTATTGACAACATATGGGTTTATGCACAAATACCTCAGTAAATATTTCTAATAAGGGTCGAATATGCAAATATACCACTTGTGTGACATATTAATAAAATATATTCATTATAAATCAGTCCTTAGCCTTATGGAGAAAGGAAGAGAAAAAGGAATGAATAATATTGCCTTAAATACGTTAATGTGATATTGAATTAATTAATAGGGGAACTATTGGTAATAATGGATAATGGGTTAAAATTCATAAAATAAAGACTAATTGGTTAAAAATAACTTTAGATTCATTTTCATTGGGTTTGAGTTTGCTTGAATGACAAGTTTCACAATTTTGGAAAATTAATACTTATCTTTGCATTAATTGGAATTTAAAAATATGATTTTTTCTATAAATCATTGAATAAAATATCAAATGAATTCAAAAGGGGAAACAAAACACAAATTCATAATCTACATGTCAAGATTAGTCTATGTGTGGATTTCCATCTAATTTGGACAATCTTAAATATTTTATTTTATCCAGGAGAGAAAAAATGATTTAAAGATCAAAAGTATTAAATAATTTGTTAAAAAAATATATAATGTCAAAATTGTGTTCCTCACATTTATTATTGCTTATAGGCCAAGTTTCATAATTTTAGAAAGTTTGTAGATGCCTCTAGTTAGTTAAAAGGATGAAATAAGTGATAAAATTTAAATGTATTAAATAAAATATTAAAAGTCTTCAAAAAAATAAATAATACCAAATTCGTGTTCTACATGTTAAAATACACCTTTGGTTCAATTTTCATCCAATTTGGAAAATATTTGATGAGAAGGTGAATTTAGGAGAGAGAAAGTGTACAAAATCGTAAAATCATTAATTAAAATAATAAACAAATCCAAAAAATGACAATAATGGCAAATTTGTATCCAACACACTTAATATAACTTGTGGGTGAAGTTTCATTATTTTTGGAGAATGCTAGAGTCATTAATACATGTGAAAAGAGAAAATATGATTTGATTTATTTAACACATTAAAAGTTCCTAAAATGTAAATATAATTGTATATTCAAATTCTACATACTCAAATTAGTATAGATGCAAAATTGCATTAATTTTGGAGTTTGTTTACACCCTCAAATAAGGAAAGAGAAAAAGTTAAATAATTAAATAAAGAACTTTAGTTTGAGTTGGATTTGGCAACTGATTAAATGTCACCGATGCGTATGCGATCCTGACCGTTGGATCATGATACAATGGTGTACGAGTCATCTCTAACCTTGTGTTGCTGTGAATTTTACATTAAAGGTTTTTGCGACATTTGGATGGCCATATCTCCCTCGTTTCTCAACGAAACTTCTCGAAACAAGTTGTGTTGGATTGCAAATTAGATTCCGCACCGTTTGATCCATTATTTGTGTGACTTCTTCAAGTATTTAGGAAACCCCCATTTCTTACTCTTCAAGTAATCCAAACACTTCCCTCCTCGCCATATCCTTCTTCCTCACCTATATATACCACTCCCTAGATCTTCGTCGCACTCCGTTAAATCTTCCCCCTCTCTCAATTTCTTTGTTGGTTGCGTTTTGGGCTGCCGCCGATTGAGTTTCTTCTCCAAGCTTGCAGCCCCTCCTACTCCCTCCTCCGTGCATCTCCGGCTAAATTGATGGTATAGGTGAGTTCGGTTTGGTCTTCTCTTTCGTTTGTTCTCTTACTTTTTTGTTTGGTCGTGATTTGCAGATTTGCCCAAAATTCGAGCAAGCTCATGCTTGTTGTTCATCGCTCATGGGGTGAGTGGGTGAAGGGGATGAATCCCCCACACTATTTGTCTATTTTACCCTACCTCATCATCTTTTCTTTGATATCTCGCTCGAGGGTAAAGAGGACTTTTGCCTGTGTTTTGATTTATTACCTTGCGCCTTACTGGTGATGGGCTAAGACCAGTTGGCCGCCCATGATTGGGCTAACACACATGGACACAACCTCTCTCTCTTTGCCTCTCCCGCCTAATTTGGTTGTGGTACTACCTGATTGGCTGATTTTGCAAAAAGCATATCTTTTGCTCTGGTTGTCCAAAAATGAAAGTAAAATATATTTTGTAATCAGAAAAATGTGTTCTTTCTAATAAAAATACTTTCTAGACTTGATTTTGAGTTTTGTCGAGAGATGTTTTCTAAAATGATTTTAATACATTAAAATCACCAAAAATACACTTTAATCTTCATAAACTCCAAAATATATATAATTATATGTTTTCTTAATCAAGAGAACCTAACTACATGAATGGTGATGTTTTCAGAGTCTAAATTGAAGTTTTATGCAAAAATTCCAAAACTAGGGTTTTCTTTACATTAATGCATATGCAAAACCCTAATACATGTTAATACATTGAAAATAGGAAAGGTGGATCTTGGATCATCTAAAAGTGGTGAAAGTTTATAATTGAATTCAATATGAGAGGTATGTGCATTCCTTACACCCTAAGTTGGGAAATTTGTAATCCAGACCCTATTTTCCTTAATGAGGCAATAATTGAACTCTCTTTCCTTTATTATTATTTCTCTTGTTCTAATTGCCTCAAAATCAAATTTGATATATTATTTCTTAGGCCTTAGAAGCCCACTGCCATGTTGCAATTATATGATGATTTATCTTGACATTTTACTATTTCTTGAGCATGATGGTTTATTTGTCTATTTAGGTATTGTAGTGGTACTTATGTACAACCACCCATAGTTTGGGGCATATGTTATTTCACCCTTGGGAATGTGTTTACTCTCCCCATGGGGAATGTGTTATTTCTCCCCAATATAAATATTTTATAGGTGACTGAGAATGTCATTACTCTCCCCTCATCTATAAGTTGAGGTCCGGTAGGTGCCTCAACCCTACTTAGTTAATTTAGTCTAATATTAATCATCTATGCAAGTTCATTATTATTTACTTATTTATGGCAAGAATCTTGTAACATACTGAATCCTAGACATTTTATCTTTTGACCCTCTTTCCCATCTTTTCCTTTCATTTCTATCATTCTTGGCCTTTTTGTTTAATTTGTGGATATTATGGTGGTTTTATGGACATTTGTTCACCATTTATGCCAATAAAGAGTTTTATGCACAAATACCACAGTAGAAATCTATGTAATGGGTCTGATGTGCAAATGTTTACTTAAATAATAAAGATAATGATGGAATTCGTGCTAGAACTTTCTAGGACTCTTTAGAATAGGGAAAAGACATAAAGGTGATGATAAATTCTATAAATAGAATAAAAGGAGATAATGTAGAATATATTTCCAAAAATCTCAATTAAGTAAACCCATGAGATAATTTGATACACAAATCCATTTTCTTAGTCTAAAAGTTACTTAAGGGCCAAGTATCACCCAATGTGGAAAATATAAATATATATAAAAGCCTTTATTAAAGGAAAATAGGAAATAAGCCAAGAAAGAGAAATGAAATACTTAATGTTCTCAAATTGGAAAACTAACTCCAAATTCATAATCTAGGAGTAAAAATAAGCCTTTAGGCAAGTTTTCAATTAATTTGGATAATGTGAAAAAGTAGGAGAGAGATAGTGTGTAGAACCTTCATTTTGATAACTAATTAAATAAATGGCACAATCATGACCAAATAATGGCAAAATTGTACATTAATTGGGATAAGAGGGTGAAATATGATCATATTTGGATAATCATAGAGTCATAAATGTTGGAGGAAAGAGAAAATGAGTTTTGAATTATTTAACCCATTAAAAGTCCTCAAAAGGAAAAAATAATTCCATATTCGGATTCTACACCTCAAAATCAGTCAGGGTGTCAATTTCTGTTAAAATGGGAAATTGTTTGAGCCTTCAAAAGAAGAAAGAGAAATTCATTAAATAATGTATATGCCACTTTATTTGAATTGTAATGCAATTAGAAAATATGTGTCACATGCCTAATATGACTAGTGCACATGATCCAACGGCTCGGAGAGCTCTGTGGATCTATTAGATGGTAGGGAACTTGTCTCCTACCTCGGTCCGGATCAGGAATCAGGAAGAGGAGTTTTGATTTTTCGATTTGCGATATCTTTCTCTACCCTCAACCAAATTGAGTAATTTTTGTTTCCCTGGACTCCTCTCGAGATTTTGCTTCTAATTATCCCAAAGTTTTTGCATTTTGATGAATGTTCGAGAATTTCCCAATTTGTCTGAAGTGCTCCTCTCACGCCGTGTACCAAAACCCTAACCTATACCCCCTTGCCTATAAATACCCCTACCCCGAGTCTCTCCGGCACCTTTACAACTCAACCCTTCATCCAATTGTTTGATTCACTACCATTTTGACCCCCGAAGAGGTGGTTGAAGGAAAAAGTTTGTGGATCTCTTCTCTCCCTGCTCCCTCCATCTCTGGTGAAATTGTAGGTACCATCTACTTCGGTTCTTCATGCTCTTTCCTTTGCATATCTGAACGTTGAATTTGGTTTAGTATCGCGAATTTGCCCAAATTTAGTGCTTGGCTCACCGGCCATAGATTGGGGCTGAGTGGGGAAGATAATCCCATGTAATTTTATGATTTCACCCTCGCCGGTTTCTTCTCGCTGTCTCTAACCCTCGTGCAAGGTATTCTGGTCCTTTCGGGTTGTTGTGGCTCGGCTTTGACCAGCCCCTTGACCTGACCGTCTAGGCGCCACTTATGCAGCCAGTGGGGGCGAGCCGCTGACTTGGCCCATAGTGATTGGTCCAAGCAGTGGGCCCATCCCCTCTCTCACCCGCTCTCTCTCTGCCATGCAATCGATTTTCTATTTTTCCAATTTTCTAATTGATCAGGATCAAATAATTCATAGAAACTAATTCATTGGTCAAAAATTAGAAGTAAGGGGTGTTTTGAAATCAGAAAAATATTATCTATCTACTAAAAATATTTTTTACATTTGATTCTGATGTTTTCAAAAAGTGTTTTTGGGGATGATTTAATTAACTAAAAATCACTAAAAATTAACCCTAAAAGTCCATATCTCTAAAACATACATAATTATATGTTATTTTAATTAGAAGAATATAACTAAGACAATAGTGATGGTTTTAGGGTTTGATTCAGTGGTTTGTAGAAAAAGTTAGTAAATTTGGGGTTTTAGATCTTTAATGAATGAATATAGTATTAATGCATGACTTGGTTATGATATTAGGACAAGTGGACCCTGATTACATTTGAAGGTTCTGAAAAGTGGTTTCTAGGGTTCTAAAAAAAGAGGTATGTGCATATAACACCTTAGTTGGGAATTTTATGCCTTAACCTATTCTTCCCAAATGAGGCTTAATTGAATATAATTCTTTTTTTTTTTGAAATCCTATTTTCTTGTCCCTCAAACCAGATTATTATTTCTTGTTGTTTGGGTCTTATACCCCACTGCCATGCTTATTGATTCATATGATTATTATTGCCATAACTACTTTTTCTAGCATGTAGATTTATGTTCTATTTAATTTAAAGTAGTAGTACTTATGTACAACCATCCACAGAGGACATGTATTAATTCACTCTGGGGAATGTTTTATTTTACCCATATTATTGTAGGTGACCAAGAATGTCTTATTCTCCCCTCACCTAAGGTTAGAGGTCCGGTAGGTGCCTCAACCCTATTTAGTTAGGTCTACATACTTATCTTACATGCAATCCCTTTTAATTTAATTGTTAATGGCAAGTTTCTTTTGAATATAGCCTCATGCTCTTGTTACCTTCATCTTATGATGAACCCTAGCCTGTTTTTATTTTCTTTACTTTTCTTATTATCCTAAACTAGTTTTGTAACACATACATTTTCTTCCCTTACCTTTTTGCTGGGTGCCTTCCCAACCACCCATGTGCTGAGCAAGGTGATGGATAAGACAAGAAGATCTTAGCTTTTGGCTTAGACTTGGTTGATGGAGATGTTGCCGTGGAGACAAGATTGTAGTAGTTAGACTTCCCTCTATCTAGATCCTATTTGTGTATCTTGATATAAACCCTAAAGGGAGAATGATGTATTCTTATACAATCTTTTATGAAATTGACTATAGTTCGTTATTCTTTATTCTGCTGCTTTACAATGGTCTTTTGTATACCATATAAATGAAGATTTGAAAATTTTACACCCGTTTCAACATACCTTTTGAGTATGTTGGTAATGGAGGTTTGATTCTTCAAATTTTTAGTAAAGGGGTGATTTCACTCTTTTACAAATCTTTTATTTATGCCTCATTCTCTTGGCCCTCTCATCTTATGATGAATCTATAACCTTAAGTTTCATTACTGTTCTAATCTTTGTTTCTTGTTCATTATCTCTGACACATACCTTATTTTCTTTCCCTTTTTGCTGGGTGCTTTCCCAACCACCCAGGGTTAGATCAAGGAGAACTTAGCTTTTGGCATGGACCTAACTCTTGGAGATGTTGCTTTGGAGGTAAGAATTGAAGTATTTAGACTTCCCTCTATCTAGATCCTTTTGCTGTTGTAACCCTTTATGGGAGAATGATGATGTAAACTTTTATAAAATTGAATATGGTCATGAAACTATATTCTGCTGCATTACTTGTTGGTCTTTTGTATACCGTATAAATAAAGATTTGAAAATTGTATACCCATTTCAACATACCTTTTGAGTATGTTGGAAATGGAGGTTTGATTCTTCAAATTTTTAGTAAAGGGGTGATTTCACTCCTTTACAATACTCACAAATGACCTTAGAAAGTAGAGACATATGACTCGAGATACAAGGTGCGATAGATGTAATGGCGAGAAGGTAGACATGCTTCACGTGTTGAAGATTGCCCAACAAGTCGAGAGATAGTATACTAGGGAACTCAAATGCAAAGTTTTTCATGGCTCATACGGGTGAGGATTGGACTAAACTAGTGATGGGAAAAAGAGTGGATGATACCAAGATACTGGTGAGGTTTTTGGTTCCTATTGGAAGATAGGAATGACTTTATTTACAAAGGAGAAGAGAAAGTATCACCGAGTTGATAATAATAGACGAGGTTGAATTCCAAGCGATAGAGAAGAGAATGAATGAAACAAAAGACACAAAGGACCCTGTGAGAAGAGTAAATAAAAGAATATGGGAATGACCATCATAGGGACACATGGCAATCAATGTACACATCGCAGTAAATTTACCAAAGAAAATTCTATGTACAAGATGGATGGTAAGGGATGACAAACGAATATGGGTGATTGGGGGAGCACAGAAAATGTATGGAGATGACATAGTAGAAGGGGAGATGAAGGACATTGAAGAAGGAGTGGTCCAAGTGTTAATAAGATAGATCACAAAATGTGTAGTATGGATAGATTCAAGAGTAGATCAAAAACTCATTGAAGGTGAGATGTAGATCCTAACAAAGTTTGAAGGAATAACAGGCAACATAGGGAGGAAAAGTAGCAGACTTCAAAGTTGCTCAATCAATTTCAAGGGACGCAAAGCAAACATAGTTGCTGACAAGCTTGTGAAATGGAACCTAAGGAAACTAGATCCCAACATAATATTCACTCGATGCCCCATATTTCTATAGGAGGATGTAAAGTAGGGCATTGGTGAAGGAGATGAGGAAGAAAGATAGGACGTTGATGTAGAAGTAGTTTAAGGGTAAAGGAAGTGGGTCACAAAAAAGTATAAATGAAGGAGACACGTGTATATATTCTAAAGTCGCTAACCAAGGTTGTGTTATTATATGTCTTTATGTAAATGGCATGCTTATCTTTGGAACTAATGTTGAAATCATAAACAATATGAAAGTTTTCTTGACTTTAGATTTTGACATGAAAGATACAAGAGAATCATATATAATTTTAAGAATTAAAATTCTTAAAAGTGATTCTTTCATCATGCCCTTTTAAGAGCATTATGTTGTGAAAATCCTCAAAAGATGTTTAATGTTTGATGTAAGCCATTTAACATGCAGTCATAAGAAAAGTTAAAGTATTAGTATTCACCAAGTCAAATATGTTTAGTAATTGCAAGCCTTATTTACTTAACAATACTCGTCCTGATTTGGCATATATACTTGGGAGATTAATTAGATGTATCAAGATCCTACCAAAGATCATTGAAATGCTCAACATAGGATATTAAGATACCTAAAATGCAAAATTGACCATAGATTGGTCTTTTGTGAATCTCCAACAATTCTAGAAGGATATTTAAATGTCAACTTGAATTCTGATTGAGATGAATTGGAATCTAGAAGTGTCTATATCTTCAGTATGGGTAGATGTGTTGTATCTTAGAAATCCACCAAACAAACTTGTATAGTTTGTTCCACTAGATAATCTAAGCTTATTGTCTTAGAAGGCCAGAACTGAAGTTGAATGGATAAGACATGTTCTAATCAATCTTTCTTGTTGGAAAAAACCTTGTCCACTACCATTTATACATTGTGATAATCAAATTTCCATAACTAGAGCTAAATATACATTTATAATAGGAAAGATAGTCATATTCATCTACATCATAATATTGTGAGGCAGCTTATATGGGACAACATAATCTCAACGAACTATATAAAGTTAGAGTTGAACTTGATCGATCCTATAACAAAGCCATTGCATCATAGACTTGTGAGAAACACATCAAGAAGAATGGGATTTTGTCTATACTAAACATAAAAGCGATGGAGACCCAACATCCTTGAACGGTGATCTGAGGATGTAGATACAATGAGAAAAACCAAGTCCCAAGATGGCCCAATGTAATGCAATACTCTGTTTCCCATTGTTATGATGTAAATAATAATGTGTAGAGAAGAGTTGAATAGACTTTTTGTTCTTAATAGATTTAATAGCCACTGATGGCGGTGCATGAAACTGCACTGTATACTTAATGAAAGTCCATCTATATGAGTGTGGAGTGGGATCAGTCATGTTGAGATTTGAGCGGATCTTTAAAGCACTCATGAGTTTTCCCAATAGGCTCATGGCCTAAAAGCATCAAACCATAAGAATTACAATTGACTCTATGAATAACATGTGAGTAGTGAGTAATCAGATAAAAGAGGATTGGTTCAAGAATCTAATTTTAGCAATCCCGAGTAGTGAGTAATCAGATAAAAGAGGATTGGTTCAAGAATCTAATTTTAGCAATCCCTTACAAGTTACATACATAAAATATATATTTTGATATAAGAACCTAGTTCAACTAAAGCTTATGCATGACATTTATTTAAGTTCTTTGAACAAATATTGTTCGAAGTCTTTATTTGGAAACAATTGGGGGGGGGGTTGTTGGTTTTTATGTGTATTTCAAGTACAAAGCAAATGCTTTCATCAGACATCTCTAAAACTTCTCTTCTCTTTATATATGGATTCTTATCTATACCTTATTTTAGGACTAGAAGGGAACTTGGGCTTCGTAAGCACACGGTGGGAGACTCCAACTAGATTTGGGCTGACCAAGTCTGAAATTCCTCTATCGGGGCGCCTCGGTGCATGTCTTGCCCCATGTGCGAGGTGTGTAAATCGGGCCAGCCAGGGCTCTTGTGTGGGCGTTGTCCCGATTTGATTTTGACATTTGGTTTAGTCAACTATTTCTAATGTGAGTCACATCTAATCAACTTGCATGCTCGAGCTGACAAGATAATGGCACAACTTTTTCTTATTATTTCTAGAACCATGCGAAACTGAAGGGGTTTCTAGAATTAATATGAGAAAGATGAGGGTTTTTTTTGGTTGTGTACGGTGTACACTGTGCACCTATTCTCCCCTTCATATTACAGAATTATATGAGAAAGATGAGGGGTTCTTTTGGTTGTGTACGATGTACACTGTGTACGTATTCTCCCCTTCATTTTACATATCATGCTCCGTAAAAGAAGGAAGAGGATCAAGATCGATCCATTGACGGAGCTCGAGTTATGAGCAGCACGTCGTCCTCGTGTTTTGGTCATTGACATGGGCGTGCTCCTTTTCCTCGTAGAGAACTAAAACTTGTGGGATTGACCACGCCATGCTTATCCTGCGAAAAAAAAGTGAAGTTGCCCACCCTACTCGTCCGCGTCGCGACGTGTCCGGGCGGCGACCGGAAGCTAAATGCCAAAAAACGGAGAAGACAGCCCTATGACTGTCTATTTCTCGTGTTTATCATCGATTTTTGCATGGTGTGTCGATTCCATCGGAGTGCATCACGGGAACAGACCGCAGTTGGCGGCGGCTGCTGGTGATATGCATGCATATAGGTCGTCGTCAGCGGGGCGTGTGCGTCGGCGTTGTCTTGTTGTATGGTGTGCCTGTTGCTGTTTGGGGTTGGACTTTTGGGGGAGAGAAGATCCCTTCCGGGAAGGACGCCGCGTGGGACTACTAGTCTGCTACTCTATATATCGGCTGCACGGGAAAACCTGAAATCTTGACGCTGCCTCCGGAGCCGCTACAACCGCTGTGACGGCGACAGATCCGGTGGTGGCATTTACGACCGGGTTTCACGGAGAATTCAGAGCTTTAAGACAGACAAAAAGAGGTTAGGCGCATGCGTTTTTGTTGCCGTTAGCTGCACACCACATCAGAACTAATCCTTAAAGCATAAATACATGATGGACTGCTCATTCCGTGAACAAAGCTAAAGCAGTCACTATGTAATTCAAAGCTTTATTAAGAAAGACAAAAAAGAGAGTATTTTTTGTCGCCATGATAACGCTTAAAATTTATAGGCATCTATGCTAAGCATTTATTTATAGTTTTATGTCATTTAGCCTTATGCCCAAAATAATCATAGAATTCTTATCTTTTATTAATTTATATCTTTTCATAGATAAATTTGCATTCTTTAAAATTTCTCCCCAACACATGATTTTTGCAGCTGCAAGGCTTCCATCCGTCACAACCACGATAGACGAAGCATCACACTATGTGTACCAGTTTAGGAGGCAGGTCACTCGACCACCGGTAATAATCCCCCCCCCTCTTGCGGGTGGGTTTGGGCCATGACAACGCGACCAAGGAGGATGCCGCGACCCCGACCAAGAAGACAAAGCCGCGACCGCGAGATCCACCCCGACCGCGACCGTGGGATCCACCGCGACCGTGACCACCACGGGATCCAGTGCGACCGCGGGATCTACCGCGACCGCGACACGACCGCAACCGTGGCGAGCAAGACCGCGACCTGGATCAGCACCTCAACCATTTCGCCTATAAATACCCACCCCTCTTCACCTGAAGAGGGGTTCCAAATTTGGAGGTTCTAGGTGTTGGTTCCGACATTAGGAGGTTCCCAGAGCCCCGTGGGAGGATCCAGAGGTCTGAGAAGGCCGAAGTGCTCACCCTACGCCCGTCTTTTCAGTGTGCTTCTATCCTCCACCATTTTCCACCATCATCCACCCATGTCTGTCCATTTCCTACCGTCCACTATCATTTCTCACCTCCATCCACTCACTAAGCTCCTGTTCAGGGTGGATCTAGAGAGAAAGGAGGCCAAAGAGTCCAGAAGATCAAGGAGGACAACCCAAAGGACGAGATTCGGCCTATACAGAGGCCAAGGAGTGAGAGCCACTTGTCCTCTACAGACTAAATCTCTTTTTCTTCTCCTTTCTTTTACTGTTCTTCTTTGTTTCTATACAAATGATGTTCTTCCATCTTTGTTCGGTGCCAACTATGCTTGTCCATGACTAGTTGAGCTCCTTCTTGGCTATATAGCCCGTTTTGGGCATGTTCATGTACTTTTACCTTAAGCAAATAGTTTCATTTCAGATCTAGTGCATTTTATGTTCTATCTCCTCTTCTTGGTTATGATTGCTGGTTTGGTTGATCTCTTTTTTGCTTGAACTGCTATTTCTGCCTATATCGAGAGATTCGTCGTAGGAATAGACAAGAGAAGATAGTTTGAATCAAAATCTGAAAGGAGGATGGTTCAAGGTGATCCGTACAAAATCATAGACTCAGGTTGAGCCCACTACCTGATTTTGTGTGGATCGCATCTGTTCCTGACATCTAAGAATGTTCTAGACCTCAGAGGGTATTTAGAATGTTCTAGGATGTTGATTTGTCATCCTTGAGAGAGGTTTCATGTCATTGATGGATTTTAGTCACATTGTGTGAGAGCGAGTGAGATGACCCCACAAGAACATATACCACAATGCGTACCATGTTTGGATGTAGGTTGCTTGCTCGGGTGTTAGAGGGTTGTCTACACCCAAGAACGGGTGCATTGACTGCCCAACTGGTGGTTACATAGCCAGGAACTCCTCTCTGATTAGTAGAATCCTACAAACTCTCTTTTCTTTGTTTTGTTTTATTTCGTGACAATCTGCTAGACTAGTTTTAGCTCCATACTTTTATCGACTATCGATTTATCTTATCTGACTTAAGAGCAAAATCTTAAGCATCCTAAATGTCTCCGCGTCCCTGTATTTGACCACGTAATAAAGTTGCGGGGGTCCTTGAAGGTTTCAGGTTATAAATTTAAAGTTCGATCCTTCTGAGTTCGCCTCCTTTCGGACGTGCGATTTAGGCCGCATCACGCCATCAGTTGCACACCACATCAGAACTAATTGTTAGAGCACAAACACATGATGGACTGCTTATCTCATGAACAAAGTGGAGCAGTCACTATAGCTCCCATTGGTTTGTCATAACTGGTCTGAAAAACTTATGAATTGGAATTTTTTAAATAGTTTTTTTATGATTGGTTTAAAGGTAAGTATTGGAACTTGAGTTCTGTGACTTCCGATGAGTTACATGCTTACATATAAGACACAGTCCCTGAATTCCCTCTTAAAAAGAACGGAAAATGAGTTCTGAGACAACTAAGAATATTTCTTATACAATTATATTCTTCATTCATCATAACTGACACATGTAAAACATTTATAACTACAAATATTAATAGTGTGGATACTATTAGTTGTTAAAATCATAAAATAATATGACAAAATATTATAAACTATAATCTCACTATGTAAAGCATTTTATACTATAATCATCATTGTCAGTGCAGTTTACAAAATAAAAAATATTAAGTTCATAAAAAAAGAAACACACCACACCATGTGAAAAATAATGTGATTTATCAAACATAATTTTATTCTTCATGATTAAACAATATGATGTGAAAAATGATAATTTAGTA
Organism: Alisma plantago-aquatica; assembly: GCA_963693085.1. Lineage (NCBI taxonomy): Eukaryota > Viridiplantae > Streptophyta > Magnoliopsida > Alismatales > Alismataceae > Alisma > Alisma plantago-aquatica. The sequence continues at coordinate 468,193,205 of OY856413.1, forward strand.
TAACCATGCAAGAATGATATACTTTAAATTATCTACAAAAATAATGTAAAATTATTATTCTACATTGTGTTAAACAGTGATGAATCAAAACTTATATTTACAAGCACATGAAATGCATACATTATTACAATACTTTGTATACACAAAATGAAATAAAAATTATGTGATATGATTGAATCATACTATTTTTATTAAGATTATCAATTTATCATAATAGAATAATTTTTAAAGGAGCATCATCTGCACCATAACTACTTGTTGAGGTTATTATGATTTAACATGTATTATAATTTTTTGCGAATTTGATTCCTTTTATATGCATCTTTATTTTTTTTATTACACAGTAGGAATTAACAATATTCTTAACGATTTCCATACACTTACAACAAACCAATCTTATGGAAGTGAATGGAACTTAAGTTTATGAAACTGAACTAGAGTTCCCGAAAATGAGTTCTATGGAACTCATGACTTACACCAAACCAATAGGAGCCTATATAACTCCCTCCTTTTTTGGTGGCTTATCCCGACCGAGAGGCGGGATGAATAGGCCTCCATTTGTCTGATTAAAAAAAAACTAATCGTTGGAGAAAAATGACTAACTAATATATTTTCCACTAATTGACGTTTTTAATATTGAAGATTTTCAAAATAAAATATAAAGAAAAAAGAGAATCCAGACAATCACAAATACATCCAGTCATATGATAACTATAATGACATAGTTTATAGTTTATTTTATTATTATTAAAGGCAATTTCAATTATTATGTTGGATTCAATATGAAATAATAAATAAATATATTAATCTACTAAGAATGAATGACTCAATAACATGTGACTTTAGGTTGATGACATAAAAATAAGGTCTTATGTATGCCAAGAGTATCCATTGTTGTATATATTATTGTAGAAATTTGGAAAAAATAATACACAAAGGCTAATATATGTCCTGACTGATGACTACATCTATTAGTCAAAATATTGAATATCAAGTGACACACATAGGTACTTTTTATGAACAAGTGTATTGAACAAATCTAGCTTGGGTATGACCGATGGAAGACATAAATGGTAGTCAAAATGATATTTCATGTGATAGTAGTAATTATGGTCCCTAGACCTAAAGTCACATGTTCTTCATTTACTTTAACACTACCCAACATGACTTTGAATAAGGGTTACCATACATGTAGTGCTTGGGTGCATTTTGACACATGCGTATTAGCGTGAGTATGTAGATGGAAATTTGTTCCTCCCATTCGAGTGATATCGTGTTCACTTAATGAGTGATATCATAAATACATGGACATTATCATGTGAGTCAATATACGATATTGAGCTCATATGTATCTCAAATAGTCTACTCTATATTAAGGAAAAAATATTGAGCATTAGGAGGATGACATTTCAATTCCTTAGATTCGATATGGATATTTGGGACAAACAAATTATATGATCATTGTAACACTAGTAAGAATATTATGATGAATTTGTTCTCCTACTAATCAAATTACTTGAATGGCAATGAAATCTAAATGGATACCAATCTTTGTCTATGAAACCATATTATGATTATAGGTATCACTAACATTGTAATTTGGATCCTATAGAGTAACACACATAGAATTTACAAGGAAGATGAGTATAGTTATAGTTATATGATTAATTGATTACTAATATGTTTACGCAATAAAAAAGATCACCAAGAACTGACTAGAAGCTTAGTCGATCGACTAGAAAGTCTAGTCATTTATCTGTATAGAATAGTCGATTGACTGGAATGTCATGTTGATTGACCAAGACAAGATTTGTCTAACTAATCGACTGGCTAGCTCAGTTGACCACTAGGACAAGATCAACCAATTGATCGACTGGTCCAATCATTTGACTAGACTGTATCAATAGATTAGCCAAGTAGATCCAATAAGTCCCACCCCAATCACCAATTGGACTAGCTAGTCGCCCAAATGCGATTTGCAGATAGGCCGCTAAAAAGTAGATCGACCTGGCTGATCACTTGAATCAACTAGTCTAATCGATCGTCGAGTTGATCATAAGAAGGCTTCTAAAAAGTGGCCACTATTGTTTCATTTCCTTAGGGTTTTTAGAAACCCTACTTCTGTACCTCTCCTATAAACAAGGGCATGACGTGCATGATTATGTTACATACTTTGACATGTAAACCCTAGCCGTCATTATCCAAAGAGAGAGAGATAAGGGTAAGTTGTGCAATGCTGGCACATCGCCAATAGAAAGGCTACTCCTTCTCATCGGCTCTTAGAGCGAAACATGGAATTACCTTCATACACATGATATAAAGATGTAGAAGCTTTCATGATTGTTATGAGAACGTCTCAAAAATCTTGCTTGCTCTTTTCTTTGTGACTAGCATATTCTTATTGATGACATCTTCTCGTGGGAACATGAATTGTATTGTAAAGGAATTTCTATTGTTCCTTCCACATTCATGAATCCCTAAAAATACAACCCTAATTCTTATATATCATAGGAAACAATGCTAAAAACAAATTTACTTCTCTCATACAACTCAAGATAATCAACCCACTAACTTTTCTTGAATTCAATATATTAGAACCAAGTTTCATCACCAAACTAGGGCCACTAAATATCACTATCAGTTATGAACTCAGGAACTTCATATCCCTAGACTCAGATTTAAATGACTTCAGCTAGGATCCTGATCATAAGCCATCTAAATTCCCTCATGAACTTAGCCTAAGTTCATGCGTACTATTCTACCATCTCGTACTGAATGCAAGTTGACTTCAACCAAGTTCTAGGCTTAAACAAATCTGACATAGGTTCAATCCCTGATTCAAGGAGGAAAAACAACATAGTATGACTATATACATATTGATTAGGTTAATCACTTATCTAATGTATGTTCCACAAGATAAAGAAAGCACATATATCATTTCATTATCTATTTAAGTTATCACACATTCAACGATGGTCAGAATTGTTCTAATAAACCAATCAATTAGGAGAAATAAAATGAGATTAAGGTTTTTGCTAGGTTTGGGGTCTTACAACTTCTCCCTCCTAATTTGAATTCACCCCCAAAATCCTAAAACAAAGCATGCTACTTCCTACACATTCCCTCCTCTATCTTCAATGTGGTCTCCTGAACACCACAATGATGCTAACGAGCCTTCACTAGGATGATAATCTTCTTGCCTAGATTCAACATCTATCAATCTAAGACCAGAACAAGTCCTTTAAGATACATTATATACTATTCAAGTTGAACTTCTAATGGATGTATTGTAACATCCTCAATTTCATAGCTAAAGTAAGCCTTTTCTGTGGGGTTTTCTAGTAAAGGCATGCCAATGGAGCATCTAGTGCTCATAATAAGTGCTCAAAATATTTTCAAAAGATGAATAATTAGAATACAAGACTATGGGAGAAATATAAGATAATTATGATTTAGCTAGTGGCCAAGGAAATTAAATAAATAATCATCCAATATTTAATTATAAGACGAGTTTGAAGGGGGTTATCAAATTAGTTTCAAGCCAATCCTTTACACAAGAAAGGATAATAGAAAGGAGTAGCTAATGGAAAAATTTAGGATTTAAAGGGCCTAGGAGGTGATCTATATAATTACTTATTGAAAGTGGATTTTTATGCAACAAAAAAGGATGCCTACACAGCGCAGATGGGAGAACGCTGCCCTGTTTTATAGGACCCGAAAAGAGTCCAATGAAAAAGGAGGGCTTGCCCAAAATCCTTTAGGTGAGAGACTATAAAAACTTCATGGGACTTAGGCACATGGTCTTAGATACCTATTCTAGGGTTTTGTGGAGGTCAGTATGAGAACAAAGGACCGATAAGGAGGAATGAGGAGGAGCAAGCGACAGTGGCGCAAAGGAGCTTCTAGTCTAGCATTTCTTACCCTGAAGGCTGGAGGATCTTTGTCGTCATTCGGGTGGTCAAGTGAGCCATCTTTGCTCGCCAGATTTGCTCCTACAGCAGCGGGAGAGTGTAGCGGCGCGGACAAAGAATGAACCAGCCAAGATGGGCAACCAGGCGATTGCTCTTGCTGCAGAAAATAGGGGAGGCGGCGAGTCAGAGCCCAGCTTCATCGCCGCTAGGTTCACCTGGGATATGCCCCTATATGAAGGTGGAGTATCTGTGGTTACTTTTCCCAGATGAAGGTGTCGGAGATGGATGACCTTCTGTGGCTGGAGGTGACACTCTATTTCATAGAGGAAATAGAGTCGCACATGCGACCCAGCAGATGGTAGAAGGAGACCGTCTAGTAGTAGGGTCAAATGTTAACCGGGTCCATGGAGGATCCACGACCAAGAAGGAAAAAGGAAGGGGAGAACATGCTGGCCTCAGTCCCTTAGATTTTATACCAACGACATAGGTTAATCCAGATTAAGGTAAACTTTAAAAATTCATATATTGAGATAGGGAACTCAGAATTTATCAAATAAGATGCCTATGGAAAGGTTATGATGTATAATATCTTGTAAAAATATCTATGTGGGGTGTTTTTGATGTATAATTTTTATTATAATTGGTTTACTAAAAGTTCTGAGATTTCAATATGTTGGGCATTAAAAATAGCAAATGAGTTTATAAATTCATGAACATTTTACAATAAGTATATTTTGATATGTTACATGAGATTCTAAAGCCTGATCTTTCTTATTTAACATTTCACCTTAGTTTTTGATATAAACCCTAATAAGGGTATTTTGGGTATTTCACCCATGACCAAATCATAAAATGACATGGTATTTCTATTCAAGACCTTACTACACTGTATGATTACTTGTTCTAGAGATTTGATGAAATTTCTTATGTTATTATGTTAGTATGTACTTTTGGACCTAAGTAGTCATTATCTAGAATAATTGATGATTATCTTCAGACAATAAGTGATATATATGCCTAATTAGATCTGATATTAGTAATATAAGGGTATTCTACTTTGATTTCATAATTGAGTCAGTATGTTTAGAATACGTTACTATGTTTAAGAGCTGTTCTCATTATATGAAGTATATGTTCATATTAGTGCATAAGACGATTTATGTCTTATTTGAGTATAAAGATTATGGTAACTATATAATAAAGTTTTTATTTAATTTCAACACTAAGATTTTATGGTGATTTTAGATTAAATATATGTTTAGTCTAAAGAAGAACCCTAAGATTGGTATATAAAGTTAGGAAGATGGAGTTTTGAGATTTAGAAATATAAAGAGGGAACATGCACTTGGACTGATAAAACTATGATGATATCCAGGTTATTAAAGTTATGGAACTTGGAATCAGGGCTTCCTTATAGATACCCTCATTACAAGAGGTAAGTGGTTCATGGCCATGAGTATTTCAATTGATCAAATCTAGTACATTTACATGCATCTTAAATGAGAACTTAATATCCAATGTTCTAATCAGATATGTAGGCAAGATTTTCTATACTTTATGATTGTGTTATTTCATAGGCTCAATGTATTAATTAGAGATGTGTCATGATATGGTAATTAATTAACAAGGATTGAAGGTTAAATTACTCTCATGTTTATTAATGTTGTTATATATGAATGTTCAAGACCACAAGACAAGAAATACAAGTTAAGACTGACATACATCCATGGTAATGAGATATAACCATGTGTTAATATTTTAAGTATGAACATACTATTAGGGTTCCTCACTTTTATACATATAAATGAGTATTAACATTTCAAGTAGAAATACGTTATCAAGATTCCTTACATATATAAAGATTTGAGAACTAAGGAGTTAATCAGATTTCATATAATGAGCAACATCTAGAAGTAAAATACAAAGTGAGATTTGAATGTATTAAGACATGATCTATTTTCGATATAAGGGCCCTATTAGAGTGTATTGTAATTTGAGTTTATGTTGATAGATACAAGATTATGATTCATTAAGTTGTGATTGAGTTTCAAGGTATGATTTTATAAGATTCCCATTGTATGACTTAAGATTTAATACATAAGTTCATATGAAGACATTAAGATTCAAGGCAAGATCTATTATAATGAGTTTTTGTAGAGATTGAATCATCCTGTCAGATGGTATGTTTATAGATATTATATGCTTAAATTACTCTCACATACTTTATTTTTGTATCCTTATTATATATATATTCAGATAAGATCCCCCTTCCTAAGCCTTGAGACTCAATTGTTATGTTTAGTATCAATGAGGTCATTCTAATAAATTAGAGTTTCAAATTAAGATGTATCTAGATAATGAGGACATTAGATTTAGATTACTCAGTGTGTGAGTAGCCATATACTAAATAAAGATACATGATAAGGGTTTTAGACCCAATCTCAATTATGAAGTAATTGAGATCCATATTCACATTTAGTTGTAGATTCAGTTTATCACTTAAGAATAAAAGATTCATATTCATATTCAGATTTAGAATTTAGTACCTACCCAATACTCAGTAATCAGTTTCAGATAAGTTCAGATTCAGTATTCAGTAAAGCTATCAGTATTCGGCTTCAGTTCAGATTAAGAATTAAGTAAGTTTAGACTTAAGATTAATAAGTCAAAACCTTCACATAATATATTATTCATAAGCCCTCATTCAGTTAGTCCTGGGATAATTCAGATAATATATCTGTTCCATTATATGAAAGTACTAATTCTCTTTGGTAGCATAGTGCTAGAAAGTGATCTTAAACTCTTTGGTAGTATATCACAAGTATAATGATCTCAAAATCTTTGGTAGTATATCACATGTATAATGATCTCAAACTCTTTAGTAGTAGATCATAAAGGCCTTAATGCATTCAAATCTCAAGTAGTAAATGGATGGATGATATAATGGAAAATGAGCTTAAAATATGTGTTCTCTATTGTTAATGAGCATCTTTGTGCAAGTATATATTTTTCTTATATTTCTATATAACTACCAAGTATTATTTTTTTCTTATTGCCAAGCTTAGTAATGAGAGTTATATGAAAAGACATGTAGGTGTACCAAATACAATATTCTTGAATATTGTGCTTACGTGTACCACATGTAATGTTTTGTTTGGGTTGTGGACATATGATCTTAAAGAACCAAGATAGTTGTGAGTTGTATGGCGAGCTGATGTAAAGGTGAACCTGTTGTCTTAAGATCCTGTAATTTTTTGGTACTACATGTATATGTATATGTTTGTTGTTCAATGTGTAATATTAAATGTTGTAACAATTCATTATGTAATTATATGTTGAAAGGTGAGCTTGTGTTGTTGTGGTTTGTTTATTGTTCATATGCATGTGCTACTATTGTTTCCTTCTGACTTCCTCTATTTTTCTTCTTCTTAGCTTATTGTGTGGTGTTTAAATTAGGATGCTCGCTGAGGTGAGGTTTTAATTTGGATGTCATAGATTAGATTAAGTTTTGGAAAATCTAGGGACATCACACGTGGTGTCAGAGCATGAAAAATAACAGAGCCTGACATTTTCTCATTATGCAAATCAAAACTAAAGAACCTTGAACTTAATAATACTTAGGGTTAGATTAGTCATCTTTTAGAGACTAGATCTAACCTAGCCTCTAGGTTAGCACCTAGATGTCTAAGAACTAGGTCTAGACTGGTGATTTTTGTATAGCAAGTCCTTAGATGTCGTTCTTTCCTTGTAGTGTAGCGGTATGTGATGTTGTACTATTTGGAAATGACGTACATCGAGGGAAGAGAAATCCTAGGCATATGGAACTCGTTGTCTAGGGTAGCTATACTAGTCTACACTTTATTATCACCCTTTTCACTAGTTTTCATGGCACTGTACTCTCTACTATGTGTGGGACACTCATTTTCTAGATTTGGTTTTGATTCCAACCAGATCGAACCTTGATAGTTTTCTCTAACACTTGTTTTATTGGACAAAAACTATATAATATTTTATTATATATGTAAGTATTACAAAAATGTGTCCACACACATGTACGAGTAGGTGGTGATCATGCAACCTAAGTGAAAGTGAATGACATCAGTCTAGAAGAGAGAGTAGTTCTAGATTAGATTTCTAGAGCCTTGTTAGAATATTTGATAGATGGAATGAGATTATATGACGATCTAAGATGTATAGAGATGATATAGGATAGTTTGTGAAGATATATGGTTGTCTTTAAGGATTAAGGATCAATTTTGAGTATTTGTGATAAGTTTTAATGTTGTAAGTATGTATGCTTTACTCGGTCAAGATAAGATAAGTTAAGACAAGGATGGGAATCAGTAAGAGTCTTAATCTCTTTTACAAAAGAGGACCTCTAGTGTTAGGACCAATTTTAGGGTTAACTCCATAGAGAGTGAGACCCAGAGGGAGAAGGTCAGAGAACCTAAACTCTAACATATGAGAATGATGAGAAATATGTTATATGATATGTCCTAAACTAGAATACTCCTGAGTGATTGAGTTGAGTTGTGTTATGCATGATTCCTATAGTCTCGTTAAACCCTAGATGTCCTTGGGAGGACCAAACCCTAAAGATAGAGAGAGGCTGGATATATATTTGCATGTGAATATGAATGTGAGAACTTACCATCTGGGCGAGGGAGAGAGTCCCAACACCCTAGAGAAGGCAACTATGAAAGCTTGTTTAAAGCCTCATGCTCGGGTTGGTGGTTCCTTATAGGAATCTTGTGGCCGTTAATAAGAGAGAGAGAGTTGGGAAATATTATTTCATGGGGAGAGATCTATGAAGAGTATGTCATAGCATGTTTTGGTTTGCTCTTATGTGTCTAGAGCTTGTAAGGCTATGACTAGTGCCACTGAGGTAATCTAAGAACCCTAGACTAAGAGAGGGAACATAACAATTTTTTTGTGAGATACTCATAGAGTTGAGTTAGATGAGAGAGACTGGACATGGAAATACCCACAGGTTATGTGTTAGGAGAAACTCAGTTGGACTAGATGAAGTTTTCATATATGTTTAACAAGCCACTTGCATTAGTTTGTTTAGAACTACCATGATATAACATAAGTAAGAATGCGATCTTATCTTGAAATATGATATAAGTAGATATGGCATGATGGAACAACGAGTATAGTTTGATAAATCTCTATGTATAAATAGTTAACCATATACATAAATAATGATAATAATGTGATATTGTTGGTTAATCTTGTGACAAAATCACTAGTAAATGTTGCAATCTAATAACAATGAAATAAGATCAAATGAATGAAACATGTAACATGAGGTGTTAATCTTAGTGCTTAATAAAGATGAAAAAAATATAATTTGTTAGTTAGCACAACATAACGATTATGACACCTTGATATGATCTAGATGGATAAAGTGGGTTAACTATAGTTAAATCCCTCCTAAAAGGCATATGTTATGATCTATATGGATAAAATTGAGTTAATTATAAATAACTCTTCCCAAAATGAGGACATAATGTTGGAACCTGATGTTTGGATAAAATGAGGATGTAGATCCTAAAATGTGCAACATGTCATGTATAAGCTAATGTTGGAATATTAATTCTTGGGTAATGTGACACAGCCTAAGCATCTATATCATGTTGTATGTTGAGGGGTTCACCTTAAATTCTTTCAAAATATCTTAGAAGTACTCTGGATTTGTTGTTCTAGGTATATTTTGTGGATATGTCACATAAAACGTGGTGTACTACATCTGGATGAAGTTCCTCAAAGTAAGAGGATGGATAAATTTTGAGGACACAATTTCTTTTAAGATGTATATCATGGATGGAGTAGATTTTTGCTTAATTTTGAGGATGAAATTTCTTTTAAGGTGTGTAGGATGTGATAGAGTGATCTTTTGAAACCTTTAATCTCCAATAACATATTGGAATTCATATGTTAATTTATCTTGAGAGTTCTAAGTGTTTTGGTAAAGTTTGAGTGTTGCTTGATGTTGATATCATGATTAAGATCCCTAAGTTCATGCCTTTTTGGAATATTTAATTGGATGATTAAATAGTTGAGTTTTGTCATGAAATTTGAGTCGAATGTAGCATGAGTGATATTAAAGCTATGGTTAAAATTTGGTGACAATTGGAGTATCCTAAAGGGAGTTATTTAGGTTTGAACTTTGTGAAATAATGGCATTATTGATTGTTGATGGGCCAAAGTTTAATATCTTAGCCTAACTTGGTGATGCGATGATTTTGAGTCGCATTTAGAGACCTATTTCATATGTGTTTTGTGCTTTAATTACTCATTTTCATGGATATTATTGCATAATTCACTTTATTTGGTCTTTGCCATCATTTTATATCAAATCCCCTTTGTTTTACTATTTTGATCATTATTTATCATCTTATTATAAATTGTGTGGATTTACTTGGGCTTGTTGTGAAATTTCAGGAAAAAACAATTATCTGCTTCCGTCGATACCATCGACGGAAGTCGATACCATCGACCAAGCCACAGGTTGTCAGCCGAGAAGAGGAAACTGTCGATACCATCGACCCAAGTCGATGCCATCGACACAAGGGGAGCTACAGCGTCGCTAAACGACAACAACCGACGCTAAAAGATCTCGATACCATCGACACCCAAGTCGATGGTATCGAGATCACCACAGGCGCTCAGAATAAAAGAAAGGAAAGCTGCCGCTAATCCGCTGCGTCGATACCATCGACCCGCGTCGATGGTATCGACGCCGGCAGATATGCGTTGGATCTGTTTTGATCTCGATCGGACGGCTGTTGTTATTTGACGACCTAATTAGGGACTTATACCTAATGACGGCCGCCCAGAGAGAGGAGGATCTCATTTTTTTGATTGCACGAGTGCCGAGGAGGAGAGAAAGGAGAACGGAGGCCGAGAAGCTCATCCCGGGTGATTTGGACGCTGCCGAAGATGATTTCCACCACCGACAGGTGGGGGAAGCTCATGTTCTACGCCAAGGATCCACCGGTTCTTCTCCGTTCAGGGGTTTTCCCATTTATTTCCCGTTTTTCTTATGAATTCCCCAATTTCTACCATGTATTCGTGTGAGATGAACATGAGAGGCTAAAACCCTCAATCTTTAGGACCGGGAGTAGCCCGGGAATGCATTGTATGACTTTTTTATATCAATAATTCATATTTTTCTCTCAAATCGGTGGTATAGATTCGTTTTCTCCATTTCTATTGTTATGCTTGATCACCATAATAATAATTTAACACCCTTAATTACTTCGACAGAAGGATTCGGTTGAAAAGAGACGAATTCTACATTAATCAATAAAACCCTTGACAAAGGAGTTGTAAGATTAATGGTGGGAACTGAGAGACCGTTTATAATGCACTTAGTTTAGGGGAATGATTACTACGATGGTGGAATCAACCTAAATCTAAGTAGTGAATTACACCACGACAGTGGGTAATTCTGTTTTCAGGCCACTACCCGGATAGAGAGAGAAGTGTGAGGAATTATATAAAACCTAATACAATATTGACCCGCGGTGAAACCGCCATCCTAAAGATATCCCTTTGAATTGATTAAATTAACCTTTAATCGATTGTTTTCTTTGTTTGATTTTTATTTTCTTTTTAATTTGAACAAAAAACCCTATTTCGTTAATCGGTCTAGCTGATTGCGATTAGTTAGTAGAAGTCTCCAATAATTCACGTATCCCTGAGTTCGACTCGGGCCTCACAAGGCCTATATTACTCGACGCGTATACTTGCGTTTTAGCGCGTAGTAAATTACACGTCAAGTTTTTGGCGCCGTTGCCGGGGATACGGCGAATTATTGGCACTTTGAGTGCTAAGAGCGGCCATTCTAGGCCACAGTTTATTTATTTATTTTTAGAACAATTTCAAAAATTCCTTTATTTCTCTATAATTGTGTTGACTCGTTCAAAGCATTGTACTGAACCCCTATTTCCATTTTTCAGGTACTTTGCATGGTGCACACACGTAATCGAGACTACGTGAATCGCACACCTGAGGTTCCATCTGTGGGACCAGAGGACGAGGACTACTACGAGGAGGAACACCACAGTGATATAAATTCTAAATCTGAGCAAGAACAAGAAGAAGTAATGGCTGAAGCACAGACAATATGGGAGAAGATCAAGGCGTCTTCTTCCTCGGCATCAAAGGGGCCTATAAAGAAACAAGGGCTAAACATTCCAACCTACAAGATCGATCCAGCACTGATTAACCTGGTTAAATCAAACGCATTTCACGGATTAAAAAATGAAGATCCAGTGGCCCACATCAGCCAGTTCGTGGAGAACTGCGATATGGTGAAGATAGATCGATTTCCGCAGGATGTGCTCTACCTCAAGTTATTCCCGAGTTCCTTGGCTGGAGTGGCAAGAGAGTGGCTTCATAACCTCGACGACGAGTTTGTTGAATCATGGGATCACATGGTGGAGGTTTTCTTCGAGAGGTTCTTCCCTCCTGAGAAGACCAATGATATGATCCGGAAGATCCACAATTTCACCCAACAGGCGGGTGAAACTTATTCTGAGACTTGGGAGCGATTCCAAGTCATGTTGAGGAGATGTCCACACCATGGACTGGATAAGGAAACCCAAGTGAAGATCTTCTACTTTGCTCTCTCCGAGCATGATAGAAGTAATTTGGACTCGGCCGGTTCAGGATTTTTCTTGAACAACACTGATACAAGATGCTGGGAGATATTAAAGAACATGGCTAGGAAACAGTCATGGGGCGACAGAGGTGCAGTGGAACATGTCAAGGCTGTCAGTGAATCCAGAACAGTTAGGGAGCTGAACGACAAGCTAGATCTTCTAGCCAAGAAGCTGCTAACTAAGGAAGATGCATCTGAGGATGAGGAAGCCCAAGTGAAGTTCATGCAACAACAGGGCTATAGAAACAATGACTATGCATGGAGAAAGGATAAAAAGTTTTCATGGAAGGATCCGAATAATTTTCTGCAGGATCCGGATGCCAAACCACAGCAAAGAACCGAGGAAAAGAATACTGAATTGCTAAGTCAAATGGTTCAGCAAAACCAAGAGATGATGGCCATGTTTGGTAAACAATTACAATCTCAAGGTGACATTCTAACCAAGTTTGGGCAGACGCTGCAAAGCCATGGAGCACAGATGCAGGCATTAGAGACCACCATGGCACAGATTTCAAATGAAGTGGAGGCCATCAAGCACGCCAATCAACAGAAACCAGCTGAGAATGCGAATGTGGCCCAAGCACATCATCAGGTTAAGTACATGTCGGTGGTAAGAAATGAGGATTCTCAGGGCCAAGAAGCTGTAGAAGAAAGAAAAATGACTTTCAATGTGAATACAACTCCGGCGATACCGTATCCACGCACTTACTATAGATTGCCGGGCGGAAACCATTTCTTCAGAAAATCAGAGAGAGTTGTGAGTATGGTATCTCCATCTAGGCAAGAGGAGTAGGTGCAGGTTGTCTGTGCACATGTGGAGACATCTGAGGCGAGAGAGGAACCACAACAAGCTGCTACTATTGAGGATGTCTTGCCAAAGTCCACGTCCGAGGGAATAATTGAAGCAAGCTTAGGGGAGGTACCCCCGAAAAGCTCTTATGTGCCACCTCATAGGCGTGTTGAGGCAGCAGATGTTTCAAATGTGGTTAATCCTAAGTCAAAGAAAGAGCATCGTCACTTTAAAAAATTCCTGGAGATATTCCGAAAACTCCACATCAACGTTCCGTTGGTGGAGATGATCGAGAAAGTACCCGCCTATGGGAGGTTTATCAAGGAAATCATTAATAAGAAGAGGCGGATAAAAGACGATGAAATTTATTGGATGAATGAGACGGTGAGCTCTATGATCCAAGGGAGTTCACCAAAGAAGAGAAAGGACCCAGGAGGTTTTTACATACCGTGCTCAATCGGTGGTCAACATTTCCCTAAAGCGCAATGTGATTCTGGCGCTAGCATAAATCTCATGCCTTTGGCGACATTTCAAAAGCTGGGGTTAAAAGAGATAAAGAAGTTGGCTGCAACAATTGAATTGGCGGATGGGTCTACTGTGAGACCCTATGGAGTATGTGAAGATGTTCTAGTCAAAGTGGACAGATTCATATTTCCGGTGGACTTTGTCGTTATGGACATGCCACCACTCCAAAGCTGTGAAATTCTTCTAGGGAGGCCGTTTCAAGCAACGGCGGATGTCGTGACTGCCTTAGGCAGAGGGACTTTGTCCTTGGGTATTGGAGGAGATCGAGTCGAATTCAAATTACCGAATGATCCTCTAAGTGCAGTTCCCAAGGTGAAAAGATGATGATTGTCACACCGTCTAGCCTAAGACGTTAAATAAGGGCGCTTGTTGGGAGGCAACCCAACCATCGGTACATTAGGATAGTTTAATTTTAGTCATAGATTGCTTTTATTTCGTTTAAATTTTAGTTTAAAAATGATACCTTGATCCGTTTGTTGAATGTGCAGGCACAGGCAGGGTCGATACCATCGACACACCCGTCGATGGTATCGACATGGGTTCAGGTTGACACCAGCAGAAATCACACTGCGTCGATACTATCGACACCCCGTCGATGGTATCGACATACCTATAGGCAGGCTGCGCAATAATGGTCGATGGTATCGACATGCCAGTCGATACCATCGAGATCTCTGGAGATTTTCAGAAGAAATCGACTCAGTAAAGTCGATACCATCGACACACAGGTCGAGGGTATCGACATTTACAAATGAAAAAGGCGGCGGCCGGACTCGCGAGGCAGTTGCCCTAATCAGCGAGTCGATACCATCGACTTCCGTCGATGGTATCGACGGGCACACAGCAGTGTTGGGGTCAGTTATTCAAGACAGGGTTATTGGTCAAATGAAGTCACATCTTCAACGATTTCTTCCTCCACTTGCGCCAAGTGTCATCCAGAGCAAATTGGGATCCTACGGCACCGCAATAACCACCACCGCCTCCGCAAGATTGATCAGGGTATCACTGTTCCACCCTTAAGTTGGTTTTTGACTATGAGGCCATAGTCAGATTCAAGCTTAGGGGGGTGGCTGGAACAACTCTATCTTTTATCTTTTCTTTAGTTGTTTTTAGTTTCTGCTTTGTTATTTGTTCTTGCAATTTTAGTGTTTGTTTAGGATCCACATCTATCTAGTGTAATCGTGGATGTCTTAAAAAAATTGTCATCTCGCTTTTTCATGGGAAATTTAAGGGAATTTAAAATTTTCTGTGTCTTTTGGATAGCTTAACTTGGTTGTCCTTGGGAAACTTGTCCTATGAAAATGATTGATTATGTCAACTTTGAAGCAATATGTCACACCTACACCCCCTTTGACTCATGAAAAGTGGATAGTAACGGTTGTTTGAGCCTAACCTAATCAAATGGTAATGAGACCTTAATTGGATATACGAGAAAGAACCCTTTGAACTACTACACATTTCAGTAAGGAGGGACACATGATATTTTTCTAAGGTTCAGTAACTTAATCTTGTTATCATTCCACTTCATATTTTTCCATAATCCACCAAAGAATTGGAAGTAAAGTACAGTTTTAATTCCTTCTTGCGTGCATAGCATGTAGATAGGATTTGCATTGTTATTTTCATATTTTTGCATAAAATGGAAAAAAAAAGTATAGTGATTCATGCACATTACCTTTAGGTGCATGTCATGTAGTTGCACTCATAACTTTCATGATTTTCATGCATAAGTACACCATGTACCTCAGTTTGTCTTGAAAAGTGATCTAAATTGTCCCATACCCTCGAAATAGTACAAAGATTTCCAATCATGAAGAAAATAGCCTAACACATGTATCTCTAAGCAATTATGGATATGTGGGCTAAGAAATTTTTTTTTTGAAAATCTGAAAATTTGAGAAAAGAAAAAAAAAGAAGAGAGAATTTAGAAGGAAATGGAATAAGAGGGAGAAAGGAACATGATATCACTTGCATAACAAGGAAATTGAGTACATGATGTGGCTTAATTAGATTTCTATCTCTTTTTGAGGTGGAAGGTTAGTGCATGCATCATTCCACCCAATTTTAAGCATTAGGGCATTTTCAATGTGCATTTGCATCATTTAGGGCATTTTGTTGTATGCATTTTGAAACTGTGTAATACTTCCAAATTCTTCCATGAACCACCCATTCCATCCACCCGTTGCTCGGATTGGTAGGCCACCGTGATTTTCTCCTCACTCATGTTTATCAGGAGAACTGCTTCCATGTAGATGGTAGTTAGGGCGAGCAACGTAGTGTAGGCGATCACAAGATGCACTAATGCTGAATCAGCAAATTTTATTATGTTAACTGCCTTATGTGATAGTGTTCATCGGTTTGAAGGATAATTTCTTTTATTGATGATTATTGTTGCCTGTAGGGTAATTACTGTTCTGTGATGAGGAAAGGCCGGTTTGAAAATGTTCAGTGGGAGTCATGTGGAATGTGGGGTGATGTATTGATTGTTAGTTGACATCTACAATTCTATTCTAAGGATTAGTTGCTCGAGGGCGAGCAATGTTTAAGCTTAGGGGAGTTTGATGCGATGATTTTGAGTCGCATTTAGAGACCTATTTCATATGTGTTTTGTGCTTTAATTACTCATTTTCATGGATATTATTGCATAATTCACTTTATTTGGTCTTTGCCATCATTTTATATCAAATCCCCTTTGTTTTACTATTTTGAGCATTATTTATCATCTTATTATAAATTGTGTGGATTTACTTGGGCTTGTTGTGAAATTTCAGGAAAAAACAATTATCTGCTTCCGTCGATACCATCGACGGAAGTCGATACCATCGACCAAGCCACAGGTTGTCAGCCGAGAAGAGGAAACTGTCGATACCATCGACCCAAGTCGATGCCATCGACACAAGGGGAGCTACATCGTCGCTAAACGACAACAACCGACGCTAAAAGATCTCGATACCATCGACACCCAAGTCGATGGTATCGAGATCACCACAGGCGCTCAGAATAAAAGAAAGGAAAGCTGCCGCTAATCCGCTGCGTCGATACCATCGACCCGCGTCGATGGTATCGACGCCGGAAGATATGCGTTGGATCTGTTTTGATCTCGATCGGACGGCTGTTGTTATTTGACGACCTAATTAGGGACTTATACCTAATGACGGCCTCCCAGAGAGAGGATGATCTCATTTTTTTGATTGCACGAGTGCCGAGGAGGAGAGAAAGGAGAACGGAGGCCGAGAAGCTCATCCCGGGTGATTTGGACACTGCCGAAGACGATTTCCACCACCGACAGGTGGGGGAAGCTCGTGTTCTACGCCAAGGATCCACCGGTTCTTCTCCGTTCAGGGGTTTTCCCATTTATTTCCCGTTTTTCTTATGAATTCCCCAATTTCTACCATGTATTCGTGTGAGATGAACATGAGAGGCTAAAACCCTCAATCTTTAGGACCGGGAGTAGCCCGGGAATGCATTGTATGACTTTTTTATATCAATAATTCATATTTTTCTCTCAAATCTGTGGTATAGATTCGTTTTCTCCATTTCTATTGTTATGCTTGATCACCATAATAATAATTTAACACCCTTAATTACTTCGACAGAAGGATTAACGGTTGAAAAGAGACGAATTCTACATTAATCAATAAAACCCTTGACAAAGGAGTTGTAAGATTAATGGTGGGAACTGAGAGACCGTTTATAATGCACTTAGTTTAGGGGAATGATTACTATGATGGTGGAATCAACCTAAATCTAAGTAGTGAATTACACCACGACAGTGGGTAATTCTGTTTTCAGGCCACTACCCGGATAGAGAGAGAAGTGTGAGGAATTATATAAAACCTAATACAATGTTGACCCGCGGTGAAACCGCCATCCTAAAGATATCCCTTTGAATTGATTAAATTAACCTTTAATCGATTGTTTTCTTTGTTTGATTTTTATTTTCTTTTTAATTTGAACACAAAACCCTATTTCGTTAATCGGTCTAGCTGATTGCGATTAGTTAGTAGAAGTCTCCAATAATTCACGTATCCCTGAGTTCGACTCGGGCCTCACAAGGCCTATATTACTCGACGCGTATACTTGCGTTTTAGCGCGTAGTAAAATACACGTCACTTGGCTATGTCATGCACACTT
Source organism: Alisma plantago-aquatica (assembly GCA_963693085.1). Classification (NCBI taxonomy): domain Eukaryota; kingdom Viridiplantae; phylum Streptophyta; class Magnoliopsida; order Alismatales; family Alismataceae; genus Alisma; species Alisma plantago-aquatica. The sequence continues at coordinate 468,211,236 of OY856413.1, forward strand.
TGTCTTGGGCTGGGTCTGCATGGTAGCAGTTGGTCCTAAATATCTAATCTAATGGCTATAGCCCTAGAAGGGGAGAAACCACAGATTGCCATAAGTGGACATTTAGCTTTTGGCCATTAAATGTGATTTGAACGGACTAGTGTTTGTCTCCTACCTTGCAGTTGGAGCAAAGTAGTCATACTATTGGAACTGCATCCAACCCACTATCCTACATTGAAGAGGAAGATGCTACATGTGCTTTTGAGTAGGAAGTTTGCCTCGCCTTATTGAGAGTATTCATCCCGACCCTGATAGTAGGGCCTTTGGTGGAACATAGACAGAGAACAAGACCTTCCCTTTACCACTTCTCCTTTGAGGCAAACATGTGGTGAATAGAGGTATGAGAGGTAGTTAGAAGAGAGATATGAGGAAATTGAGGTGGGACAAATATAGAAATAGGTAGACAAAGCTATTAGATCATCTGTCTCGATCCCAGATCATGACTTCCATGGCCACCTATCCGCTATCACCGGAGAAGGAGATGGAGTTCAGGGCCTGCTCAGAATCGGTTCCCACCATAAATAGAGACTGTAGGTGAGCTCTTATAGACCTAGTGACTGTGTTGGTTATCTCGTATGTGAGTAAGATAACCACATGTGATTTCCCCCATGTTTCCTACCATAGCCAGAACCAGGAGCCGATGAGCTTGCGAGAATGGAGACCTAGAGGCAAAAAATGAGACCTGAGAATCTGTGGATGTATAAACGAAGCCTATGAGGCTAATGGTGGTCTTAGTATTTGATGTAGAGAACCTCCACTCTACTGATTGCTCACCAGAGAGGACTAGATGCGGCACCAACACCGTAAGTGCGAGAGCAGAGTGCCGCTAAACCTCATTCACGCACGAGAGAGAGGAGAGCCTGGACCCTGTTCAGAGGTCAGTGAACCAGCTGATCTAATTCTGAGCTAGTAGGCGGGCCACATGATTTGAAGGGAATAGAAGGCCTAGCAAATACTAGATCCAGGAGAAGGAGCCACGCCCAAGCAGGACACGCGACGGGATACGATTGGCTCACATGTAACAAAATCCCAAAAATACAAAGATCTTAGAAAATATATAGTAATTTGTATGCTTATCATTACAAATAATATACAAAATTTCTCAGAAAAACGTGTAGAACAAGATGGGACCACAATATCAGTCTTTTGAAGCTTAAATGTTAGTAATATCTTGTAAGATGTTATGTACTTGTTTCATGAGTAATAAATAACAAATGATGACCTAAAATTACAAAAATACATCAATATCTCTAGAATATAATAAATAATCCGTATGATGTCAAATATGATGATGTTTCAACATGAAATCATGTAATTTTCTTAACGTAGCTATCTAGGGCTAAAACCCTAAATAAAATGTAGAGAATACATTTATGATCAATAGATGATGGAATATTCAATATAAGATCATGTTAGAATATGGAACCTCAGATTTAATTATTAGCTCATGATGATGCACAAAATTCATGTTGTATGAAGATGACTCTTAATACATGGTTTGAAATCCTAATTTAGGTTAATGCATGTTACCTAGGGTTAATATGTGCACATAATCATATGTAATCAAATAACTAGATTATATATCCTAATATGGAATATAAGATCAGTAACCTAATTCCAAGAAGATAAGACAAGTAATAATGATGGGAATATCATAAGACTAAGTGAAACCCTAGTATGAACATGACTACAGTTATGATGATGAGAGCCTGATGGTGATATGTGATCTTGTCTTAATCAGGGTTTGACAAGATATAGTTGATATCCAGAATATGTGGTTTAGATGATCTCTTGATCAAGGTATGCCATTACGTCTTACTTGGCTTATTATACAGTACACTTGTATTATGAATGTATAAAACTACTTGGCATATGATATTGGTTGAACTGATTGTTCTTGAATGACATGTTGCTTGATTTTCCATACTTATGTCTATGAACATATGAAACATAATATATCTGTTCCATTATATGAAAGCACTAATTCTCTTTGGTAGCATAGTGCTAAAAAGTGATCTCAAACTCTTTGATAGTAGATCACATGTAAAATGATCTCAAAATCTTTGGTAGTATATCGCATGTATAATGATCTAAAACTCTTTGGTAGTAGATCATAAAGGCCTTAATGCATTCAACTCTCAGGTAGTAAATGCATTGATGATATAATGGAAAATGAGCTCAAAATATGTGTTCTCTATTGTTAATGAACATCTTTGTGCAAGTATATGCTTTTCTTATATTTCTTTATAACTGCCATTATTTTTTTCTTATTGCCAAGCTTAGTAATGAGAGTTATATGAAAAGAGACGTAGGCGTACCCAATACAATATTCTCGAATATTGTGCTGACGTGTACCACATGTAATATTTTGTTTAGGTTGTAGACATATGATCTTGAAGAACCAAGATAGTTGTGAGTTGTATGGTGAGCTGATGTACAGGTGGACCTGTTGTCTGAAGATCCTATAATTTTGTGGTACTACATGTATATGTATATGTTTGCTGTTCAATGTGTAACATCAAATGTTGTAACAATTTATTATGTAATTATATGTTGAATGGTGAGCTTGTGTTGTTGTGGTTTGTTTATTGTTCATGTGCATGTGCTATTGTTGTTTCATTATGACTTTGTCTAATTTTATTCTTCTTAGCCTATTGTGTGTTGTTTAAATTAGGATGCTCGCTAATGTGAGGTTTCAATTTAGACATCATAGATTAGATTACATTTTGGTAAATCAGGTTATGCCACACGTGGTGTCAGAGCATGAATAATAGCAGAGCCTGACATTTTCTCATTATGCAAATCAAAACTAAAGAACCTTGAACTTAATAATACTTAGGGTTAGATTAGTCATCTTTTAGAGACTAGATCTAACCTAGCCTCTAGGTTAGCACCTAGATGTCTAAGAACTAGGTCTAGACTGGTGCTTGTTGTATAGCAAGTCCTTAGATGTCATTCTTTCCTTGTAGTGTAGCGGTATGGGATGTTGCACTATTTGGAAATGACGTACATCGAGGGGAGAGAAATCCTAGGCATATGGAACTCGTTGTCTAGGGTAGCTATACTAGTCTACACTTTATTCTCACCCTTTTCACTAGTTTTCATGGCACAATACTCTCTACTATGTGTGGGACACTCATTTTCTGTATTTGGTTTTGATTCCAACTGGATCAAACCTTGATAGTTTTCTCTGACACTTGTTTTATTGGAGAAAAACTATATAATATTTTATTATATATGTAAGTTTACAAAAATGTGTCCCCACACTTGTACGAGTAGGGGGTGATCATGAAACCTAAGTGAAAATGAATGACATCAGTCTAGAAGAGAGAGTAGTTCTAGATTAGATTTCTAGAGCCTTATTAGAATATTTGATAGATGGAATGAGATTATATGACGATCTAAGATGTATACAAATGATATAGGATAGTTTGTGATGATATATGTTTGTCTTTAAGGATTAAGGTTGTGTTTGTTCAGCTAAAAAGCCTGCGACACGATAAATAATCTAGATACAATTTATTAGCCTGTGTTTGTTAGACTATTAGTAGGACATATAAGCTTCCGCATGACTTAGTTAACCAAAAAATCACCTGTTAACATGCCGCTCCAAATCTTTGTGGTAGGAAACTGGTTTATTTTCCGCAGATGCAAGTTTCCTATATAACCACTCTAATAGATTTTGTGATTCATGCAACAAATATTTATGTTCAGGGCATAATAGACTTTGTACAAATACACAAAGACTACTTACTTGTGTACCAAACAAGGACACTTTACCATCAGGTTAATTCACCGTTGTTGTAGACAACAATTATCTAATACAAAGTTAACATACCACTGGTTAATTTACCCAGGGCAACTAGACTTGCTATGACTATGATGGTGTACCAAACACAACCTAAGCATCAATTTTTAGTATTTGTGATAAGTTTTAATGTTGCAAGTATGTATGCTATACTAGGTCAAGATAAGATAATTTAAGACAAGCTTGTGAATCAACAAGAGCCTTAATCTCTTTTATAAATGAGGACCTCTAGTGTTAGGACCAATTTTAGGGTTAACTCCTGATAGAGTGAGACCCAGATGGAGAAGGTCAGAGAACCTAAACTCTAAGATATGAGAATGATGAGAAATATGTTATATGATATGTCCTAAACTAGAATACTCCTGAGTGATTGAGTTGAGTTGTGTTATGCATGATTCCTATAGTCTCGTTAAACCTTAGATGTCCTTGGGAGGACCAAACCCTAGAGATAGAGAGAGGCTGGATATATATGTGCATGTGAATATGAATGCGAGAACTTACCATCTGGGTGAGGGAGAGAGTCCCAACACCCTAGAGAAGGCAACTATGAAAGCTTGTTTAAAGCCTCATGCTCGGGTTGGTGGTTCCTTGTAGGAATCTTGTGGTTGTTAATAAGAGAGAGAGTGAGTTGGGAAATATTATTTCATGGGGAGAGATCTATGAAGAGTATGTCATAGCATTTTTTTGTTTATTCTTATGTGGCTAGAGCTTGTAAGTCAATGACTAGTGACACTGAGGTAATACGAGAACCCTAGACAAAGAGAGGGAACATAATAAAATTTTTATGAGATACTCATAGAGTTGAGTTAGCTGAGAGAGACTGAGCATGGAAATACCCATAGGTTATGGGTTAGGAGAACCTCAGTTGGACTAGATGAAGTTTTGATATATGTTTAACAAGCCACTTGTATAAGTTTGTTTAGAACTACCATGATATAACATAAGTAAGAATGCGATATTGACTTGAAATATGATATAAGTAGATATGGCATGATAGAACAACGAGTATAGTTTGATAAATCTCTATGTATAAATTGTTAACCATATACATGAATAATGATGATAATGTGATATTATTGGTTAATCTTGTGAAGAAATCAGTAGTAAATGTTGCAATCTAATAAAAAAGAAATAAGATCATATGAATGAAACATGTTACATGAGGTGTTAATCTTAGTGCTTAATAAAGATGACAAAAATATAGTTTGTCAATTAGCACAACATAATGATTATGACACCCTGATATGATCTAGATGGATAAAGTGGGTTAACTATAGTTAACTCCCTTATAAAAGGCATATGTTAATGTTGAACATGTTCTACAAATTAACTCAATAAAATGATGATGGAACCCTGTTATGATCTATATGGATAAATTTGAGTTAATTATAAATAACTCTTCCCAAAATGAGGACATAATGTTGGATCTTGATGTTTGGATAAAATGAGGAAATAGATCCTAAAATGTGCAACATGTCATTTATAAACTAATGTTGGAATTTTAATTATTGGGTAATGTGACACAACCTAAGCATCTATATCATGTTATATGGTGAGGGGTTCACCTTAAATGCTTTTAAAATCTCTTAGAAGGGCTTTGGATATGTGGTTCTAGGTATATTTTGTGGGCACACAAAGTGGTGTCCTACATCTGGATGAAGTTCCTCAAAGTAAGAGGATGGGTAAATTTTGAGGACAAAATTTCTTTTAAGATGTATATGATGTGATGGAGTGGATTTTTGCTTAATTTTTGAGGATGAAATTTCTTTTAAGGTGTGTAGGATGTGATAGAGTGCTCTTTTGAAAACTTTAATCTCCAATAATATATTGGAATTCATATGTTGAGTTATCTTGAGAGTTCCTAGTGTTTTGGTAAAGTTTGAGTGTTGCTTGATGTTGATATCATGATTAATATCCCTAAGTTCATGCCTTTTTGGAATATTTAATTGGATGATCAAATAGTTGAGTTTTATCACCAAATTTAAGTAGAAAGTTGCGTGAGTGATATTAAAGCTATGGTAAAAATTTGGTGACAATGGAGTATCCTAGACGGAGTTATTTAGGCTTGATCTTTGTGAAATAATGACATTATTGATTGTTTATGGACCAAAGTTTAATATCTTAGCCTAACTTGGCCATGTCATGCACACTTTGTCTTGGGCTGGGTCTGCATGGTAGCAGTTGGTCCTAAATATCTAATCCAATTGCTATAGCTCTAGAAGGGGAGAAACCACAGATTGCCGTAAGTGGACATTTAGCATTTGGCCATTGAATGTGATCTGAACGGACTACTATTTGTCTCCTACCTTATAGTTGGAGAAAAGTAGTCATACTATTAGAACTACATCTAACCCACTATCCTACATTAAAGAGTAAAAGGCTACATGTGCATTTGAGTAGGAAGTTTGCCTCGCCTTATTGAGAGTATTCATCCTGACCCTGATAGTAGGGCCTTTGGTCAAACATAGATAGAGAACGAGACCTTCCCTTTACTGCTACTCCTTTGAGGGAAGCAGGTGGTAAACAAAAGTATGAGAGGTAGTTAGAAGAGAGATATGCGGAAATTGAGGTGGGACAAAGATAGGAAATATGTAGACAAAGCTATTAGATCATCTGGCTTGATCTCAGATCATGACTTTCATGGCCACCGACCCCCTATCACTGGAGAAGGAGATGGAGTTCAGGGCTTTCTCAAAATCGGTTCCCACCACAAATAGACACTGTTGGCAAGCTCTTAGAGACCCAGTGACTATGTTGGTTATCTCGTATGTGAGTAAGATAACCACGTGATTTCCCCCATTTTGCCTGCCATAGCCAAAACCAGGCGGTGGTGAGCTTTCGGGAATGGAGACCTAGAGGTAAAAAAGGAGACCTGAGAATCTGTGGAGGAATAAACGAAGCCTCTGAGGCTAATGGTGGTCTTATTATTTGATGTAGAGAACCTCCACTTTGCTGATTGCTCACCAGAGGAGACTAGATGCGGCACCGACACTGTAAGGGTGAGCGCAGAGTCCCGCTAAACGTCATTCACACATGAGAGAGAGGAGGGCCTGGACCCAGTTCAGAGGTCAGTGAACCAGCTGATCTAATTCCGAGCTAGTAGGCGGGCCACATGATTTGAAGGGAACCGAAGTCCTACCAAACAAAATATCCAGGAGAAGGAGCCACGCCCAAGCAGGACACATGGCAGGATACGATTGACTCAAAGGTAACAAAATCCCAGAAATACCTCGATCTTAGAAAATATATAGTAATTCATATGCTTATCCAAAAATTACAAATAATATACCAAAATTCTCATAAAAATGTGTAGAACAAGATGGGACCACAATATCAGTCTTTTGAAGATTAAATGTTAGTAATATCTTATAAAATGTTATATACTTGTTTCATGAGTAATAAATAACAAATGATGACCTAAAATTACAAAAATGCATTAGTATCTCTAGAATATAATATACAATCCATATGATGTCAAATATGGTGATGTTTCAACATGAAATCATGTAATTTTCTTAATGTAGCTATCTAGGGCTAAAACCCTAAATAAAATGTAGAAAATAGATTTATGATCAATAGATGATGGAATATTCAGTATAAGATCGTGTCGGAATATGGAACCTCAAATTTAATTATTAGAACATGATGATGCATAGAATTCATGTTATATGAAGATGACTCTTAATACATGGTTTAAAACCCTAATTTAGGTTAATGCATGTAACCTAGGATTAATATGTGCACATAATCATATGTAATCAAATAACTAGATTATGTATCCTAATCTGGAATATAAGATCAATAACCGAATTCCTAGAAGATAAGACAAGTAATAATGATGGGAATATCATGAGACTAAGTGAAACCCTAGTATGAACATGACTAGGGTTATGATGATGAGAACCTGATGGTGATATGTGATATTGTCTTAATCATGGTTTGACAAAGATATAGTTGATATCAGGAATATGTGGTTTAGATGATCTCTTGATCAAGGTATGCCATTACCTCTTACTTGGCTCATTATATAGTATGCTTGTATTATATATGTAGAAAACTACTTGGCATATGATATTGGTTGAACTGATTGTTCTTGAATGATATGTTGCTTGATTTTCCATACTTATGTCTATGAACACATGAAACAGATTATATCTGTTCCATTATGTGAAAGCACTAATTCTCTTTGGTAGCATAGTGCTAGAAAGTGATCTCAAACTCCTTGGTAGTAGATCACATGTATAATGATCTCAAAATCTTTGGTAGTATATCACATGTATAATGATCTCAAACTCATTGGTAGTACATCATGAAGGCATTAATGCATTCAACTCTCAGGTAGTAAATGCATGGATGATATAATGGAAAATGAGCTTAAAATATGTGTTATCTATTGTTAATGAACATCTTTGTGCAAGTATATGCCTTTCTTATATTTCTTCATAAATGCCAAGTATTAGTTTTATCTTATTGCCAAGCTTAGTAATGAGAGGTATATGAAAAGACACGTAGGCGTACTCAGTATAGTATTCTTGAATATTGTGTTGATGTGTACCACATGTAATCTTTTGTTTAGGTTGTGGACATATGATCATGAGGAACCAAGATAGTTGTGAGTTGTATGTCGAGCTGATGTACATGTGAACCCATTGTCTTACGATCCTATAGTTTAGTGGTAGAACATGTATATGTATAAGTTTTTTGTTCAATATGTAATATCAAATGTTGTAACAGTTCATTATGTAATTATATGTTGAATGGTGAGCTTATGTTGTTGTGGTTTGTTTATTGTTCATGTGCATGTGCTACTATGGTTTCCTTCCGACTTCCTCTAATTTTCTTCTTCTTAGCCTAGTGTGTGGTGTTTAAATTGGGATGATCACTGAGGTGAGGTTTCAATTTGGGCATCACACATCAAATTAAGTATTAGAAAATTCAGGTATTTTATAGAGGAAAAAGATTCCTAAGTTTAAACTTTAACATTCTCCCTTTGTAACAAACAAGATGAAAGTGGGAATGTTCTTCATGTACACACATTTTCTATTGATGATATTTAGGATGAGTTGTTTTTTGCATGCATCATTCCACCCATTATTGAAATCATTAGAAGGCATATAATTGTATTTTATCCGTAGTGTAGGTGCATCATATTTTGATTCATGCATAAAGGATTTGGATTACACACGTGAATTCTATTTTAACGCCACCCATTTTTTCCATTTCTATGCAAAGTAGGCCCATCATCATTATCATGCCTTTCATTCATGTTTATAGGGGAACTTCTTCCAATGTAGATTATTTTTGTAGTTGAATGTAATGTAGATAGGGAGATCACCTGGTGCACCAAGCATGTGTCCTACTAATCATGATATCAACTTCTTCACATTAATAGTGTTTTAATTGATCTTCTTGTGGATGTCTTCTATGAAAATTATTGATTGCTAAAGAGTAGGTACTCATTCACTGGTTGACCAGGGCTAGTTTGGGTCCCACATGTTGGGGGGGGAGTAGGAAAAGAAAATTCATAAGTACTTGTCTTCTTGTTACCTTTTTCAAACAAATCCAAAAGTAGTGTTGCTCGAGGATGAGAAACATTCCAGATTTGGAAATTTTGGATGCATTGATTTTCTGTCACTTTTAAGAAGCTATTTTCGGACTCTTTAAACACTAATAATCTTATTTAGATATATTTTTCTTTGTTTTCTACTTATTTTCATGTGAGACACTTATGCACCAATCACAACTTATTTCTGTCAAAAACATGTTTATATCATCATTTTGTCTGATTTATGTCGTTGTTCCTCTCTTTTCAAGAAAAAAAGAGTGCTTATTGATCAACTCATTGCCATCGATAGCCTTGTCCTAGGAGTAAAACAAATAGGAAGAATTGATGCTAATGATATACTATTCAGTGCTACAAACAACCAACTTGGTGCCACTGAGGCACAGACTCAGTGGTATGGACTTAAGGTCCAAAGAATATTAGGGATGTAACTTAATTCACTCTCTTCTATTGAAAATAGTGACTTTGCCACTAACATAAACATCCAGAAACCCACAAGAATCAACTCGATACTGCCGACATGACTTTTGGAAATATTGATGTTGTATGAGAAAGCAAAAAGGCATGTTGACAGTGGCCACCAACACCCTTCTAGTACTATAGAGCTAGTGCAAATAATGCATATATGGAGTTAATCCATATGTAACAAATGTGAATTAAGTGAGGGTTAGGCCTCACTTATAACCTAAGGAGGGTGGACTAAAAAGGATCATCATGGATGTTTTGGACACAGAGCTCAAGGGAGTGGAGATGAAGAAGATTGGTTCCAATAAGACGATTCATGTACTTTTGGAGGATAGATTTGGAACTGAAAAGTTGTTTATCATGGTGTCTGTCATAGGGAATCACTTAATCGACTTGTCTAAGGGTTTTCCAGTATTCTTATGATCTACTTCTCTTTATCTTTTCATTATGATCTATTGACAAACATGCGGGGCTAAACCTCTCTTTTCCCTAGGATGTGGGATTAGCCTAACCCATTGCTGTAATTTAATGATACTATAGAATGATTTCCTTTATTATACACTTGTTATGATATCTTATTGGTCTGTATATGCTTAATCAACATAATCAAAATGTTAGACTTCCAATTAATGTGGGAGAGGGATTAAAGGTTAGAAAAGTCATAAATTCATATGTCTAATAACATGCTTCAGATGAGGGATAATAACTATGAAAGAGTGACCCAAAGGGAATTAATTTTCACTTATATTTGGTTCCTAAACGTCTATGATAGTGGGGTTTGGCATAATTTGAGTAGTGCATCATGCTACTGGAGCAGGTAATTTTATATATGGATCTTTAATTCAGACTCACACTAATTAATTACATCTCAACAGAATTCAGTGGGGTATGTGTCGTGGTGACATCCATAATTTGTTTTCTCAGTTCCTATTTTTTAATAACCACAAATTAACTCTTTCTTTCCGCCTAGCTGATTTGTTTTCAGTTAATAGTAGTCTCTGGTGAATGATTACGTGATTTTAACAAATCATGCATCTTTTGCCTCTATTACATGGCACATGCTGTTTAATTTTACATGCACATTCTATGCATGTCACCACACCCTTATGGTTATCCCGATAAACAAGAAGGATATATAACTGAATATCTTGATGAACCATATATAATAACTAGATAAACAAAGAAAACTTAAAAACTCTGTAAGTGTCTTCAGTTGTTATGATTGCAACAATGACTGTATCTTATTAGGATGTACACGAAGTCCTTTCTCAGACATGACATGTCCAATAAAAGAGACGCCAACCAGTGAAATTGGAACTTACAAAGCTTTATATATAATTGATTTTGACTTAACAAGTGAAAAGTCCTACAAAGATGTTTCTTATGGATATATTTGTCCTTTGAGTTGATAAAGATGTCATATATGAACACCACTCTAAAATGATCTATGTAGTACTTGAAAATTGTGTAAATTAAGTCCGTGAAAGTGGTAGGCATATTGATTAGCTTAAACGATATAACCACAAATTTCTGATGACCACAACAAGTTGTAATAGTTGTTTTAGATATGTCATCCTACTTAATTAAGTGATTCTATCTTGATCTCATATATATATATATATAATCATTAAAACTATAAATGCATTAAACTTATCACACATGTCATCTATCCTTACAAACACATGCTTGTTCTAAACAATTAACCCTACTTATATGCATGTAGTCTATGAATAATCACATACATCCATCCTTATTCTTTTAAAAAAATTCTAAAGAACCCTAGGTGACATGCTTGATTGTATGATTCATTTTTTAAATAATTATTGAAATTGCACAAATCCTACATCTTGTTTGGTACCATCATAGATGGTTCTTGATATGTGGGATGAGTACTAGGTACCATTTTGGTCTTAAAAGCATTACCTGTAGGTGGTAGAGTGCCTTGAAACTCCTTGGGAAACATTTCCTTAAACTTCTACACCACTTAAACATCCATGGTATTCAGACCCTTTGATTCAGTATACATGATGTGTGTAGGATCAACTACACACCCATGCCTCAACATCATCTCTGCTATAGTGGAAAACACTACACATGTGGAGATAGTCTTCCTATATACTTAAAGATACCAATAGAAATTAGCAACCCTAAACTCCTCATCCTTAGACGAATAGTTCAAAACCAACATATACTTCTCTTATCTATCTGCATCTAGGATCACATCAAAACCACAATTACATCAAATCCATGCATATCAAGTGGTATGATACCAACTTGAATGTTGTGCAATTGAGAAACAAAGGAAACTAAATAGACATACCTTCATCAAGTTAGTGGAATCCACCAAAGGAGTCTGCAACAAAAACTCATGTCTATGACTAACTGGAAATCTACCTAAAACCTAGCCTCACATACCTTAGCTTAGGGTTTTTTAGAGTTGGTCATGACTTGTAGTGATGATTCATTATGTAGATTAAGTTAATTGATTAATTATGTGATTGAATTATTCTTGAACCAAAATAGGTGCATGGGATATTTATGAATAACTATTTTAACCGTGCACTAATTCTCACACTTCTTCATGAAGGTTTTTACTCCTGCACATGTATTATTGCTTTAAATTCTATAAAATGTTGAGATCCTATGGGATCATAAATCTATGTGATGATCAAACCTAATAAGTATATTCTCATTAGGAAGCTTTAGGGAGTAACATATTCCCATGTTTTTAGATGTAGTCCTTTATAGGGTTACCAAAAACAAATATGAAATTGAAATTGTGACCATGATAGAACACTAAGAATGTAAAAAGTCCCATATGGGAAGATATTTTGGACCATCAAGTGAGGAAACATTTTTAGGGTTGAGTATACAAGAGTTGATATTCTGATGTTCATTACTTATAAGAAAATATGTGATTAATTTCTATCATACACCATGTTATCGTCATGTGAACACTTTTTGGTTACACTCACATACACAATTTAGCAATACACTGACCCACCTATATTCATGTGTACATAAAACTATTTCACTTCAAAAAAAAAGAGAGACAAAACTATAGTTCAACCTTTGAGATTTAGATAGTAGTGCTCCCTCTTCCTGTTACTATTGAAATTTTTGTTTTAAATATTATTGATTCATTTCCAATTATGTACCTCCATTTAGATCACAATATTATAGAACATCATGTTACATATATATTGAATGGAACTATTAGTTAGCATTGTGTATTTTGAAAATATGGTCTTGAATATGTCAGTTAATTACCCTTGACGCTATGGTCCTCATTTATGGAGATAATGGAAGGAGGGGGTGGTTAATACCTAATATGGACCCTCAATTACAACCATATACTCAATAATACACGACTTTGAGTACCTGATCACAAATCGAAGATTTCTACAAGAATAGCCAATTCATTACCTTGAATTGTAATAAATTTGGTCATTTTAAGGTGTCATGGTATTACAAGATCTAGTATCCAATTTAATTAATTATCCCTATACTCATCTTTCTTGAAGCACATAAGGTATACAACTATTATATAGTATCATATTTCCTTGGAAACTTACAAAACTCTAGATATCACTAGATCATGTCAAAAGAGGCTAAAACTTATTCAAATCATCCATTTCAGCCATACATAGTCCAAACCCACATTATCTTTTACAAATCATAAGGTATGTACATCTTCCTATTTTAGAAACAATCCTATTTAATCCCCCAACAAAAAAATTCTAAGCTTGAGAGAGTTATATTAAACGTAGAAATATATTTAAAAATGCTATTTTAGGCTAGAGTCATGTGTACTGCATTCAACATTATGTCACCAATTAAGCATACCAGTTAGATTCTAGATCACAATGCTACAACAAGCAAGGTGACAAATCCTGAAATTCCCCTTTATATATCCCAAACAACCCATAAAATGTCAAAGTGTCATTTTTAGTCTTTTACACATGTGTTATCATAGATTAGAGGTTGCAAATATGAAGTTTTATAGATGCCATATCACTTTCCACTCATGAAGAACACAAACTCTAGCAAGTAGGCATGAATTAAGGGTGCAAAATGCCTGTAAACAAACCACCAATATCTCTCCTATCAAGATTGAACTTTAAATTAGATAGAGAAGGGTAAAATAAGAGAAACCTAAAGAAAAAAAGGGTTTGCACCATGGTTATCCAAGAAATATGAAAAACCAAGGTAGAAAAGAGAAGAAAAAAAAAGAAAATTTGAGAAAAAAAGGAGATATTAGATGGAAACATAAATAGGTATCCTTGGGAGATGATACATGGATTAGATCAGAAAAAACAAAAAAAATGAGAACTAGAACACAAACAAATGAGATCTACCCCATGTGACGTTGTCCTCTCCCTCTAGTAATGTCTTACTAGCTCAAAAGGGTTCAAATAAACTCTAAAAACGTTGGGTCACTTGTTTATAAGATTCAAGAGGTTTATGTTGCATACCCACCTTTAAATAGTGCATCTGGGGTCATAAAATAACCAAAAATGTCTCCAATCCACCTACATCACGTAAGAAAAACCCACATGTGGTATAGAATACACACACCAAGAAACAAATCCCGATGTTAACTACTTCCTAATTTAGGTATAATGATTCAGATTCAAGGAAACTCAAATTATTTGGATGACCAAACCCAAAAAAGCCCAAGGAACTTGTGCAAACTAACCCAATCATGTTTAACCAATAAAACCTGAATTGACCTTGAAGTTGGCCTACAGTCACATAAAACCCAGTCAAGAAGGCCATAAAACATATTCACCGTTCTCCTCCAACTATAGCTGATCACCCACCAACTCGATCCAAATACAATAAACTCAACCTATTCAATAACCAAACTACGGAAACTATAAATATTTCTCTCTCTCATGATCATTGGCACTTCAAACCCCCCAAACTCAGCCATAATTCACATGAATTTAACTAAGTTACTAATTCAAGCTAGCCAAACAATACTCATGAACTTAACTTGAGTTGAAGCCCAAAGGCCTGTCAACTTAGCCCATATTCAAGTTGAATTAATTTGGGTTCAAGGCCCACACCACCGAAACTAAAAAACCAAGGTTCAAAAACCTAATCCAAGGAGGAGCAAACCCTATAATGGCTATCTATATACATATATTAGGTTCTAAAATAATGTTACAACCTATCACAAGTCAAAGCACGCATACACATCATTTGATTACATGTTTGGGTTTGCACTAGTTCATCTATCATATTTATGTAAGACCCCTGACCTATCTTAACCTTATAAACATATATCGTTTCCTTGATCATATGTTTGTGTGGTTTATGATATGTTTGATATAGTTTAGTGTTCAAGCTATTAGTGTCTTATTTGAGGGTCTATGTGTAAAGTTTCCATGTTGAGAATTTTCCTCCAAATTTGTATATATTGGGTCTTCTCTCTCTCTATCTGTCTTGCTTGGACTTGGTTGGGTGTACTTAGACCCCTAACTAAGATGATACTCTTTCATTGATTGATATACTCCCAGAAGTGTTAGACTCTTCCATAAGTAAAGGAAGAATGAGTGTGCCTTTTTTATCAGTTGAGGACCGACACAATTACGCTATCTTTCTATTGATAGAGGACTAATCAAATTAGGCAGTATTGTGACCTTTTGTTATCTCCTCATTTGATTACTAATAGAGTGTTTGGTAGGCTAGGCACTAAGTTTATATCAATTGAGTACCAACTGAACATTGTGATAGGTATCAATAGTCTACTAGTGCTGTCTACTAATGAAGACCCTAGTGGATGTTTACCAATTGTAATCCTAATTGCTTGGACCAACTATGGCTATTGAAATGATCCATGCCTACGTTGATCGATGCTATTAAGGGGCCATCTACCAATGATATTTCTAACTCCGTGCATTGATGGAAAACCAATGTCATCTATTGTTGAGATGACAAACCAATGAAGGGAAGGTATGTTTACTGATGGATGGAAAACTTTGACTACCCTTTCTCTATCCTCTAGGGGTATAAATACCCCTCCCCGTACTTCTTTCCTTGTCTCATTTGTGCAAGCTAATCCCTTGAGTGCAAACATAGCATCAGGAATCACCAGTCGATGCCTACAAATGAGAATTATACTTTCATTGATCTTTGTAATCTTTTTTATTTGCATCCATTCTTTTCTCTTATGAAGACTGATGAGCTTCTTTATGTCTTTAAATCCTACATCTATTAAGTTTAACTCATTCCCTTCATACTTTTTATGACCTAAAAACTTCTTCTTCCTAGGAGTGCTTTCTTGGTTTCTTTTGTTAGGGTTTCACTATTTAGTCTTACAACCTACTTACATTCCCCACCCCTTTTCCAAGTTGTCATAGAATGCCTTGAGAGAAGAAATCTCAGATCTTATAGAGTTTTCTATTGACCTTAGATCTTGCCGTGAAGATTAAATCTACACTATGATTCTTCTTGAGTGGACTCAATTCTACTATCTTAAGGCGAGTGATACATCTTTTCATACATTTACTACCTACCATGCACATGCAATCCAAAACCTTGCTATGGTATTCTTTATAATCCTAAAGCATGGCATCTTTGCACATATGTAACCCAATATGGTGTGAATACAAGTTTCAAGTTGTAAATATACTTCACAAGTAGTCTCCTCACATCGTAACATGTATTTCTTCCTTGCATAGATTTGTACCCACGATGACAAGATGATTTCAAAATTTTGCACTTTATGGATACGATACCCTGCATTCATGTAGTGTGTGGGTTATATGCTATCCATGTGGTGGGAGTTCCATAATATTTTTTTATCTTTTCCCTTTCTATTATAGTGCTAAAATTTATGAGGAAACATTCCATCTATGAATGAATGTTGTTTTCATCTACAATTTATAATACTATTTAGAGAGAAGTACTCTATGATTATTTCATCTGGCATTCTATGAAAGGGTTTGATTTTGGAATAATCTATATATCTTCATTGCTCTCTGGATACTACGTTCTTGTGATAAGCCTCAATGTTATTCTTTGGAAATCTTGCTTTTTATAACCATAAATTTTATATCTTTAGAAATCAATTTAACTTGATTATGTAGTTTCTATTGTTGGTTTTATGTATTGCTTGCTGGATGTAGCTGTGGAATAATGAATATAAATTATAAAGTGTTGTACATGTTTCCTAACATCCCTTATAGGTTATCATGAGGACATAAGTATAGCATGGTAACTGTGTATATAGGTAAACTAGCAATTCTCATATGTAAATATATATTGTGTTCACTTAATGTTTATCATATTTAGTAATAATGGATGTATTAGATGTTATATCATATCAATGTGACTTGCATCGCACCCAGTGGTTTTTCTACATCTCTTAGGTGATCAACAAAGTCAACTTATTAGTAATGGAGAAGATCCATTGGGATGGAGCCAATCTTAGCTAAAGAGGTAGTTGATGTATATGTGAAAGGCCCAGAGGTAGGTGGCATTTGTGTGACCTCCTCTTGGGATTAAGTGAAGTTTATGTATAGGGCTAGTAGTCAAGCATTTCCCCTATACACTCAGGTCCAGGTAGGAAATGTTTTGTTATATGTATTACCGACTTCAGTTTTTGACATGCGTGCATGATCTCTAGAGCCGAAGTTATATAAGTTGTAAGACTTATGTTCACGATCTATAGTACGTCCCCTATGTAATTTTAGAACAAAAACCAAATATTGTAATGGTGTATGTATGCTTGTGGATATATTATTCCAAGGTACAAAGGATTGATAGTATTGTCCTTATTGTTAAGTGGAAAATTTATAGGGTATTTATTTATGTGGTTTGTGTTGATGTTGTGGTTCTACAATTTTCATTTAAGTTTTGATTTGAGTATTCTTTCTTTTATGGCAGTGGGACATCACAATTGAGTTCTAATAAACCAAGCAAAGAGTGACTAAAACATGATTAGGGTTAATCTAGGTTTGAGGTCCTACACAATGTGTTGTCATGGTTGTTGAAAGGGACATTGGTACTATTGATTGGACTCATCAATATAGGTAAGAAGATGTAAGGGGAAATGATTCTATTTATTGATATAATCAAAACATGCAAGTGATTCAGATCTATATCCAAAGAGGAAAAAAGTAGTTCAATTATATGTAGTTGTAGATCAAAATGAGCACTTATAGGGCTCCAACCATAAAACCTAACACAAACACCACAATAACTATATTTCATTAATTAAAAGAGTAGGATTCCATAACTAACTTTGATATACATTTATTTATATAAGCATTTAATTATGCATAATAAAATATGATAAGTATAATGATTTTTCATATGTTCAAGCACTAGCTAGAATGTGTGTGATTGAGTAAGAACCATAGTTTGTATGAGATGTTGCACTCAAGATCCGTCCTAGGTTCATGTAGCAACTTATAGAGCATAAACTTTGTATAGTCCACCTTAGACAATGATTGTGGATTGCAAGATCCTAGTGAAACGTACAACTTCTATTCAGTCTTCTACCAACTTTACATGATCATCATATACTCAGTATCATCAACTTATGGTCAATATTATACTTTAAGATTATCATTTACTATAATCATGTCACCCACCTCTACTTCTAGTAAGTTTCTTCCTTACTTTCTAGGTTCACCGTCCTCTATAGTTCACCCACCCACTTAATAGGCACCACCACCATAGTATGAAATTCCACCTCACCCATCTATGTAGTCCCACCACAACCCACCCTTTGTAGGCACACATTATAGCTTAGTCCCACACCAATACTATGTCTCACCACTCTACTCAGTCCCTCCATATGTTGGATATACATTTACCTTGAAGCTTCAATTTTTTTAACACATTCCAACATGAAAACTAAATCTATCCTTATATCTCCCCTCCTTGTGGGTAAGGCTAGACTTGTTCAAGATCCACTTACTTAGTTGAGTCCAACTGACCCTACATTAAACTTTATTGTTGAGGATGCTAAGATATCCACATAAACAACTAAGATACATTCCCAGGAAGAGGTTCAACATACCTAGGAGGTGGTTGAATTTGTTAGTAGACATGGACGTGTGTGTGGACTTGGATGTGGTTTATGAGATCTTAGGTTATGGGATAAAATTTATACATTGATATTAGATTGTCTCGTACATGATTTTAATACTACAGTGTAACATTTTTAACTTCTTGCAAGGGGAGCGCAAGATGAATAAAGTAGCTTCTTGAATGTATTACTTATTTAATTTTCATTTTATATAAAATTGAATGCCCTTGCATTTAAATTGAGATTTATATACTCATAAAGTAATTTATTGTAAGAAAAATGATGCTAAGTATTAATCGAATAATTCAAATCAATTGTTTTTTCTTCAAAATATGGTGGAATTAAAAATGTGTAACAATTGGATGTTGAAATAGAGATTCAAAAAACATAATTTCTTAAAAAACGATTGATGCTAAGAAAGTCATAAAAATTGAGAAACATAGAAAAGTGATGGATGGTGTAAAATATTAAGGAACATTCAAGAAATATGCCAAAATGTACGACATGTTCGCAAGGCCTCATTAGCTTTAGTGTATTCAAAGTGGATTACAACAATATTTGGCCCTTTCAAACTAAATGACTGATAGTTTTTGGTGCATTCATTATATATACACATAGATCAAGCGACAAGATTTTTTGGTAAATGAATATGCCATATTATAGGTCGTATTCATTTTTACATCATGGAAGAACCATTCATTTTGAAAAGTTTAACAAAAAAAAAGAAAGAACCATAGTAGATGTCACACTCCACCCAAAGAGGTACCTGTCATGAAAATAGTTTTGAATGATTTAGTTAGTTTGTTACTTAATTAATAGAAAATGTGTTGTTTGATTTTTTTCTCTAATCTATATTTTTTTGCTTATTTTAAGTGTAAAATGGCTTGCACGCATTCTTATACACTCAAATATTCATGAGAATTCTAGAACAAAAACTTCACCATGTACCAGCCTTTGCTACTGCCAAACAACACACCGCGACATGATGAGAGGCAGATGGGAGAAAGAACAAGTTGTATAGGGGAAGAAGAAGAAGAAATAAAAATATAGAAACATGAGAGGGGTAATAATGTAAGGGAGCGAGAGTGAGGGAGATTCTACTCGCTGAAGCCCTTTGGGTTAGAAAAATACTCTTGATATTGTGCAAAGAGAAACTCTTATAATGTTCTGGAGGAAAATAATCATACACACACTATATATATAAATATATATACACTCATATAAAGTTATATACCATAGGTACAACACAATATGAGCTAAACCTATGCTAATGGGCGTATAGAGAATCAACCCATTTATCTATTACAAAGATAATAAATAACATACAATGACACTAACATACCTCTCAAGCTAGAGCGTGCACATCATATATTACAAACCTATCACACATATATGAGAAGGATGTAGGTTGAAGTGTCTTGGTGAAGATATCAAAAGTATGTTTTCTAGTCCTCATGTATGGTGTAATTATCATTAAGGCACAAATTAGATCTCTTACATAGTTGTCATGAAACTTAATGTGCTTGGTTAGTTCATGAAAAACTGTACTATTAGCTATATGAATTGTTGCCTAGTTGTCACATTTGAGAGTTTTAATATGAAAAAGGGGCACCTAAATCATGAAGAACGCATGTTACACATTGAATTTCACAGAAATCATGTGCCAAGGCATGATATTCTTCCTCAGTGTTGGAATGAGGCACAACAGACTACTTCTCATTCTACCATTTGATTATATGACCTCCCAATAGAACACAAAATCCAAATACATATCTCGCACATTTTGTAGAACAATCGACATTGACATATTAAGCCAAAGAAATGTCCGAAGAAGGTGGTTTCTTATATAGAAGATGCTAACCAAGTGTAATTTGCAGATATAGAAGGATGCATTATTCCTAACTCTAGGGAATAAAAGGGGTTTTTCCATGTGTAGATTGCAAACACTAACAAGAAAGGCTATCTCTGGTCAGGCAATCATAAGATAAATGAGGTTCCTAACCATTTATCTATTTCTCAACATAAAAAAGACACCACCATAGATATAACTTTGGTGTAATAGTCCATAGTATAAGAAATGATTTTATAATTAAGAATACTAGAATCTCTCAAATAGGTTGATGAAATACATGTGCTAAGGTAAATAAGTGCCACGATGAAAGAATAGTACTTCAATTCTCAAGAAGTAGAGAATTTATCTCAAGTCCTTTGTATGAATGTGTAGATGGAGTTCCAACTTAAAAGTTGAAATCCCATGAGCATAACTACCAGTGATAATGATATCATTAATATAAATGGTGAGTGTAACAGACTGAATCTCATGGTCCTTTCTGCAATTTACCCACTTTTGAGCTTTTATTTGCATTCTAGTCCTTTTTGGACCTTTTTCATGAATTTCCCATCTTTTGAATCCTTTTTGGCCTCCATGATCAATTTGAACTTTATTTGATGATGAAATCAATATTTACCCACATTCATGGCAATGAATGGGTTTTTGCACAAATGTTCCAATTAATGTGATATTTGAGGACTAATTATGCTATATGGCCTTTAATGATAGATAATTGGTAGATAATGTTAATTTGGAGTTTTAATGTCTTTTTGGGTAAGATATTAGTAATAATGTGTATTTGAATTAATATATAAGAATAATTAACCCTTTTCTTTCTCTCTCCTAAAAAATGATATTAATGCATGAAAAGATGGTATCATTATGAGATATGACTCTTAATATTGATATGTATATAATATCTCGAATCTCACTCACTCACTCATGTCATTAAAAGACTCTTTTCACATTAATCATTCATTTTATACATTAAAATATGCATTACTAGACAATATAGCATTTAAGGGCCAAAATGTGTGTAAAACGAGACACTAATGATATAGAATTGTTCTAGGCATTGTAATTAACCAATGGTTCAAATTTGAGGTCATTTGGACTTTATTTGATCCCTCAAATTGATTTTATAAGTTTTAATATAGTGTGACTTTGGTATTTGTACATTTTCATTTAAATGGCATTTATTTGCCAAAGTCCCTTCATTTACTCTATCACGTGCCCGATCGCCGTCCGATATCGATCCAATGACAGAAAATCTGTCTTCAACCTCCAGCCGTGCGAGAGTCTAGCCCCTCGACTTCGGCGACCTCGCTCTCCCTCTTCTCTCCATCATTTCCCACGAATTAAGTTCCATTGGATTCGTCTCCTTGAGCTGCATGATTTGAGCCCTCACTCGACGCCTCTCACGCACTGTGGCCGAAATGCCCTTGTGTGCTAGCCGAAACTTCTCCTCTCTCCTGGCATTTTGGTGCTTCACTCTTCCTCACCTATAAATGGAATCTCCCTCACCTTCGTCGGCATCATTGCGAATTTTCTCTGGTGCCAATTTTCCCATAGCCTCCATGGTTAGCCACCACCCCCCACCTTCTCCCAATACTTGCGGAACTTTTTCTCAATTCTCGGTGATACCTGCAAGCTAATAACTCGATCAGGTGAGTTCGGCTCCTTCTCCTCATCGTTTCAAGCACTTGAAGTCTCGGTTTGGTCTAGTATAGCATAAACACCCAATTGGGCAAGCCTCCATGTTGAGGCCATGGATGGCTCATGAGGAGGAAGATGACCAATGGTTTTTATGATTTTGCCCTCATATGCGCCTCCCACTCTATTTTTATGTCAGGGGCATTTTTGTCTTTATCCACCCCTCTCACACAAGCCACTCAGCCTATGTGGCATTTTCTTGCAATCTGATTGATCCATCTTACTTAATTCATAGTAAATTGGTCCTTACTCAGAAAAATACAAATAAATAGTCATTGGAAAGCCTTTTTCATGTAGAATCTGATTTTATGGTTTTTGAGTCCTAATTCTATTTCCTTTTTCGAAGTTTTCTTTGAGTGCCATTTTGAGTATGCTAAATGTTCTAAAAATGATAAATAATTCATTTTAACTCTAGATTGAGAAATAAAACATGTTTTCGTAATCAATGAAACTTAAGTGGTCTTTTGGTCCTAGTTTTGAGTCCTAAATTAGTAGCTTTCGAATAAGGTCTAAAATGTGTATTTCCTTTATACTTTATGCTTAATAAATGCTAATTCATGTGAAAATTTTGTAATTAGGGAAAATGATCTTGGATACAATCTAATCAGTGACTATTATGGATGTGAATCTACAATAAGGTATGTGACTCTTATTTATGTATTTAACCCCTATTTATGTATGTGGACCCTACTTATGTATGTGAAGTCTATTTATGAATGAATGATGAATGTGAATGTGCAATTAACCTATCCTTCAGTTGGGCTTTTATTCAACCCTACAATCACAATGTGGTAGCCTTGATATCCTTCTATTGCCTTTATTGGCTCTTTATTTACTTGAATCTTATATTGCCAGTGTGGCTCATTTATTTGGATTATTTGAATAATGCTATGGACAATGTTGGCCCATTCATTTACTTGATTTAATTCATGGGTTTTATTCCCAAATGCTATGATGCAAATATTATTTATATTTCCACTACTGCCAAGTGGATTACTCAGCATGAGGAATTTTTGACCAAATAACTAATGTAGTGTACATGAGTACAAACCACCCATAGAGGGCATGTGTAATTTTTCCCTGGGGAATGTGCATTTTCTCCCCATATTATATATATTTTTGAGGTTTGGGACGTGCATTTTCCCCTCTCCTATTGGTTGAGGTCCGGTAGGTACATCACCCTGCATTACAATATTTGTTGTCAAAATATCATTCATGCTTTTTTATTATTATTGTGGTATATGCATTTTGGCATAAGTTCTTAAATATTAATAATTATACCTGCCTCATAGTTTTGACTTTCGTAGTATAGTGAATCATTTTATTATGCAATGTTGTGCTTTATCTTTTGTCCTTATTCCTTTGATTGACACATACTTTTACCTCTCTCTTACTGGGTGATCCCAACCACCCAGGTATAGGATCAGAGTGCGCAGTTGAAGCATGGTGAACTAGTCTAAGGCTAGGGATATGGAGTTCAACCTTCTAGCTTGGACCTAGCTATAACTGCCTATATGTTAAGTTGTTTTTGTTTGGAGACAAGTTGATTTGGTTTTAATCTTCCTCTACCTAGATCCAGTTGTTTGTATAGAGTTGTACACCCTTTTGGTAAATTTTGTAAAGTACTCTCTATAAAATTGAATATAGTCAAAGTTTAAAATTCTGCTACTACACATTGGTGTTTTTGTTTACCATGATTATTTAGTAAAGATGTTGGTGTCTTTACAGCAATAAAATGATTCACTATACTACGAGAGTCAAAAGTATGAGGCAGGTATAATAATTAAGATTTAAGAACTTATGTCAAGATGCATATACCACAATAATAATAAACAAGCATGAATGATATTTTGATAACAAATATTCTAATGCAGGGTGAGGCACCTACTGAACCTCAACCAAGAGGAGAGGGGAAAATGCACGCCGCAAACCTCAAAAATATATATAATATGGGGAGAAAATGCACATTCCCCGGGGAAAAATTACAAATGCCCTCTATGGGTGGTTTGTAATCATGTACACTACATTAGTTATTTGATCAACAATTCCTCATGCTGAGTAATCTACTTGGCAATAGTGGAAATATAAATAATATTTGCATCATAGCATTGTGGAATAAAACCCATGAATTAAATCAAGTAAATGAATGGGCCAACATTGACCATAGCATTATTCAAATAATCCAAATAAATGAGCCACACTGGAAATATAAGATTCAAGTAAATAAAAAGCAAATAAAGGCAATAGAAGGATATCAAGGCTAGCACATTGTGATTGTAGGGTTGGAAAAAAGCCCAATTGAAGGATAGGTTAATTGCACATTCACATTCGTCATTCATTCATAAATAGACTTCACATACATAAGTAGGGTCCACATACATAAATAGGGATCACATACATAAATAGGAGTCACATACCTTATTATAGATTCACATCCATAATAATCACTGATTAGATTTATCCAAGATCATTTTCCCTAATTACAAATATTTCACATGAATTAGCATTTATTCAGCATAAAGTATAAAGGAAATACCCATTTTAGACCTTATTCAAAAGCCACTAATTTAGGACTCAAAACTAGGACCAAAACCTCACTTATGTTTCATTGATTAGGAAAACATATATTATTTCTCAATCTAGAGTTAAAATGAATTATTTATCATTTTTAGAGCATTTAGCATACTCAAAATGGCATAAAATCAGATTCTACATGAAAAATCCTTTCCAACGACTATTTTTTTGCATTTTTTTGAGCAAGGACCAATTTACTATGAATTAAGTAAGCTGGACCAATCAGATTGCAAGAAAATGCCACATAGGCTGAGTGGCTTGCGAGAGAGGGGCGGAAAAAGATGAGAATACCCCTGACATAAAATTAGAGTGTCAGGCGCACGTGAGGACAAAATCGTAAAATCCATCGGTCAACTTCCTCCTCACGAGCTAGCCATGGCCGCGACAGGGAGGCTTGCCCAATTGGGCGTTTCTGCTATACCGGACCAAACCGAGACTCAAGTGCTTGAAACGACGAGGAGAAGGAGCCGAACTCACCTGACCAAGTTATTAGCTTGCTGGTGTTGTCGAGACCCAAGAAAAAGTGCCATAAGTATTGGGAGAAGGTGGGGGTGTCAGTGGCTAACCATGGAGGCTACGAACAAATTGGCACTAGAGAAAGTTTGTAATGATGCCGACGGAGGTGAGGGAGATTCCATTTATAGGTGAGGAAGAGTGAAGCACCGAAACACCGGGGGAGAGGAGAATCTTTGGCCGGTGCACATGGGTGTTTTGGCCACAGTGCACATGAGGCGTCGAGTGAGGGCTCAAATTGTGAGGCTCGAGGAGACGAAGCCAACAAAACTTAATTCGTGGGAAATGATGGAGAGAAGAGGGAGAGCAAGTTCGTCGAAGTCGAGGGGCTAGACTCTCACATGGATGGAGGTTGAAGACAGCTTATCCGTCATTGGATCGAGATGGGACGGCGATCGGGCACGTGACAGAGTAAATGAAGGGACTTTGGGGAATAAATGCCATTTAAATGAAAACGATTCAAATACCAAAGTCACACTATATTAAAACTTATAAAATCAATTTAAGGGATCAAATAAAGTCAAAATGACCTCAAATTTCAACCATAGGTTAATTACAATGCGTAGAACAATTCTATGTCATTAGTTTCTCATTTTATACACATTTTGGCTCTTAAATGCTATATTGGCTATTAATGCATATTTTAATGTATAAAATGAATGATTAATGTGAAAAGAGTCTTTTAATGACATGAGTGAGTGAGATTCGAGATATTAGATACATATCAATATTAAGAGTCATATCTCATCATAATACCATCTTTTCATGCATTAATATCATTTTTGAGGAGAGAGAAAGAAAAGGGTTAATTATTCTTATATATTAATTCAAATACACATTATTACTCATATCTTAGCCAAAAAGATATTGAAGCTCCAAATTAACATTATCTACCAATTATCTATCATTAAAGGCCATATAGCATAATTAGTCCTCAAATATCACATTAATTGGAACATTTGTGCAAAAACCCATTCATTGCCATGAATGTGGGTAAATATTGATTTCATCATCAAATAAAGTTCAAATTGGTCATGGAGGCCAAAAAGGATTCAAAAGATGGGAAATTTATGAAAAAGATCCAAAAAGGACTAGAAAGAAAATAAAAGCTCAAAAGTGGGTAAATTGCATAAAGGACCATGAGATTCAGTCTGTTACAACACTCCACCTTTTAAAGAGAATTCCGTCCCTGAAATCACAACAAGAGGGAAGAGGGAGGGTGAGTGTGTAACATCCCAACATTAGGTAACTAGGTGTTACTTCAAATCTATGATACTTCACAAGCTCTATACATAAGCCAAATCTCATTAAGGTTTCCATTACCTTTTATCAAACGTAATATAATTAACATGTTTGGCTTATAAGCATAATCTTCATCATGAAAAAGCATCATCATTATTATTCCATTACTTGTTTCATGTTGTACTCACATAGTTGTAACAAAGTCTACATCTCAACATTAAGCACAATATATTACCCTTATTTATCCCATTAATTGTTTTAAGCACAATTTGGGTTTACTAAGCAAATCCCAATATTATAATGTATTAGGTCACAAACCTCAATAACATGAATTCTTTCTCCATTATTCTTATATTACCATCATATGGAATTATCATAGATCATTATGTAAGAAAAGGATAATATAATCCAACAAGTTATTAAGTCTACAACAATCCCAATTAATGTCACATTAGCTTTCATACTCGTATTAATGACATCATTAACCATTTTCTCCTATGACACTACATGATATGAATTATACATAACATCACATTAGGCATTAATGTATATTCATGTGAATCCAAATACTCATAGTCATGTTTGTGTCATTACATGCATTTTAGTGGACAATATGAAACACATTAAACATTAATGAATTGATTCTCATACTAAATCATGATAAGGTGATTAATGAGATGTATATTAGAGAACAAGGTGATATGCCTTACATGTATTGATAACTTGATCATAATTATGATTTGGTGATTACAAACCATCTATATATACCAAGGTATATTATGTGAGGGTGACACCTAAGTTAATAATGTATCATGAAGGCATCAAGGATATGTATGTATTTATATGTTGTCAAGGCTTAGATAATTGCATATTAGGGTTTAGGTCATCATGACCATTACATGCAATGCATTCCTAGCAAGCACTAGTCCCTTAATATTACTAACCATACTATTAGGGTGACATGGTCAACATTATGTGTATCCACAATTAGTGACGAGTAACTCACTATTATGTGCATTAAGAGTATGTTAAGGTTCAAGCATATGAACAATCCCTTAGATGACTTATTGTACATATATTAATTTGTGTATAGAAAAACAAGATGAATTATAATCATAAGTAGTTTTCTCAACACTAAACATATATAAGCTCACTAATCCCATGTCTATGGAGTTAGGGTTTCAAAAAATAAAGTAACTTGAGTTCGAATGTTATATGTTAAGTTGTTTTTGTTTGGAGACAAGTTGATTTGGTTTTAGTCTTCCTCTACCTAGATCCAATTTTTTGTATAGAGTTGTACACCCTTTTGGGAAATTTTGTAAAGTACTCTCTATACAATTGCATATAGTCAAAGTTTAAAATTCCGCTGCAACACATTGGTGTTTTTGTTTACCATGATTATTTAGTAAAGATGTTGGTGTCTTTACAGTGAGGATAATGGCTCCAACTTGTGATGTAATAAAGAAGAGGTTTTGAACACTGAAAGATCTGGTAAAACCCAGTCTACCAAGAACATCACTAAGTTTTGGATAATATACCCTTGATGATTGCTTTATGCCTTAAAAAGAGAATTTGATATGGAAGACTTATGAAGACTCTCCTTGGGCTCAAAATCCCAAGGATTGCTATATATTGGCTTCCTCATTTAGGTAACCATCGAGGAAAGCATTTTTTATATTAACCTAGAACATAGACCAATCCTTGTCAAGAAATATTATAGTCATGATGGAACCCATGTGAGTCAAAGAAATCTATAGCTTATGCTTGGGTAAATCTTTTGGAAGAAAGATAAGATTTGAGATGCACCAATCCATCAAACTTGAATCTAATACACAAAATTGACTGGAAGCCAACAATAATTTTTTGGAGGCGGTGAAACAAGATCCCATGTCCCATTTTCATGCAACACTATCATTTCCTTGAGAATCACAACTTTCCAACCAAGGAGCTGAAGTGCTTGTGATAATTTTTTAGAATTTGAATGAAATCAAGTTGTAGGGCAATGGTTTTACTGGTACAAGAAGGTTGGGATAGTAAACATGTATGAGAAATTAGAAGACTAAGAGTGAAATAATGTGTACCTTTATAGGGAACCATGTGGCAATGTATATCCTCATAAGTGCATGATTGTGCCAGTTCTATGTCGATAGTGGAGGAATGACAGGAGTTGTAGTATGACGGATCATGGGTACATGGTCCATTGGTCTAGAAAGATCCAAATCAACAAACTCATATTGAGGTGTGGAGGATGATAAAGGAGAATCAAAGAAAACATCTAACTCACGAAACATAACATGGATGGAGATATACATATGACAATTTATAGGGCTATCACAGTGACAACCTTTCATAAAGGTAGAAAAGATAAAGAAAACTATTTTGATTGAGCAACAATTAAGTTTATCAACTCTTGGATCATGGTTATTATAAAAGACAGTGCACCAATAAATATGAAGGGGAATGTGAAAAGCCTTCTTAGTGGGGATAATAATGTTATCCAAAAAGGTATATTGTTTCATAAAATAAAAGATAGTTTCAATTGATAAGGTAGCATGAAGTGATGACAACTTCAAACTAATATGACTTAGATAATTTGTCTTGAAATATAATAGTGGAAGAAATGTAAAGTAAATGATGATTTTTACTTTCAAAAACCCCATTTTTTGTGGGGTATGAGTGTAAGAATGTTGATTGATTGTTCCAGAGCTAGATTAAAATGAGGATACCTGAACTATAACATATTCTAAATCATTGTCGATTCAAAAACCTTTAATAGGTTTGTTGAATTTTTTTGAGAACATTTTATGAAAGGTCTAAAAAACACTAAGCATCTTATCATGGGACATCGATAAGTGCAACCATGTCACATGATAGAAATCATCAATAATTGTAAAAAAATATATAAATTCATTATAAATAGTGGTTCATAATGGACCAAAATGTCACTTTGAATCACATATTAAAATCCTTTTGGGTTTGACACTTTTTCTTTTTTAGCAATAGAGGTTGTTCAACTTCTTAAGAGGGTTCAAAATTTTATGCATAGTAGCATCATGATCCCCAAGTCTATGGATGTAGTGTTTCAGAGGATTGGGTTTGCTATTTATACAGAATTGGTGGTGCAACGTGTTGCTCATCTTCCTTACTCTTCATTGTGAATCTTTTCTTGTTATAATATCAAATGAATCACATCAAAAACAACTTTAGAACATAAATAGTTTTATGAGAGAAATAACTACCATAATGCTTGCTAAATTGACAAGATTCACATGGAAGAGTTTGCAAACTAGATAATAATGGTTCCAAGAGATTTATATTTTTAAGAGAGCGGTGACCGTATCACTAATTTAGTTAGAGAGGTTTGCACATAAGAATGAAAGATGGAGGGGCATTGTCACCAAGTTCATACAAATTGTTAGACCTAGAATGTGAACCAATCTTTGTCAAAGTTTGAGAATCCTACATCACTAAACCATGGCTATCTAAGATGACGTTGCAAGTATAGGCATCAACTACTTTCTTGGCAAGTATCAAATCAAATGGAGAATTGGGAATAAAATGGACAAATTTAAGTTTAAGATTATGTGACTCCCACATTAATGAATAGTTAACATGGACCATCAGTTATAGTGACAAATGAAGTTGGAACATATAACTTGGTGGAGAAGGAGAGACAATGTATCATACCTATCATATGTTAAGTGACCCCACAATTAATAATCCATGGAGAACAAGATGCTAGAATGGAGGCCTCGACATTAGCCTAGTTGGAGGCTAGATGCATCAAAGTTGTCACAATAGTTTGCATGGTTATAGATACCCCCAAATCCCATGGGTTGTTCAGGATCCTTTTGAGAGGCTTGCAACTTCTCATATTCAACTAATGAGATAGTGACAGGCAGGGTGTCTATCCCTTGGGAAACATTGCCAATACCATTGTCATGACTACACCTATAAGGATGATCGTCCTTTCAGTAACAATTTTGCTCGAGGTATCCAAACTTATTGCAACATTCACATTAGGGCTATGCAAGACGTCCATGGGCACAACCACAAGCAATGGATACAATCAGTAGTTGTGAATCTAATACAATGGATGAAGGATCCAAATATCAGATTGATGAAGATGAGAGAAGATGACTTCTAGAGTGGGATAGCTCTCACCTAATGAGACGATGCCGCATGCTCAAAAATATGCTTGATTGATGCCACTGATAAATTTGACATTGACGAGATTGACACACACTTTGGTTTGATTCTTGGAAGGGATAGGATTAAGGTAATCAAGCGGTTAGGCCATTCCAAAAATAAAGTCAAAATATTCATCAAGAGTCCCTTCTCCATTGTTTTCAACAAAGAGTTTATCTCAAATTTTATAGAGACACAATAGATTTTTTTTTCTTTTGTATAGTGAAATGGAACAACATTCCATAATTCTTTTGTAGTGTTGTGCAACATATATTTAGAGGAAATAGACAACTCCATACTATTCCAAAGCCATCTATTTACTTGGGTATTCTTCCTCTTTCATTCAAGGGTATCATCAACAAGCTTGTCTATGAGCTTCACCTTATCTTTATAATAGGGAATAATTTGAATACAACTCAACCACATCAGGGAGTTTCCGCCTCTAATTTGATGATGAAGATAGGAGCATTGTTATTATGGACAAAGCTTTGAGATGAATCCTTATCTTTTTTTTTTATCAGTAAGCGTGCCACTATATTCCTTCACAAAAAGAAACTGTACAAAGGGGAGCGAAGCTCAAAGCGTCCTATCTGTGTAGGGCTTTGTAATCACTATCTATCCTCCTCCACACAACATTGATGGAGGGGTTAACATTCTCAAAAATGGTTCTATTCCTATCACACCAAATGTGGTATATGATAAGTATGCTAATAAGTTTGCTCCTTTTGTCCGTGAGGTTCATGAGGTCTGAAACGGATGAATCCTTATCTTCAAATACAATGAATAATCATGCACACTGGTAGAACAACAATGAAGATAATCAACAAGTGGTAAAAGAATTATGATATGAGAGAGATAGTAGAAAATGAATGATATCACATTAAGAAGGAATTATGAAAGAAAAAAGATAAATGATTACTTATTCTTAACAACACTCACCCATGAATGTAGGGATAATACCTGGATAGGAAAAGAACACAGAAGAAGGCTGAAAGTTGTTACAAACTTTTAGTAAAGGATCTCTATCATGTCGTAGTAAATGAGCTACCATAATATTTGGTAGGTGATTGAAAATATCAGTACTAATTGGATTCATGTGAAGGTTATTACGCTACGGGGTACCCTATATAGGGGCAATGAGTGAAACCCCTTAGGGAATTGTGACTTGTGACTCCCCTTCTAAAAAATTGTGCAAACTAGAGTAGAGAAACCCTAGAAAAAGAGTAGCAAAGGAGGAAATTTGTAGAGGATTAGTGCCTAGAGAAAGCCTAGGTAGTGGCAACCTAACGGGACACCTATCCAGCAGTCGGTGGCATGTTACAACACTGCTACTAGCCATTGTTTATTTTGAATGGTCTGTCGGTGGTGGGCCAACAGGGGAGTGGGAGTGGGGATGAGTGAGAGAGAGTAAAAGGAAGAAGAAGAAGAGATAGAGATATATGAAAGGGTAAGTAGTTTAGGAAAGTGAGAGGAAGGGTTGGTTGCTTTTCTTTAAAACCCATAGGGTTAGAAATTTTTTCTTGCTACCATGTAAAGAGAAATTTTTATATGTTATGAGAGAAGTATATAGGTTCATACATATACATATACACACACATATATATGTACACACACACACACACACACACACACACACACACACACACACACACACACATATATATATATATATATATATATATATATATATATATATATATATATTTCTATGGGTGTATGTATAGACCGGTGTCAAGGTACAGTGTATTGGAGACATAATATAACATAAAATAAACCAATACTAATGAGCTTAAGTAGAATTATCCTATTTATCTATTATAGAGATAATAACTAACATAAAATAACAAAAGAAAATTATATAATGACATTTCTTAAAAATGGGTTTCATTACGGATCAACTCTCTAATTTTACTAGGCATAAGCCTTTGTATCATTCATGACTAAAAACATTATATGAATTTGAAGAAATTAAACATTGTGTTGCATGATTTTGTTTAGCCAATGAATAATATAAGGAAGGAAGTAGAAGTTAACACATGATAAAGTTGTGATCATGCTATGCAATAAGGTAAATACATAATTTTTAATCTTGTTTATATAAATGGCATACCAGGCACATAGTTTAGATATATAGACAAGAATATAATAGAAGAGAAAAAAGGGGCAATTAGGAAATCGACCTTGACTCCCGTGCACCCAAAAGGAATGACAAATACTTCCTTGTGTCAACATTATCTTTGCAAGCACCCTTTGTAATGTCAGCACGTTAGAGAAACCATGTCCTTCACCTCCTCTGACCTTGATTCCCTACACTCCAAAATCGTTGAAACTACAAAAAAAGATGTGATCATATGCATAGATTAATGGATTTAGATTTCCCTATGACAATACATACAAACTTATTAGAATACACAAGGGTCAATTTGTTGTTCTTCAAAAAATTAAAGACAAAAATGAAGGACATGGTTGTCTGAATTTTGGGCTCAAGTTGACTCTAGGTCATAAAAGATTGATTGTATTTTATGACAGTCTATAAGGAGTGGGAACAATTAGGGGATCCACTCACTTACTTTAAGGAAATAATAAAAAATCCTCCATTGTCAAATGTGATAATGATATTTCACAAAGAATGATAAATTAAAATCCAAGTATGCATTTTATCATTCACCAAAAATGTAGAAATAGAAGATAAAAAGATCTAACTATTATAATATTTATGTCTAGATTTGTTCTTCACCATGAATGGTGTACAAAAAAGGAAACTATAAGAAATATGTTGCAGAGAGTAAACTGACAACCTCAATTTTCCACCCAAGAAAGAACCAACTACACTTGGATAAGCCCTAGTCAACTTTGGTCCACTCCTCCTTGCTCTATACCTAAGGGGTCAGAATCATACTCATAAGAGAAGAAAAAGCGGATGTTGTCAACATAAAATCCAATATGTGCATATAAATAGTGACTAGACAATAATAGGTAAAAGGCCAACAAATATTACAATAAGGCATTCCAAGAAGAAGAGAGAGAAAGGATCAACCAAATAGATATCAAAAGAAATCTTCATATAGTAAAAAAAGAGAGTATATGATGAGCCAATAAAGTTTACAATTTGAAATTCTCACCTTTAAATCTCAAATTGGAGAACAATATTGAATAATTTGTGCATGTAAATTATCATGATAATAACAAGTATAATAAAACTCCATGTATATGGCTTCACCACCATATACACATTATGCGAACACCACCATAATCTTCACGGGAGTAATGGAATCACAACATTATTATCTAGGATCAGGAATTACCATCTGCACCCTTTTCTAGTAATATACACACAACAGGGATACACCTCCTAGTGTGTACATTATACACGTTGTTTAAATCAGTCAAGCATTTCAAATAGAGAGGAAAACACCGGTTTAATCATATTACAATATAGTATCAAAATAAGAAAGACATCATACAGATGCATAAACATGATGTAATGATACAATCATGGAAAACATATGGGAATTAGGTATGCATTGAATATGGATTTATATACTCATAAGGATGCAAATTTAATGAAACAACAATAAGAAATTAGTGTAGTTAGAATAGTCTGTATAACCAATTTCAAGAGTCCAGACCCAATAGGGTCAAACACATGTAAACATGTGACATTCAAAGTAATATCTCACCATCAAGTCAAAGAGAGATAGAGGGAATAAAAATCATTGTCCAATATACTATTGAGGGAATACACTATACCTCAAAAATGCTCTACAAAAGTCAAAGTCCAATCCTACATCAAATCAAAGTATATCTTCACCTATTATTGTATTAGATGTAAATCATTAATTAATGGTTATAACATAAAACCTAGAAATATCAACTCTTTTTTATAATAAAATTAGGTTATGAAACTTAGACCAATTAGTCCTATTTTCTAATTCCAATGAGCATTTATATGTATTTTTATGACAAATAAATAATTTGTTATGGATTTTGCAAATAAAATCAATTTACAAAAAATTAAACAAAATACTCAGAGTAAAAGACTAATAAGCCCCTGCATTATGCATTATTATCTTGATGTGTGGCATGCATGTAAACTCAGTCACTTAAAATAAATCATGATAAAGCACCAAAGTAGAACTTTAAACACTAAAAACACCATGGCCAACATGACATGCTTTATTGAATCCATTAGCAAAAGTGTAAAATACCACTTTCTCACCTTTTTCTTTATGGTGTGACTCATGAAGACTCTGAACACACACACAGTCGTCATAGGTTTAAAAAAACTAACCACTATCTTCCACTAGAATATAAACAATGGTTAAAGGATGCATTCTTTGCCATCCACACTAGAAATGAGTTTGTGAACACAAGTAGAGTTTTGGGAGCTACACTACCACAACCCATTCTCTCTGCCACCAATTTCTGATGGGAGGAGCACAAAACCCGACCAAGGGAAGGAGGGAGCACAAAAGAGATTGGAAACAAGCGCCAAGACAAGACAATAGTGTTAGTCGGTGAAATAGTGAGTTTGATAGTCAGGATAGCGAGGAACTAAGCCAATTACAAAATAACAACAAAGAAGACCAAGAGAGATGAACACATTTTTACCTCAAATTAATTAGTATGAATGATAAGAAAACATTCAACAGAAATCTAAGATGAGTTTTGGTCCGTCACTTTGGAGCTTGAAGGTTGGGGATCCTCCAAGAAGCCTAGATCACTACCGCAAGTAGACTAGGTAGGGCGACAAGTTCTAGGGTAGGTAGAGAAGACACAAGGTGTTGGTAATTCCTTCTAGGATATATGCAAATCTCATGGATATGTTACTTATAGGCGAGGTGTTTGGGGATGGCTAGGATGCCCGATGGAGGCAGGAAATAGGGGAAATAAGAAACCCCTGCACTAACTTGTATGTTGGGGAGATGACCCGTGATCAAGTTGGGGGTTGGTTGATTCAAAATCCAATGAGGAAGGTGAAAATAAAACTTGCAGATAATGAGGAGGAATAGAGAGGGATATCCACAAAAGGAGAAATGACACAAACTATAGAGTCCCAAGTGGTGCGGGACTCAAGGAAGAAAAAGTTTAACTCTCTTCCGATGTAAATTTGATGACTTGCAAAGAGACTGAAATAAATGAGAACTGTAAACCAACGTGACAAAGTGAAACTTTAAAAAATCCAATAGATAAGTTATGTAATATGATAAACTGAAGAAATAAAAAATAAAAACCAAATTCAAAATTACATTAAGATTGTATAATTCAAGATTATCTTTACTTATGAATTTGGAATAGCAAACATTATCCATTTCGGTTGAGACTACCTAGACTAATTAGGACCCAAGGAATTTGGTTTTGGGCGTAGATTTATGTTCTAGGAACAAGTTATGTGAGTTCCAATACAATTAGGGCTTAACTCATTATCAAAATATTAATTATTATGTATCACATTAAGTTTCAATAGTTAGAATTTATAGTCCAATTTTCACCATCTTATTACCATGTAGGTCACATGACATTATATTATACCGATCATGATAACTATGTCCAAGAATTCAATATTAACTCAAATAATGGCACATTAATCACTTCCACTTCCATTAACATCCATTTATGTTCAAATTCTATTTATCAGTCATATTATTGTCCAAATGAAAATTTCACTTATACTTATTCACATTAGGTTACTAATAATACACATTTAGTTATTATGTGTGTGTTAGTGAACAAGGTGAAACATATTACATATTAATCAACTGATTTACATATGAAGCCACAATTAGGTGATTAGGTACAATATACATGTATTAATATATGATATATGGTTATGGAACTTGATGTCGTTAATGTCTCATGAATGTCATCAAGGATGTACATGTTAGGGTTAGTTGGTTATAACTCATGGTTTCGGTCAACACGATTCACTATACATCACAAACACCTCGTCAACACTCATGAAGTCCAGGGTTAGAGTTTCTATGCATTCATAATCAGAGTTTACACTTGGGTTAGACATTATATATGCATTAGGGTACAAGCATGTAAATTACTCATTATTTATACATTATATGTTCATCTGCATACACCCATGTGTTAGGTTATATCCTTATCCTTGTTTATTCAAATATAAATATTAAACATTCTAGCATCCTAGTCATGAGAGTAGGGTTTATAGATGAATCATAGTCAAGTTTTGATATGTTCACAACCAGATTTGGAACCAGTCCTAACATAGATTTCGATCGCTTTGTCCAAACCTGTAAACGATCCAAATTGTCAAATCTAGAAATCAAAACTAATCTAGACTCATGTATGGGCCAACATATTCAACTAAAAATTGATTAGAGTTGTAAAAACTAGAATCTAAAAGCTAGCTACATCAACATTGTAGTTCCATCTAATACATATTTTTTTTGCTAGTATGACAAAAAAATACATGAGCCCACATATGTCGTATCTTGGAACCGTCTGCCTTGTGAATGTTATAAGATGAAACAGACTTAGATTCAAATTTCAATCGATTTATCTGAAGCAGTGGTTCACCTAGTTGTCAAATTAGAACCCAAAACCGATCTTATCTAGAGCGTCCGAAATAAGATTCACAAATTCTGCCATATCATTGACAATCCTTAGAAATACATAATATATCGGATATAGATGCATATGCTGTTGGTAAGATGCTGTTTATTTAATTTTACTAACTACAAAATATACAACACGGGTACAAATGCAATATTATTATAGTATGAAGTGCATAATGTACAGTAATAGTGCTATACTAGTAAATTTAACGTTAATAAATCCAGCGTTGCATAATCTCGCCAAATAGATATTTTATCTTTTGAAAATGTGTTTTGGTTACATAATACATGAACGCACACTCGTGCATGTTGGCCCATAAAAAATACACAATAAACAATAAAATCATTTTTTACATATTCATATGGTTTCCAAATTGGTAGCATGAACCGACCCCACCGGAGTTGACGGTATTCAGATTCAGCGCACCGCTTGCTGCACGCGTTTAGGCATTTTGCTCCATGCATGCATGCGCTGGCGGCCATTTTCTACTGCTGCTACAACAGCGGTACGTCAAACCCATGATTGTACTTGTGTCTGTGGTTGTGAGGCTTTTATTGCTTGTGCGCGAGCGGTGGCGCAATGAGCGCTAGCTGCTGTACCGGAATCGATAACCAGAAACCGCCGTCGAGTACAGGACGGCCAGGTTACGGCTACGACTACTTTCCGAAAATCCGGATGTGGGCCTCCCGCTCCGCCTCTCCCGCTGCAGCACAGGCACATACAAACATATAGACGATTGACCGTCTGCTCACGGAGACCGAAAACGCATCAAGATACGCACACTTTGTGTGCCCCTGAGTTGTTAATTCTGCTTGCCAGACGATGCGGCATTCAAGTTCAAAGAAGACGCCGGGCTCCGGTCGCTCGAAATAGCGTTTTCTTGCATTTCCACAGTTTAAGTCGGCAACAGCTTGCCACCGTTATCTCGACCGTAGCCTACAACTGCATGCGGAAGACGATCCATTCATTGCCCATCTCTTCCAACATCTCGCCGTCGTGGTCGTTCTAAACCACAACCACCTCACCACCGTGTGGCCATGACCTGGTGTGCAGCTTGCACACTACAGTTCTAAGTTTATTTATCGGTAGAGATGCATACGCGTCCTGCCGCTGGGTTACACTCAAAGCCGGACGGTTAGGTTCCAATATGACGCGTTGGACTTTATTCCCAACATTTTCACCCACTTCTTTGCCACCTAGGGAAAAGCCTAAAAGTTGTCCGCTTCTGCTGGTCACGCTGATCACATGTGCAAAAAATACAACTCAACTAAATCATTATTTCAAAAATCCTGCTATAATCTTGATCCAGAATTAACGAAGTCCAGGATTCTTAAGAATCAGAACAAAAATTATTTTTAGTAAAATTTTAGATATAACTTGGAATTTTTGTTGAGTCATCATAGAGATGCATTGTAAGTGTTTTTGTATTAGGTTTACTAACACAATCATGTTGTGTGAGTAGAATTCATAATTATGAGTTATCAGTTAAGATCGGAAATGATGAGTAATTCCTTCTAAGGCTATTTTAATTGAGTTAATTCGGGAACACAGAATGGAGTAAGAAATAAAAAAGGGAACGACAAGTGAGAATTCAAATGGAAAGAATGCCATGAAGAAAGTGAACAAGAGAAATTAGTAATTAGGTAATTAAAAGTAAACATGAGATATAAGTTTCATTTAGTATAGTATATTTTTATAGATTAATCATTAAGTAGCTAAATTCTTTATTAACAAACTCTAGATTTATATCAATTACAAAGTTAATATACAACAAAAGTTGGCCAAGTCATGAACATAATAGAGTTTGACATGAAGGTCTATGTCGTAATGAAGAAAATAGCATGCCCATTGACATAATTGAGGGTGGAGGTGGATGAAATGCACAAGAGGGGTGTAGGGAATCCAAATAAATGTGGAAAGAGATCCTTAATATATTTTGGTGTATTTAACATAAGTACAATACACAACATAAATTAGAGGTCATAGTGGTACTCAATTTCTTACTGAGACATCCAATAGGCTAATATAGCACGCTTGAACCTAATTTTTCTTAGCTACGGTAATGAGAGGATGAATGCCATCTACTCATTATATAACATAAAATGAGTTAACTAAGATATTTAGCTAAGAAACTATAAAATGGGTTAACTAAAATATTTAATTGAGAAACTCCATAACAAGAAAAGAGAGTCAACTAGAGGCAATCTATGTCGTCGGGGATCACCACCCTCATTCGAAATCCACTCCAACATCATTAACACCATGGCTCCACCTCAAATGATATCCTTAACATACCTTAGGCCTTGGTAGATACCAACCATTGACAATTGTTGAAGAGGGCAACGATAGGATGTTGTAGACTTGCCTTATACACTCTAGAGGTTATCATAGATCTTAAATTGATCACACCATCAACCATTAGGTCATTAGTGACTTGATCCAAGTTTATGTCAACTAGAAATGAAAATAAAATGAACAACTAAGGCTTATAGTGACCTAAGCCCAAACTATGCGATTTGAGCCACTTTTAAGTGTTTCTATCAGTCTCATATCAAGCTTTCTACTGTTCCACAATGAATTTTACTAGTTTGCAATTTTTGTATTTATTTTATACATGGTCTTAAACTATAAAATTTAAGCATTTATTATAAGCTCTTTCCTAAACTAAGAACAAAAAATATCATAATTTGTTGCACGTATAATTTTTAAGGTTTCAATGTATCATATTACACAAAAGCTAACCATATATAAATAATTAATCCTATTTGATCTCAGGATAGTAGGTTATACACAAGTATGGTGAAAATGATTGCATAATGGGTGAATACACTCCCTTATAACTTGTAAAAATTCCAAACAAATAACCAAGTTAATGCAGAATATTCTACAATACATGTGTAAAGAACGAGGTTGTAACATATCAAAACCTAGCATCTTGACTCTAGTAACCCTAATCCTAGGAACATGATGGTTTCATGCCTAAACCTCTAGCTTTGTCCAAACAAGGATATATATAAACCCCAATGGACTGGTTTGTACCTTTATGAACATTAAATACACATATAATTGTGTAACTCATGTATAAACCCTTATTTAGGTCATATGTAAACCTAATTGTGCCTTAGATCTATAAACCATCATATGAAGATCAAGTGGATAGGTGAGCTAATTCTAAGCTTGGAATATTGTTATGTGATGTGAGGTGCTTTAGTTTCCCTAAACCCTAGTTCAGTACTTTTAACCAGCCTAATCTACATATGCTTGGTACCTCACATTTGCATCATTAGGTGTTATGATGATATACGATGATTCAATATTCCTAAAATGAATTTACTAACCTAAGTGATGCATGATATGCAAGTAATATTCCTTAATTTTGTCAAATATGTTAGATGTAGAGCTCTATAAGGGGGGTGAATAGAGATTCAAAACTTGCACAAGAATAGTTAGACCTTCAAATTATATCAATTGAAACCAAAAGATAAAAGTGAATGTGGAGGTCCTATCTAAACAAGCATAGAAAGGATAAGAGAGATTGAAATAAACACTTGGACAAGGCATTTAGGATAGTTCCAATCTCCAAACTAGGGTACCGTCAATCCACTTCTTAGAGAGGTCTACCTATAGGACTTTACAACCCATGTATACATATATTGCATTAGAAGAGATATAAGAAGACCAGCTTACATCCAAGGACTTACTTATCTAAGATAAGAGTATTCAACCTACACAAGGACTTACCCACCTGATCAAGATGTCTTCAGCTTTCACCAATGACTTACTCAGACTTGCATCAAGTCTTTGGTCTTACAGGGATTACCCACTCTTATTGGATCTTCTGCCGTGTCCTTTTCCTTCACTTGAAGAAGATCTTCACGCCTTCTTCAGCCTTAAAGAAGAAGAACAACTCCTCCCTCCCTTAGAGAAGATCACTTCAGTTTTTTCTCTTTGAGAAAGGGGATTGGGAAGTGGAGAGAGGGAGAGATTTATAAGGTAACCATGAGGTAGCTCTCTTATAACATGCCTAACTTACTCATAATCACTAAATGCTTTATAAATGAGAGAGTGAAAGGGGCTCAAAGTGGCTTAGACCAAGAATAGCATGAATGAGAAACCTTGGAATGAAATCCAAGAGGTCCTATTTATAGATGGGGGTGTTCTTTTGAGTGTGGAATCACTTAGAAATAGAAAATAGTCATTTTACAACTTGTAACGGTTCTATTTTCATTTCTAACAACTCTCCAACTATTTGAATCACTTTTTCTACATTTTTCGTACAATGCATTCATTTGAGTTTTAATAAAGGTAACTCAACTGATCTACTATCTGACCAAGCCAATTTTCAAACTATCGACTGAGTTTGTCCTAGGGTAACTTGACTGATAAGCTAAAATCAACTTTGTTAGAAGTTGTTCAGTCGATTTTTGTGAGTGTACAACTCAACCGATCCAATCATTTCCAAAATTCCAACACTAGTAATTGATCAAGATTAAAATTGAACGATAAAGTTGTTGTGACAAATTTTCCAAAATGATTTTCAAGTGATCAAACAATGAAATTACGTGTCCCTATTTTTTTCCATCTTAGTTACATGTCATATCATCTATACAAATGATTACAAAAATATTCTAAGGTGGTTTGGAGTGTTTACCACAAAAGTGCTTTTGCATTGCTTTTAATTTAAACTTGGACAAGCTAGGGCTTGTGTAATTTGATCATTTTCATGTACCTAATACCTGAAATCAATCTCAAACAAACATATTAGATATAT
Source organism: Alisma plantago-aquatica (assembly GCA_963693085.1). Taxonomy (NCBI): domain Eukaryota; kingdom Viridiplantae; phylum Streptophyta; class Magnoliopsida; order Alismatales; family Alismataceae; genus Alisma; species Alisma plantago-aquatica. Next base: position 468,253,574 of record OY856413.1, read on the forward strand.
ATGAATGGAATGGTTAAGTCATTATCAAAACCTTGACAATGTATAACTCTCAAGTCCACATTCTCCCCTTTTTGACAATGACAAACCATTCCTCAACATATTGAAAAGTATATGTAAAGTTATATCTTGACCTTGTAAATCGCAAGGAGATTCATAATCTTAACAATGTGAATTCTCACCCTAAATCTATGCTCACTTGTACTTGCATAGTTAGTCTTTCTACACAAAGCTATATAACATGTATACTACACGGTCCTTTAGCAAGTCACATGATAAAACATATTCATAGACAAGCAAAGGATCACATAGGCAATACAAGCAATATGGTTGAGCTTCAAAACATCAACTTCTCTCTCCCTTTTGTCATTATCAAAACGTAAGGGGGTAGAAGAGCATTATAAATGAGTCTGGTCCAAGCATAACTAATAACATCCAACCACAAGATAAAACATGTAACCACATAACATGTATCAGACAAAGATGAGAGAGAAACAAGTAACATGTGTCATAATCAAAATATGGAAAGCATACCAGTAACTCACATGATAGAACATACATAGAGTTATGATACAGAAGATTAATATTACAATGCATAATCATGCTCTCAAAGAAACTACAAGCCAAAATGATGAAAACAACATGATGATTAAAAACAATACATCTCAATAATGTGCCCATATGTCTTAAGTACGAAGTAGCCTAGAAAGATATATATGATCAACATCTAAAGACTATGAAACTAAAACAACTAAACATCTATGGCAGCTATTTCCATGACATCATCATCATCATCAGCTTCAGGCTCATAGTCATCATCTCCATCTAAAGGTGCAACTATATCACCTTTATCACCAGAGCCACCAGTAAAGACATCATCATCATCAAAACCATCCTCATGGTCATCATCCTCAGATGCCTCCTCGTCATTAGCATCAGCTTCCTCATCGACCTAGTTGGGCATATCTTCATTAACAAAAGGACTGAAACCTCTATAGGGCCACATGGCATTCTGCCCATACCAAGTCATGGCAAGATCATGGATCTCCTTGGCCTGAGGGAAAGTAGGATTAGAAGTGCCAAGGCCTACAAGTAGGGTACCTATGGGCCATCATGGAGAGGTAGCACTCCAGGGGTAGGTGTAGAGGTGGATCCACCAACAACATAGGGTGTAGTAACATAAGCAGTAGTTCGAGGGGCTGGGTAGAAGTGATTATATGCATATGAAGCATAATCACCACTTGGGTGGGGCTAGTATGCAGGGTAAGGATGTGCATAGTATAGGTTCATGGTAGACATGATCTGCCATAGATCATGGTGTAGATGCTCCTGAACCTATAGGTTGTATGCCTTCTAATGCACCATGTAACCCATGAGGGCTTCATTGGATACATGAAACGAGGCACTGGAAGGTTGGGAGGGTGGTGGAGGTGGAGGTTCCTGGGTGGAGGTAGAGGCTCCATGTGTGGTGGAAGAATAAGTAGACAAAAAGTTTTTCTTGAGTGTGGTCTCACTGATACATACTCCTTATCTAAAAAGTTTATAATGAAAATCATGAAAGAAAGACTTCTCAGTTGCAAAGGCAAAGAAACACATATCAAGGTTGGGTAGGGAGGGTGGATGCCTTGGGTATTCTTCCTAGAGACAAAGCAGGTCATATGATGGAGAAGATATCTAGACTACTTAACTCCTATGTTCTTCAAAAGATAGAACATAATCACTACGATATTTTCTGCAATTTAAGGTTGATTCTTTTTGGTGTGAATATTGCAATTGACTACTAAAGTGAGTATGCGGTTTCTGAGACCCAAGGAAGAGGATGGGATGGTGTATTTCTTCTGATAGGGTGTTCAAGGTTTCTTCAAGAATTTATCAATGTCAGGGAGAGTAATATAATATATCTTATAGAAGGCCTCAGGGTCAAGAAGGTTAAAATACTCAAGATAGTCTTTCTCTATGTTCTAGTTACCTTAGTACCATTAAGAAATATATTCAATGTGTCTTCTACGATAGTGAAGTTCTTACTGTCAATCATGGAAGTGATAATCACTTGAGTGTTATGAGGGGGTACAAGAGTGTTATAATTCCATGAAATACTAGTGTACAATTCATGAACCACCTTAGTGCTTATCATCGAATTGTGGAAGAACTGGTGTTCAACACTTAGGGATATAAGGTGATGGTCATAAAGCTACACGGAAACCTCATCTATAACCACTTGTTTGAACGAACGGGGATCAAAACACATAGGAACTTGTTAGAGAACATGTGTACTGACCAGATCCATGTATAGAGTGGCACATGGAATCATTGAATGGTAGTCAGAATGATCTCTGGATTGTGATAGTGGTGATTGTATTTCTTAGCCATGAAGTCACTATAATGATCACTTGGCGATCAATGAACTTTAACACCATTCAGTGTGACCTTGAATAAGGGTCACCATACAAGTTGTTCTTGGGTACATTGTGACACATGGGTATTGTTGTGAGTGATGTAGATGCGATTTGACCCTCCTATTGGAGTGATATCTTTGTCAATTTATAAGTGAGACTGAGAAAAACATGGCCATGCTCATGTGAGTCAATATGTGATATTGAGCTCACGTTCATCTCAACAATCAACTTTGGTTCAAGAAACATAGATTGAATAATAAGAGGATGATGATTCCAAGCCTCATGTTCAATCTAGACATTTGTGACAAATGAACTATACAATCACTATATCACTAGTCACAAGTTTAGGTTGAAGTTGTCCTCCAACTTATCCAATTACTTAGGTAGCAATGATGTGTTGCTAGATACCACTCATTGCTTGTGAAGCTATAATGTGGTTATGGACATCACTACCAATGTAATATGGAGCCTATAGGGTCACAAACATAGGATATACTTGGAAAATGATTTTAATCATGGAAATGATTTAATTTGGTTACTAAGGCATTTAGGTAATAAAATTAAACAATACTAGAAAACTAATCGACCGAGTGGATAATATTATATATGGCTGATAGGGCCAACCAGTCAATCAACTAGAAAGTGTCAACTAATAGATGACTTGAATGGTCAGTCGACCGACTGGTTCAAATTGAACAATTAGATTGTGTCAAATGATTAATAATTGTCATGGTTACGACCATTAATTGTGGCATTAAAAAAACATTATTATTGTGTTTTTTACCACAATCCAAGTAACTGACTGGGTTGTCCAATTCACTGACTAGATGTGCGAGGTCAGCAGACCAATTGACTGACTAGATAGTCTTGTTGATCAACAAGCCATGTGTGGCTGCCACCCAGCCATGAGACTTGACCCTTCATCTCCCACAAGTTTTTGAAATCCTATCCCATCCACTCCGCTATAAAAAAAGGGGTGTCTAAGGCTCTCAACACACTTCTCTTCTCATACTTATGGTAACATGAGAGCTTAAGCAACCTTACCCTTGAAATGAAGACATAATAATGGAGAAGAAAGTTGTCTCTATCACGTCGATAAACGAAGGGCCTACTCCTTCCTACCAGTTCAAGAAGTGCGACGAGAAGATCTCAAGGTTTGAGTGGACTATGTAGATGCGTGAAAATTTTACAGCCACACTTGAAGGAGGTAGTCACCTGTTGTCAGTGTACTTCATGATGAGAAAGCACAAATTCATGCAAGGATAGTCACTAAACTTTCTCTTAGACAAGGTATATCTTGCACCCCTTTCCTAATACATCACTGTTGATGCAATATGTTAGTTAAGAAATATTGACAATTGTTTTGTTTTTGCTGCCTACCTCTGGCTCCATATTTCCCAACATCATCTTATGTCATTTTACTCTTTAATCACATCTAAAAATATTATGATGAATATTGTTCCACTCAATAAGTGTATCATAATCACATGCAATTAAGGAGGTTCTTTCCATGTTTTTCAGGTACCTTGACCACACTTGGTATGGAAGAGAGAGAAGAGGACAATTTAGGGGTTTTAATTACTATTGTAGGAGCCTAAGAAGAGCACACAAATTGTCAGAACTTATCCCTAGTGATCAAGGGTCGAGTTAAAGAAAATAACTTCATTGATTGTGAAAAAGAAGATGAGTGCACTAGAATACCCTCAAAATGGACATGGTATCATGAAATGATTGTGCTACAAATGCTAAAAAAACACAGAGAAGATCATGAAGAAGTAGCTCAAGACAAGTAACCATCAACTCGAGCATTCTGGACAGCATGACCGTGCTAACAAGACCCCAACATGGTTGTGCCAGCCAAAGCGGTTGTGCTAGCCAAAGCAGTTGTGCTACCAAAAAGTCAAAAGGACCATTCCACAAAGAATGATCACATTCCAAGTCCCCCACCAAATTCATGGTAACTAGCATTTTTGTGCAATCTCACAAGTACAACAACCATTTTGTCCATCATGATTGTTCTACCAAGCTTGAAAACCCCAAATTTCCACTATGATCTTTCCTTCACCATGATCTTTCCCTCCTAGAACAACAATTCCACCACCAAGACCATTTTGCCCAAATGATGGTACTGCCACCAAAACCCTATATCTTCCTAGCTATCATTTTACCAAACTACCCTACTTGACCCTATGCCTGCAAGCCAGTATATAACCATTTATGACACCTAGGAGCTAGAGTTTAGCCACTTGAGGCATTGAAGGTGCTATCTACTCCTCTCCCACTAAATTTCAACCTACTCCCTCCCAATTTCCATCACTTTCCACCTCAAAATCCTAACTTCTTAGGGTTTGTACTACTTCTCATCCATAATCTCATTCCATCCATCCATCCACCAAGGAGCAAGAAGGGTTTGCTTCTCCAACTAGAGGTGAATAAGTAGGAGTCTTCACCGACATCTGTGGCAATCTACTCCTCTACTTCTTCTTTCCCTATTTTTGTATTATTAGTAGCTAAGCCCCTTAGGAGGTATGTTTGGGGTTAAAAATGTAGCTTTGATGTCATATTACGGGAAAGTGTATATAAAATTTTGTAATATCATTTACTAATGATTATCTACTTCTATCTCATTCCCCATGTATTATCTTGTCATTTATTCTTCAAATCACCTAGGTTTTAGGGGAAATGGTGTATATGTAGCTATTTTTGGATTTGATCCTAGGTCCTACTAGTGGATCCCTCGCATGCTACCCATCTTTCTACATATTAGTCCATTATTCTACACCTAGGATAGAGATCTAAGAAGCTAGTCACAAGCACTTAGTGAATATGCCCTGGAGCTACCTAAGGGCTAGATGGTAGATGGCATGATGTGCAAAACCCTCATTTACACCCTCTATTACTACCCTTGCCCCTAATTTCCATAAGAGATTCTATTCTAGTAACCTAGACTTTTTGAACAGAGTTGAATCCCATTAAAACTCTAATCAATTGAGCCTTATAAGGTTGAATAGGGGGTGATAAGGACTAGTTCCCCTATACACACCCTATTCCATCCATGGGACATATAGTAGTTTTGAGAAATTCTCTAACATCTAATTGTTGGGTTTTGTGAAGGCGACAGGCGCATAGGAAGCAATAAAATTTTCTCCACACATACCCTCCAAATGATCTCATCGACAACAACATATTCAAAAGGAGGGAATAGGGATATACCTCGTCCCGGAGCAAGTCCGATAATGTTCCTTCACCCGCTGATGTGTGTCGCTCCTAGCATGCTTAGAAAGTCCTCAACCATCCTTCAAATATAGGAAACTTAGTATCTACGTCTCTATTTCGTCCACACAAATGGACTAGAACTCCATGCCATGCTTCCTTAAGTCGGCATGAAGGAGCAACCTTCTTCTTGATGATGTTCTAGCCTCAGTTTCTCTCCTGATCTCTCGCTTGTGGATGATGACGACTAGGATTCACATACAAGAGCATAACTTCAGCATGAGAGTATATGTGTTACCCAAAAGTTGTCCGCCATGCCTTTATAAATAGCAGAGAAAGAAAGTAAGGTTTCCCAAAAATCTTGGGAAAACAAAAGGGTTGAAGGTTCATTAAAATGAGTTGCTCATGTACAATTGAAAGAATATTCTATAAATACTTAATAAACAATTAATCACATTAATTGATTAACTAATATTCATTATCCATCCATAGTTAATTTCTCTGGATCAGACAACCCACTTAACAATGGAATCTAATTACTTGGCTTGAAAAATTTAACTAATTAACTCAGATTATATTCCAATATTATACTAGATTACCTAAATGTTTTAGTAAGCAATTTGAATCAGAACATATCCAATCATGTCCCCAATTATTCTCGTATACCATTCACATCCTATGTGTGTGACCCAGTAGGCTCCACATTATGTTGGTAATGATATTCATAATCATATTATGGTTTCACAAGCAATGATTGGTATCCAACAAGACTTCATTGCTACCCAAGTAATTGGAGAAGTTGGAGAACAACTTAACTTATCACTTGTGATTGGTGTTACAATGATTGTATAGTTCCTTTTTTTATATCCAGATTGAATGCGAGACATGGAATCGTCATCTCCTTCAACAATCAATCCATGTTCCCTTAACCAGGGTAGATTGGCTGAGATATGTGTAATCCCAATATCACATATTGACTCACATCAACATTGCCATGCATTTCTCAGTCTAATTTATCAAGTGGCCAGGATATCAAACTTTTGTAGGAGGGACAAATCCCATCTACATCACTCACAGTCATCCCCATGTGTTACAGTGTGTCTGAGCACCAAAGTGTTTATGTAATGGATTAGAATAATATTGCATCAATTCTGAAGGGAAGTAGGTTTTCCTAAACCCATCAGTAAACAAAAACATTACATTAATTAAAATGCTCGTGGATTAATTAGAATATTTTGGAATTCATTAATTAACCAAATAATCACATTAATTGATTAATTAATATCTGACTCCATGCAATCTCTTGGGATGGCTCTATGGGCATATATACCAATAGAATCCCACTTGCACTTAGAGACAGTCACTCTAATATTATTCTAATCCATTACATAAACACTTTAGTAATCAATGTGATTCAAAGCAATTCCAATCAAATCCACAATTATACTTCTATTCCAACACATCCTATGTGTGTGACCCGGTAGGCTCCAAATTACGTTGGCAGTGATATCCATAATCATATTATGATTTCACAAGCAATGATTGGTATCTAGCAAGACTTCATTGCCACCCAAGTAATTGGAGAAGTTGGAGAACAACTTAACCTATCATTCATGACTGGTGTTATAGTGATTGTATAGTTCCTTTGTCGCTGATATCCATATTGAACTCGAGTCATGGAATTGTTATCCTTTTCAACGTTCAATCCATGTTCCTTGAACTAGAGAATACTGTCTGAGATATATGTAAGCTCAATATCACATATTGACTGACGTCAACATGGCCATGCATTTCTTAGTCTCTCTTATCAAGTGGCCGGAAGATCAAACTCCCGTAGGAAGGAAATATTCCATCTACATCACTCACAGTCATCCCCATGTGTCACAGTGCACCCAAGCAACATCTTTATTGCAATCCTTATTCAGGACCACGGTGGATGATGTCAAAGTACACTGAACGACATGTGACAAGTGTAGTGACTTTAGGTCTAAGAACCACAATCACCACCATCATTATGAGATGTGACTCTAACTACCAATCATGGTATCCATGTGTCACTCTCAAGGTGGGTCTATCTGATACACTATTCTCTAACAAGTATCTATGTATTTGGTTTGATATCTCCATCTCATGGATAATGAGATTCTTCCATCAACCAACATACATTCTAATCTTATGTGTTATTTATGTCTATGGATATTTCCACAATAACATCTAATTAAGGATAAAACAAGAATACATACTCTTAGCATACATATGATCTCACTGTTCAGGTCATCAACCTAAAGACATGTCATTGAGTATATTATTCTATAGACATCTATAATTTTTATGGTCATCTCACAATATAAAACACAAACATATAGATTGGAAACTTGCCTTTATTGATATGATCAATTTAGTATTACAAATTATTTATATAGTATCCCATTACAATTATCGAATGATAGTCTCTATGGGCATACATACCAATAGATTCCCACTTGCACTTATACCCAATCACTCATGAATCTCAATCCAAGTGATCGAACATGTCTGTCATGTTTTTGCTGTGAAAGTGTTTTTGTGAGCGGGTCAGCCACATTACTTTCTGTAGGTACTATGCAAATCTTCACATCTCCTCGTTATGCTCTCTCATATGAGATGGAACAACCGTAGAATATGTTTGGAATGTTGTTGCGATCTTGGTTCTTTATCCTGTGCAATTGCTCTGTTGTTGTCACAAAACAACTCAATTGTATCACCAATGCTTGGAACCACTCCAAGTTCAAAAATGAACTTCTTGATCCACACAGGTTCCTTTGCAGCATTAGATGCGGCAATATATTCTTCCTCTGTTGTAGAATCCACAACCGTCTCTTTCTTGGAACTCTTCCATCTTATAGCTCTGTTGTTCAGGCAAACACAAATCCAAATTGCGATCTGTAGTCATCTTTGTCAGTTTGGAAACTAGCATCAGTGTAACCCTTTACCTCGGGCTCTTCCTCACCACCGTATACCAAGAATTGATCCTTAGTCCTTCTCAAGTACTTTATGATGTTCTTTACGGCTGTCTAGTGACATTCACCTGGATATGACTGATACCGGCTTATCATGCTCAAAGCATACGACACATCAGGATGAATACATAACATTGCGTACATGATAGATCCAATTGATGATGCATATGGAATCTTAATCATGCGTGCCTGTTCATCACATGAACTAGGACACTGGGCTTTAGAGATTGTAACCCCATGGGACATGGGCAAGTTACCTCTCTTAGAACCATCCATGCTAAACCTCTTTAGCACCTTGTCAATGTATGTGCTCTGGCTTAGGCCTAGAAGCCTTCTAGATATATCTCTATCGATCTTGATCCCTAGTGATAGGATGCTTCGCCTAAATCCTTCATAGAGAAGGTCTTCCCTAGCCAACCTTTTACTGTCTGAAGAGTAGGGATGCCATTTCCCATCAATAGTATGTCATCCACATACAATATGAGAAATATGATTGTTCTCCCACTAACCCTTTTGTAAACACAAGGTTCATTTTCATTTTGACTAAAACCAAACTTTTGACTACTTCATTAAAACATAGATTCAACTCCGAGATGCTTGCTTCAATCCATAGATTGACCTTTGTAGCTTATAGACTTTATTGGCTTACTTTGGATTGATAAAACCCTCAGGTTGTGTCATGTACACATCCTTGAGTAAATTCCCGTTAAGGAATACTATTTTAACATCCATCTACCAAATCTCATAGTCGTGATAAGCTGCAATGGCAAGCATGATTCTGATGGATTTAACTATGGCAACTGGTGAGAAGGTCTCGTCATAATCAACACCTTGAATTTGACGGAATCCTTTCGCAACCAATCTACCTTTATAGGTTTGAACATTTCCATCCATGTTAGTCTTCTTCTTGAAGACCCACTTGCACCCTATGGGTTTTACCCCTTCGAGTGGATCCACCAAGGTCCATACCTTTTTAGTGTACATAGATTCCATCTCAGATCTCATAGCTTCGAGCCATTTCTCAGATTCTGGTCCCTTAGTAGCTTCTAGATAGGAAGTTGGCTCATCTGCTATGCCCAATTCATCAATATCTTGAGTCATGAGAAATCCAAATCTCTCAGGCTCAAGTCATGTCCTACTAGACCTATGAGGTTCCTGTGTTACATTTGGATCTTGAAATTCCACAACAATTTGTGAGTCTTCATGTTCCTTATGTACCTCCTCAGGTTCTTTGCTTTCTTGTTGGTCTCAAACTTCTTTGATCTCTACATTCCTCCCACTAATTCCTTTGGAAATTAATTCCTTTTTAAGAAATACATCAGTCCTAGCAACAAACACTTTGTTGTTAGTTGGTGTGTTGAAGTAGTATCCCCGAGTTTCCTTGGGGTATCCAACAAAATAGCATTTTTTCGATTTGGGTCCAAGCTTTTCAGGAAATTGTTTCCTAACATAAGCTTCACATCCCCAAATCTTTAACATAGACAAATTGGGACGATTACCATTCCATATCTCATATGGTGTCTTTTGAACCGATTTGGAAGGTACACGGTTAAGTGTAAACGCTGTAGTTTCAAGAGCATATCCCCAGAACGATATTAGAAGTTCAGCTGAACTCATCATTGATCGTACCATGTCTAATAATGTATGATTCCTTCTTTCTGACACACCATTATGTTGTGGTGTACCAGGTGGAGTCCATTGTGATACAATACCACAGTCTCTCAGAAGGTCCTCAAACTCTTGGCTTAAGTATTCACCACCTCGATCTAAACAGAGTGCTTTAATACTCTTACCAAGTTTCTTCTCTACTTCATTCATGAAAGTCTTGAACATTTCAAGAGTTTCTAACTTGTGTTTCATAAGATATACATAGCCATACCTACTGAGGTCATCAGTGAAGGTAATGAAGTATTGATAGCCTCCTCTAGCATTTGATCTAAAAGGTCCACATACATCAGTATGTATGAGCTCTAGAAGATCACTGGCTCTCTCACTGTGTCCAGTGAAAGGAGTCTTGGTCATCTTCCCTAATAAACATGCCTCACATGTCGCTAATGATTCAAAATCAAAAGAGTCTAGATAACCATCCTTATGGAGTCTAGATATGCACTTCTCGTTTATGTGCCCAAGACGACAATGCCATAAGAATGTTTTATTTGAGTTGTCAAGTTTTAACCTTTTAGTATTTACGTTGTATATGCTAGTCTCAAGTTCTAACAAGTAGATACCATAAGACATAGGGGCATTTCCATAAAAGATATCATATTTAGATATAGAAATAATTCCATTCTTAATGTGAAATTCAAATCCACTCTTGTCCATACAAGATATAGAAATAATATTTCTATTAATGACAGGTACATAATAGCAATTCTCTAATTCTATTATAAGGCCGATAGGCAAAGATAAACTAATAACTCCAATTGCGGTGGAAGCAACTCTTGATCCATTAGCAACCTACAGCTCGACTTGGCCCTTTCGTAAAGGCTTACTTCTTATCTGATCCTGCATATTAGAACATATGTGAGATCCACACCCGGTAGCTAATACCCATGATGAAGAAGTATTTAAGTTTATCTCAATAATGTATATAACTGAAGTAGAGATCTCTATCCCCTGCTTCTTCTTCCTTAATTCTTCCAGGTAGAGAGGACAATTTCTTTTCCAACATCCAGCCTAGTGACAATGGTGACAACTGCCTTCTTTGGAGATCCCACCTTTAGCTTTGAGCGTGGATGACTTTGGCTTCTGCCCAGCTTTAGAACTTTTCTTAGCCTTGTCTTTGCCTTTTAACTTTCCCTTTGCCTTGCTAATCATCATCACAGACTTGGGCTTATCTTTCTTCATCTGTGCTTCAGCTGTCCTCAACATGCCCAACAATTCTGACAATGACTTGTCAAAATTGTTCATGTTGTAGTTCATGACAAAACGCCTATATGATTCAGGCAACGATTGTAGAATCACATCATTGGCCAACTCTTGACCTAGGAGAAATCCCAACTTGGATAGGCTTTCCACGTACCCAATTAAAGTGAGTATATGGGTGCCCACTGAGTCTCCCTCTTTCATCTTGATTTTGAACAAAGCCTTTGAGACATCATATCTCTCCTATCTTGCTTGATGTGGATACATGTTCTTAAGATGTGTTGCCATCTCCATGACATTCATGTTCTCATGCTACTCTTGCAACTCACAGTTCATTGGGTACAACATCAGGTACTTGACATCTACGGCATCATCAAGGTGCTTCTTGTAAGCATCCTTTTCAGCCTTGGGCACATTTACAACAAGTTCTGCTGGCTCTGGTGTTTCTAGGACATAGAGCTTACGCTCATGTGAGAGAATAATTCTCAGCGTCCTGAACCAGTTTTGAAAGTTAGTTCCGGTAAGTTTGTCCTTCTCAAGGACCGATCGCAATGAGAAAGTGTGAGTGTTGTTTGCCATTTGATTGCTACAAAAGAAAATTTGCATTTAGTCCAAAATATTTTGACTTGTAAAGATTTGATAAATGAGATTAATTAGGCCTTTAATTAATTATGCTCCCACTATTTTATTCAAATTGATAGCCCTCACTATCAACTCAGAAGATTGCAACGCACAACCTTCTAGTGAGTCAAGACCCAAAATAATTAGATCAATGCCCAGCCAATGCCGGCGTCAAAGACCAAATACTAAGGTAGTCAACTTTTGCCAATTGTATCATATGTAAGTCTTGGATAGATGATCATGCACAACTCCTTGCCATGTTGCATCTGTTTGTCTCTAGGTACTTGATCCTATCAAGGTTCCCTAGTCAAGTCCAACCCGTAAGACAACACGATGAGTGTGCACCCTGCAGAGGCAGAACCACACACCCACCATCACACTTCCATGAGATAGACAGTGTACCACGTGGAGGCATGCCCACACATAGTCGATCAAGTTTTTCATGTGTGTTGCTTTATGGAAGGCAACTAAAACTTAATATTATTAATTGAGGGGTTTTATTAATACATATACATATCCAAACACCACATACTTATAGTACGTATCATATACTACTATATTCATAACCACAAATGATAGACATGTAATCAAAAACACAAATACATCGGTTATGGCCATACTATTGTAATCCTTTAGAGAAACAAAGGATTACGGTCCACCTATGGTCTTATGCATCTCATGCAACACCTATGAATCAACCTGTAAGCATGTAATGATCAACATTACAATGAACAACTTCATCGATGCTTCATGATGTTGGAACTTCAAGTTGCTTTCTTAGAATTGGATCTTCTTGTTGTTTCTCCATGGATGCTCCTTGGAGTTGGATCTTCAGGTTGCTTCTTGGAATTAGATCTTCATGGTGCTTCTCCATGGATACTCCTTGGAGTTGGATCTTCAAGTGACCTCCTTACATCAAGTTTACAAAGACTAAAACTAATCCTATCTCTATTACATCATATGAGTACAAATATAAAAGAAAAGAATTAATTACACTTTGAAATAAGAGATGAGGCTCGACATGCAAGCTGAATACTTTATACAAAGGATTCATATGCAACCATTATACATCCATAGAATTCACAAACAAAAATATCCACAAGATTGACATCCACATTCATTCACAACACTCACAAAAGGGGATACTAGGCCATAATTGTGCATGCACTCACCACATAAAATAGATTTTAAAGGTGACATGTATGCTATCATAGGTATATCTACATATACATATATACATATTAAAATTGCAGTAATTTTAATGCGGGACATTCCCCATTAAATAAATTTTTGACTCCCACGCAGACTATGCGGGGTACACAGGGGCAGCGCCCCAGTCAACGGGCGGGGGTCGAGGGAAGGCCGCCCCTTGTGGGGTCTCATGGGCAGAGCCCCTGAAAGGTCTACGAAATTTTACTTCCGTGCACTTAGGAAAATCAACATTTTCCATAGTCGACCCCGTCCAAAACGTCAAAAAATAGAAGTCTGCGACGTATGTGGAATTAGGTTTAGATTTGCACATTAGCAGTTTTAATTCACATTGTATGCAACATAAAAATAGTATACAGCGATTCGATCATATCGAAACGAATCCAAATATGTCGTAGATCGACACTGCTATGATACCACTGTCAGGTTGTGTGGATTTTTGTTGCTTTCGCCGTGCATGTTTTCTCCACAAAACCCAACCTTTATGGTAACCCTAATTTAGTATCAAGGTGGATGATTTGAAAGCACACCAAATGACATGTGATGAGTGTAGTGATTTCAGGTCTCAGAACCACAATCACCACCATCACTATGAGAGATTACTTTGACTACCATTCATGATTCCATGCATCACTATCAAGGTGGGTTTGTCCAATACACTATTATCTAACAAGTATGTATGTGCTTGGTTTGATATCACAAATCATGACTAATGAGATTCTATCATCAACCACCATACAGTCTAGTCTTAAGTATTATCGTTGTCTATTATCCTTTCATAATAACATCCGAGTAGGGACATAACAAGAATGCATATACTCTTGACATTCGTATGATTTCATCATTCATCTCCTCAACACAAACACATATGTCATTGGTTAATATCATTCTTTATACACTTATTTTGTTACATCATTATCTCATAAATGGATACATAATAAATTGAAAGATTGCCTTTATTACTAATAATCAAATCCTCTACAACATATGCAATTACGAACATGACATGATTGGCATTCTAGGCATATATACTAACACTAGTTTGATTGGTTGGGTTAGTAATATCAACTAATGGGTAATATTTGCATGTTATGACCCAAAACCTAGGTTATAGTAACATTACCCAAATGGCCCACACCTCCATTAATCAATCATAACTCTAATTTACCTCTTTGTTAGCTATTTCTCACTTCGTTAGATTCTTCAATTTCTAAAATAGTTGTTTTCCTTGTTTATCATAGCTAGGCCTTGCTGGCATATTTAGTGTTCCCTTATGATTACTCATGCAAGTCTCTGCCAATTAATTGCTAATCTAGTCTCCTAGTTTCCTTTTAACCTAAATTGTTAGCATAACACCTTTCTTACCCAGTTTAGTTAATTACAGTCTCTAGTTTTTTAAGTATAATTTATTTATTAGTTTAATTCTAGAGTTAACTTGCTCTTGCTTGATATGGTGCATTCTTTTTTTTCCTTGCATTGTTAAGTTGGTTTCTCTATGAAATTTACTTAATTGTTTGCTTGATCAATCTAGTATAACAACCAAATCCAAGACTTAACCATTGAATTGTAGAATGCACTTTAGTAACCTAGTCTAAATGAATTGAGCTCCAGTGCCCCTCCCTTGGGGTTTACTGCTCACTTGATGCCTTCTATGATATAATATGATCCCATGCACTTGCGAGAAAGTGTTTTATTCTATTGGAGCGTGCCTATTAAGGTTACAAATTTGTTTTCCCAAGTGTATGCACCCCACAAATACATCAAGATTATGGGAACCAACACGATCAAGACGATATAAATGAAGGGTTTTGGGGTGGAAGATGGAAGAAAAATGAAATAAGATAGGTAGGTGGGAGTAGGAGGTGGCCTTCAATGCTAATGGGAGCTAATATTTTCCTATTGGCTTCCACTAATGTATATATAGGGGGCTAGCATGGCTAGGGTTAAGTGAGATGTAGTTTAGGTAATGCACTATGGGTAGTAGTAGGGTTTCAGGGTGGAAAAATCATTGTAAGGGTAGAAAAAGTAGTGTGTCCTTAGGAGGGTGTGTGGTGCTCTGGGTGGGGTGATGGTTACAATGTGGAACGACCATTATCATGGTTGTGGCATGTTCATTCTAGTTAATGATATTTTTAGCTATGAAGTAGAAGAACCTTTTTGATATGAATGGTTGTTTTGGATGATGGTGTAATTAATTATTGAATTTGATTGAGTGGAGAATGAGTTAATGAAAATGTCAGCCTAGAACGGTTGTTCTACCACCATAATGACCGTTTTAGGGACTAGGTGAGGGATGTTGGTAGTCGAGTGGATTTTAATGGGTTTGAAAGTAAAATGACAACATTTTTGTCAAAAGTTCCCATTGTGGAATGACCACTCTAGGGGAAGAACAACAATGTCATGCTTGAGTATGGAGAAATTTGGACTTGGACGTGTTTTGAAAGGTTTGGTGCTTTCTTTGCCTTTGCCTTGTTGTTCTTGTTGGATCTCGATCACTCTTGGGGCATGGATTGCACTTTGATTAGCTTCCTAATAAAATTGTAGGGTTATTTTCTTTAATGAATCTCTAGCAACTTGGGGTAGGTTGAACTTGTATTGAATGGTCACTTGTGATTCTTCATGCATGTAGGAGTTCTACTGGTCATCGCTTCCTTCTTCATCCATCAATTAGATTCCAAAGTACTTGAAAAACACACATAGAACACCATTAGGTTATTTGAAAATAATACCAGCTATTGGAGAAAGGCCATCATAGTATGGTTTCTAAATGTGAATAAGTGAAAAAATGATACAAGATGAAGATGCAATTAAGGATTCACTAATTTGGTTATTGAAGAGTAAAATTAACCGAATAAGACAATATCATAATGAGAAATAACAGTTTCCTCCACATCAAATCCACCACATAATGAGTAATCACATAGTATTCCTTCCAAGAAGATATGCTTTGGTAATTTCACATCCAATAGCGATTCAATCAACAAAGTTATATTATGAAACAACTGATTGATATCTACATATAATTTGCAGCAAAGACAACAATGATATTAGTAAACACCTAAACCTAATATGTAACTAAAATTTATAACATTGGCTTCATTCACTTAAATTCCTTGTGTAACACTAGATTCATTCACATCAAGTCCACTTACAAAACCTAACCAATTTTTGTGTACAAGATATATTTGGTCAGATGATATCTTAAGGATGTTATTATCATTAATTTATAATTAAAAAAGTTATGACTAGTCTATGCATGTATTCTTTTAGTAAACTTCTGACTAATCTATACATATGTAACTAAAAAGGGTAATAATGGTGTGCTTTACATCGTATCTACCTGCATAAATTACTTAATATGTTCCTTTGAACAAGGTTTTCTAGGTAGCATATATATATCCGTGACAGATGAAATTATCATATATCATAATTAAATAAAACCAACTGACTAATATGTGCATATGTTTGCAGTAATTACATATAAATGAATACCACCAGAGATGAAATTATCACTAAACCTAATGCACAACTGAATTTATAAAAACATACCATTGATATCTGGCTACATAGTAGGGTTCAGCACCCAATTAATCATTCTATAAAAATAGATAGCATTTAAAACATATAAACCTATAGTCACTTGAAAGCAAGTACTATAAACATTGATAATGTATACTGAATGTAACTACTTTATAAATATCAAGTTATAAAATACATTTGACTAGGATCAAAATTACATATACATAAACAAGACAAATGATCAGGAAAAAACTATTTGTACTGAGATCAAGATCAAATACAACTTATATCATACTGTATAATAGAATTCAATAAATAATTAAACCAATCCATAACGGAAAAAGGCATTCATGACATGTACAAGGATGGCAGAAATAATAAAAGATTACTAAAATTGACAATGTTTCCTAGGTGTGTTAAATTGTATGAACATGAGAGTACAAAATTTGTGTAGATAGTCTTAACATTACCCAAGCTACATGTAATACACAAAGAAGTAGAGAACCCTACAATCATTTAGACATCACAACTAGTAGAGGTAGATAGTATTGACACTAAAATAATGATCAAGTAGGATTTATATAATTCCATACAACCATGTTAATTAGTCCATATCTAAAATTAAATTTGGCATTAATAACATTTAGATTGATGCCAAAAAGATAAATGTATTAGTAAACATGAACAATTTTGATAGCATGTGCCTATCTTTATTACAACGAGATTAAGAATGGGTCTACATATTCTTCACACTATCCAGGAAACATGGACAACACATAGAAGTAGTAAAGTGTAAAAAATGCAGACACTATATCTACGAGAAGGAAATACATATTCAAAGTAAATTTATGATCACTTATTATGCCTAAGTTAAATGGTATATAATATTTTAGCAAAAAATATACATAACTAAAAATATCTTCTAGATAAAATGTGAATTGAATCATTATTGAAACCAAATTGTTTATATGCAACTCATTATTTTGTTGTCGAAATATGCGACCTTAAATTAGACTAATGCAAATATTATATAAATATTCCAAAAATTATGTAAATCAATTAATGGAGGTCGTGATGAATATTTTCTAGAAAAATAAATATGATACAAAATGGAGGCAAGGTTAACATTATCTTATTACAATCGAAATTATATATAACAAGGGGGTGTAATTTTTTTCTTCAAAATTGGCAATTTATTCATGTCATTGCCTTGGATTGAACATGAGACTTCTTGGAAACAGGACATGGATCTAATCGGTGGGGTGTTTCATATTGGAGAATGCGGGGATCGATCAATAACTAGAAAAACTTTAAATCAAAAAACTATTATCAAAGAATACCAAAAATGAAATAGAATTTAAATGGGTAAGTTACATGTGCATCAGTTATCCGAACACATTACCAATTGCATCAATAAAAATGCATCATTGTGGCTATAATGAAAACTACCCTAAAACCTAAATAAAAAATGAAAAGGAATCTTTGCTCATTACTTTCCTAAACATAATGCATGTGTATATTGTACATCATTAGAATGTGTAACCCTAATTCAGTACTAAAATTTACATATAGTAAGGTTTGCTTAGTTTATAAAAATCAACAATATTACATCAACAAGGTTTGGGTGTCATAATATCTGTCACAAGCCATGTTTAAACAATGATAGAATCCTAATTACAAGGTCTTATTGATCCAACAACCACAACAAATACAAATATGAAAAAAAAACATGCTAATATCTAAATTACAGATTTATAAACTTATGAATAAATAACCAAATGTATAAAGGAAGATCAAACATCATGAGTCTTAAGTTCATCGACTTCTTGTACTAAAATAAGAGGCTATTAAAATAGCTGCAACAAGAGATGGAAAAAATAAAACCACAAAACATTTATGAGTGGAAAATGAAAACTAGTGCAATATGAGTACAAAAATAAGGTGAATATGAAAGAATGAAAACATGATATAGAAGGAAGAGAAAATCTCCCATTTGTCATAGCCAACATCAGTAATAAAATAACCTTTAAGAAATTCATATTTGATTGATGCAAAGTGACACATGAGTTATTAGAGAAAAACATGGGACCTCTATAATTTTATTACCTCATCACAATGATGAGATGTGGAGGTGGAGTAAACAAGAAAAATGAAACCATGAGCTATGAAGTAGAGTCACATGAGCAAGAGCAAAGTCATTTATTGGCAGTTACCAAGAAATGTACGAGGAAAGATTCACAAGATAAAGTAGGCAAAATGGTAAAAATAAAACACACAATCTAAAGCATAGGTGGTGGAAACTAAAGCAATAGGGCGGTGATAGACAAAATCTAGTGTTAGGGTAGCAGGATAAGAAGAACATGACGTGACAATTTCTAGTACAATAATTGACAAGTAGAGCATAGATGGAGAAAGATAATCAGTCAAAGCTCTTCAAAAAAGTGTTTGTATCGTGGCTAGGGTTTTCATTATCAACAATGCCAGAAGTTAAAAATATATGTTGATGATGGGGAATCCATTTTTTTGGGGGGGTCACAAGTGGGAAATAAGTATGATTGGTACTTCAACCACATTCAATTCTCTATTTGATGAGAATGAGCAATGGTGGATGAGAAAGACCAACATCAGAGAAAGTTGTAAGTTTGAGGTGAAGCGCGTTATAAAATCTGAGAGAGATAGTTAGAATCGAGAGAAGGGGCTATCTCAATAACATTTTGGTGTTTGATAATGAGGTGGACTGTGTAGAAAATGTACCTGACTACCCTTGTGTAAAAGACAAGCCCTAATGTGATGCACAAATCATGTCCATGGGAGCAGGGTTAGGAATATCCATATATTTTGATTTTTCTTGGGGTAACGGTGACCACAATTTGGTTTTGATCTGATGTTATCCCACATATTCCCTATAGTGTATCCCTTGATAGACCACACTAAGGTGGCTCAAAAGGACATAGCCAAATTTAAGTTGAACTTGATTTCAACATTTTCCAAACATGGCTTATGAATCATGATTGTCCTAGAAAAAAAATAATCGGGGTAATGGATATGTATGGGGTAATGGACTGACACTATCAAAGTAATCATTACAATAACCGGGGTCGAGCTAAAAGGTTGGGAGGGGATTCTGTGCCACGCCCTCTAAAGGAAAATAAGAAATACTTACATATACATTGGTATATACATTTACATAATAATATACACAATGTATAAAAAGTGTTCTAAGAATCAGAATGCATGTGGCACGTAGGGTTGAGCCTCTTTCCTTGGCAACATGACTTGTAATAAAAAATATGATAGTACATTTTTTAGAAGTTTTGATAATTCTACAAATATCTCTTATTCGATATACAAATGAGAACATATTTGATTTATTTGTGCAAGTAACGTAGTGTTTTTTTGCATTTTTACTATCTATATTAATACTCATAATTTTTTTTCTTTATTTTTGTTTTCAAACCCATCAAATTGGGTTCCAATGTTTTATGTAAATTATAAGAAGCGTACCTTAAGTTGCTAATTTTAATCTTATTTTAATTTTTTCCAACAAATATCAACCAATAGTCTAAAAGAAACATGTTAAAATTGTTATCTTTAATAAGAGAAATGTTGGTGAAGGAATTTTGTGTTTTACGTAAGGAAAACGTTATAAACAATCACTATAAAACCACTTTTGTAAGTAGCTAGATAGGATTTTTTATAAAATCTATCTTTTTATATTATAAAAAAATTGTTGGTTTATTTCTTTATACACTGTTATATTAAAAGTAGGTAACTCATACATCCATAATTTTCTTTTATAGAGAGTGGCTAAAAAGATAACTTATACTTTAGGTTTATAATTTTTGGATTCATTTTATTATGAATATAAATGAAATAAGCAATTTTTTCGTGTGCAATTCCTTACTGAAATAGCTAGACTAAATTAAGGTACCATAATCGTATCTTATGTAATGTTTCTACCAACGTAAGCACATACATCAGCAGTCATTTTATGTTTAATTGAATTTTATAATTACAATTTTATCGTTATTTTCTAATGGCAAGGGAGCCATTCTCAAAAAATTTAGTGGTACATCGTAGAAGTGCAAACTCTGACATCGGTGATATCCCGCCTATTCTAGAACTACATAAATTCTCAAGACGTCTAGCCAATTCATGAACTATTTAAAGCATACAAAAAAAACCCGGCTTCCATGATAGGTAAATAAGTTTGGTGATGTTCATAGGCAGTGGCGGAGCCACGGAGCGACACCGGTAGGCACATGTTTACTGATATGTCAATTATTGTTCTCAGTTAGTTGGAAGGCCCGAAAGTCTCGTGCCCTACCTCTTTCTAGAAAATAAGGTACAACTTCAATGGTTTCCAACAAAAACGTTACATTATCTTTTTGTAATCTCCAGTCTAGCCGTTTTATTGCTAAAAAATCTCCTTATCTTGTTGTAGACCATCCGTGCTCGTATCATATTAGATTCAAACCATCTTGTCAAACAACATGCTTTGTAAGACTATACACATAACTCTATGTAATGACTCTCTCCCCTTTCATATCTTTGGCATTATTTCGTAAATCAATAGGTCAAAAGCCATGCGACTAATATAGAATGTTATTATCTTATATCTAAATCAATTATAATTTAATGGGAGAACCAATGCGCTCCGGTTGTTTGTTTGTTTGCTGGTGTTTGATAAAGAATAAAAGAATAAAGATAACGACAAGAATAAAGATAACGACAAACATATTTTGTTTACTAACGTTGGTTTGAACATTGAGTTATGGTACCAACCAATCTTTCTAAAGTTTATTTTTCCAGATTATCTTCGTAATTCTCGGGCAATGTGTTTGTTTTAGCTTTTTCATTTTCTTTTTAGAAAAGGAAACATAGTGAATACTCTACATATAAGTATAATGTGAACAATTATTACAATTGAAAGCATGGTTTATTTAAAATTTTACAGGCATCACATGTGCTATTGTTTTTGATGTTCTACTATGATCGAGATTCACTCCTAATCTATAAAATATATTGACTATGTATAATGATTAGAATTCATAGTATGTTCTCAAGTGTAAATATATATCGCCGCAACCACTTAACCTATCAAGATCTAGATTTTTTGGAAATAAGGTACAACACAAATTACATGCAACTAACATATTTAATCGGAGTCATTTTCTTTTCAATAATTGATTGAGTATATTTCAATGTTGAAGATATAAGTTACGATGTTAGGTTGAGGTCATTTATATCAAGTTTCGATGTTGATGTTAATGACTTGTGTAGAGCTTCTATGCAAAAAAAATTTGTTGACTTGTGATTGAGAACTATTCTACATCCTTTTTAGGAATAGATATCCTTGGTGTAACCGATCTTGATTCTATATGTATCCTAATTCCTTGTAATACTGTAGGTTTTAAGAAAAAATGAACGGTCACATTCTTTGGTGCCCTACCTTAAGAAAATTCCTGGCTTCGCCACTGTTCATGGGGGGGGGGTTGAAACCAAGACTTTCTATTTTAAATTACCAAGACACACCAGTTGAGTTCTCCACTCACATAAAACATTTAGATATTAATTAATTGGACAAATAGAAAGCCACATTAATTTCACCGTTCTCCCTTAGATATGTGTATCTTTTAAGTACTTTTAAAACAAGACAGACATCTTGTGATGTTGTTGCAAAAAAAATAGAAATGTACGGAGCATTTGGTATAGTAAATCACTATTATTTTTTATTTTTAATGTTTGATACTTTTGAAGTACTTGCATGTGATGTGACATCTCTTCGGTGGGGCCTTCAACAGATTATTAATAGAAATATTATGCTATTTTCATCGAAGACTTAATAATTTCAGTTTTTTTATCTATGAAAAGGTTGGTTGTCCAATTTGTTCCTCGTTCTTTCATAAAGGTGTTTTTTTTATTTTTTTCATTTTATAATCTAACCATATGAAAGAATAAGGTTGGTTGTCCAATTCGTTCCCCGTGGTTGAATAAAGGTACTATTTTATTTTATTTTTTTTATTTTATAATCTAACTATCTGAAAGAATAACACACTTTATTATGCTCCATCATAGTATAAGTACGTTGTTCAGAAATACTAATTTTGTATGTTCATTGATGTTTTGAAAGGACATTATATGACTTTATCTTGACTATGGAAAAAACTTACCGTGCAATTTAAATTCAACTTGCTAACACTAAAGAAATATAGACACATCAACAAAGTAAATTTGGTCCCCACAAAGATAAAATCCTGGCCCACTAATGTACACAGATCAAGCTACGGAAACAACAGCAAGCGGTTCGTCGCGTGCTACACATGCAAGAGGGATAGAGAGAGAGAGAGAGAGAGAGAATACGCTACATTTTGTCTTCCACGTTTTCCAAATTGGTATCAAGATCTCACTTCACCGGAGTTGATCGCATTCAGAGTTAGCGCACCGCTTGCGGCAGGCCGCTTGGCATTTTGCTCCATGCCTGATTCACTGATGCTGCTGCAACGGTACTCATCTTGTTTGTAGTTACGAAGAAGATATAATGATATACGTCAAGCCCACCTTGTACTTGTGTCCGTGGTTGAGGCTTTAATTGCTTGTGCGTGAGCGACGGCGCGATGATCGCTAGCTACCGTACCGGAATCGATAACCAGAAACCAATGTTAAAGAGAGGACGGGGACGGCCCGGTTACGACTCCCGAGCGCTCCGCTTCACCCGCTGCACCACAGGCGCACACAAGCACATAGACGATTTCGCCTAGTAAGTGTGTGTACATGCGTTGTCAGTGTTACTTGCCAGACGATTCGCAATTCAAATCCAAATAGGACGCCGAGCTCCGAACACCAGCTTTCCACCAGCATCTCTGCATGCTGAAGACGACTCTGGGTTTTGTATCAATCAATCCATATCTTCATCGTTGTCGTCGCACCTAAGCCACAACCACTTCACCGCTGTCTTGACAGTATAAGCCACTGTTATCTTGTCCGACACTGGTCAAGATATCTACGATGAGTTTGGCAAACCCATGGCGTGGCGTGCAGCTTGCAAACTACAGTTTTAAGTATATATGATGCGTTGGGTTTTACATCCAACCTTTCCACGCACTTCATTGCCGCCAAGGGAAGTCTGGTTATCTGAATTTATTAGCTGACGTATGAAAGTAAATGGGTTTCATGTTTGGTTGCACGGATTTTGTTGTATTGAATTATATACTGGAGTCTTCGTTTGCCAAATTGCAAACATACAGTGAATCTCTGAATTTTTGGACATAATCAAAATACTACGTTTAACTAACTTTCAAAATTATCGCAAGGGTTGTTATCCTGCTGAGCTCAGGCTAGAAGGCCGATAATAAAAAAATTCAAAAAACTTGAATAACATTTTTTGCTATATTTATTATCAATATAGTATGGTTTGTATTTTAATTCTCAAACTAGGATGTTTCCGAGGCAATGCGTTCCCAAGGCAGCCACCATCAAGAGTAATGCATCCTCACGGGTGACACATCACTCTTTTAGGAGCAATGCGTCTCCATCCAGGACACATTCGTTCGTGGTGGGGCTAGTGCTTCCAAGTTAGGAACATATTGCCCCATGAAAGAGAAATACATCCGCAGTGAGGATGCATTTCCCCAAGGTGGGGCCAATGTATCTTCACCGTGGATGCATTGCTTCTATGGGAAAGCAATGTGTCTCCATACAAGATGTAGTGCCACAAGTAGAAGTGATGTGTCTCCATGCAAGACCCATTGTACCTTTTTTATTTTTCCTTTTCCTAATTATTGTATATTTATTATATCTATGCATATTAATGACATATCATATACTTGTTCATTAGCAATACTAGTTGACTTGTATTTTTGTTCTATATAAATTTATTAATTTGAATAGCGCCTAACACAAGTAAGATCAAAGAGATCTTATTGTAAAAAAAAAGATCGTGATAGATGGTCTTGAAAGATAAAAATGTAATTTAAAAGTACTAGGTATCAAATAATATTAAAGCGACAACATGAACCACGTGATAAGAAAATAATACAATATATTACTGTATATAATTTAATTTCTGATTATTGATTCATAAAATTTAATTTGATGTACACATTTTTGTATCTCTAAATGTGATACATCTAAATACTTTTTAACTTGTAAATTGATTGGCATTACTTTTTGTTTAGTATGATACCTATACTATTTCAATAGCTCACAAAGTTCCTCATACAAGTACAACATTTACTTTTATTAACTATCAATGAAATTTTATTTGTTCTTTCATCACTATTAATCCTATCTTGTTACACAACAATTCTAGTACATCTTTCTAGTCATTTTCCGACAGAGTTTAATGAGGCATTCTTGTTTGCTGAAACTTTATAACTATTATTCAGATTGACTCACTTACATTTGAAATGCTATGTTCTTGGGTGAGCCATCTTTAGAGAGATAAAAGATACTAAAATAGAATGAATATACAACATCTTCAGGATGTGTCACTTGGAGTCAAGAAAATAATAAACCTATGAAAACATAAAGTAGGATAAATATGAATTTACTAGTTCGGAGTAGTACCTAATATTGAAGGTAATATTTTTTTTATATATTGTAAATTAACAAGGAAAGTAGAGAAATTGCTTAACTTTATTGATATAGAATAGGAGAAAAGGATTAGAGAAATATGTTTACATGAAAATGCATAAGAATAGGGGGTTATTGTGACATCCCGCTATCATACAGACAACGAGACGTCACGCTAAAACGTGTAGAACTACCATAAACCACATATTACCAAAAACATGGGTTAATTAAAACCAATTGTGGAAAGCATATGAAAGAGAACTATTACATCCAGATCCTCATCCTGTAAGGAAACATGTTATACAAATATTTACAAGCCTGGATATATGTCCACAACCTATAGGAACCATCTGTCTTGTCAACACAATATTTCATCACCTGTTTATACATACATGACGGGCCACATAAGGCCAGTAGCAGGATATACAAAATTACAACAGCTAGTCATCGTGAAACGTCATCAAAACACCTCTGAGGACCTGAGAGTACAGGGATGACTCTAGGACTCTACTACAAAACAACCAAAACAACAAAATATCCATCACTTGCCTTCTACTGCTCTTCTTGCTGCTCGACCACAACCTCTCTACCACCACCACATCTAGCGCGATCACCTAAAAAGCTTGTAAACCAGCGGGGTGAGACACACAGTCCCAATGAGAAACATAACTCCTCGCCGAAACTATAAAACCTCAGGAGGTTTAAAGCAGATAGCTGGTAAAGAAATATAATAAGAGCAACACACTATGCAAGACTATTACTACCATCAATCTTATCAAGACATCCAGGAGGCACATAACCAAGTATTTCTTTATGGAACATGATTGATAAGATAAGTTTTATAAGAACTTATCACAAAATATAAGGATCATACACACAACTGCAAGGCCTCAACCAATATTCCGTGTTTTTCTCTAAGTAGTATATACTATTCGGCTAGATTACGTTTTATTATGCCCTGAGGAAGTGAGTTGTCCCTGCTCAAATCCAACCTTCAGCTACAAAGCCCAAAACCGGTGCCATATAAGGTCAATGGGAGAGTCGGACTCCAAGACCTCACCTCCTTGTGGTTAGTGCACAAAACCCAAAGTAGGACTACAATCTCATGCTTATATGGCCTCAACCTCAAGGTCAGCTCTGCAAGCTACCCATATCTCTAGCTC
Source organism: Alisma plantago-aquatica (assembly GCA_963693085.1). Classification (NCBI taxonomy): domain Eukaryota; kingdom Viridiplantae; phylum Streptophyta; class Magnoliopsida; order Alismatales; family Alismataceae; genus Alisma; species Alisma plantago-aquatica. The sequence continues at coordinate 468,280,130 of OY856413.1, forward strand.
ACCTTGACACCGGTGCTAGTATACTTTTGAGCCACAGGCCTGATCACCGTGCTCTTGAGCCATGAACACATTCATGATCTAACTCATTGAGTCATGGGCATGTTCACCATGATCTTTACCATACAGAGTCTACAACCGTAGTTGTACTCTAATCCTCCTATTTTCAACTAGGAGAAAACCCGCATATACAACAATATGCGCTACAGGTAATCCCGCAGGATAAACCTATTTCACCATCATCAAATTCTGACGATGATGGATCTATGGCCATAGCAAACTAAATGATATGTTCCACTGTAATTAATTAGTATATTTTAAGTGAGTTGTTGAGGAAACCAAGTTGTAAAACATAAACAACATTGAGTTACATTAATACTGTCATTATCACATCATCATGGGATCTCAATCCCTCCTCACAGATTTCTACTTCCTGTCAACGCATCAACATCCTGGAATAGAAATCCCTGATCTCATCATCAGAGGATAACACCTAAACTAGGCACTCAGCCTTTATCAGGTCCTCAGACGTATCTCATCATTCTGAGGATGCATGTTATCTCATCAACAAGGATTATTATCATTTAGTGTTATTCAAAGCACATATACCTCATAGCTCTTACCTGGATATAAATCCATTTAATACATCTACATGGTTAGTATGCATATCAAGAGAGATAACTTAAATAAATGAACATATATTTTTATGATTATCATGCCATCATGTTTGGAACAACATCCATGGGTATATGAAACATAAGCTGTATCAATCATATTATTATTATCCAACCATGAGCATAAACTATGCCCTATTCTTGTAAACATAACCATGCATCTTATCATCTTATGTAGCAGCATCTTAGATTCCCAACATACCCCGGTTCACAACCTACCACCATATCCCATTACTAACATAGATGCGGGTTCAAGGTGATTAATCCATTTATTAGGATTTCCGGGTTAAACATAACCTTCACCAAAGATTCCAACTTCCCTCACTATAAGTGTGGCGAGTAACGCCACCCTCACCAAAAGAAAAGCGAGCAAGATCTTATCCCTCATCATAGCACTTATGTCACCATATCGTCCATCAACACTTCACCCTATTGTGCACTAGAGAGCAACCAACACTGAGTTGTGTCGTGCAGCTTGAACTACAGGTGTGTATCGTACACAAGCAACTAGGGTATCATAACTCATCCTATCGACCCAGAACCCTATCGTGCACCAAGGTTAGGGTTTCTATCAGACAACCCTCTCAACAAGGATCATATCGACCTGGAACATGGCGCCCAAGACACCCTATCACCCAACCATCAAACCATGTCATCCAAGGGACACTCATATTGGCCAAGGCACTCTATCGCCCAAAGCATCATGTCGTCCATGGGCAAGGTGGCCACTAAGGCATCATATCGGATAACTCAACTTAGGGTGTGTCGTGCAAACACAAACCCCATGCTCGATAGAAGGTTTACCCATCTTACTCATATCATTCAAGGAAGAGGCTGGGGTGTCTCCCACCTATAACAAACAATACTAAGGCACCACAAGAAGGCCTATCATCCATCTAGGTCAAGAACCTTATATAGGCCACCACTAAGGCACCTGTTAGGGTTTCACCATGCAAACACCATATCGGGCGATTCAACACCAAACCTTGTCGCCCAAAACAAAGATAATAACTAAGCACCATATCGGTCAAGGGGATGACGCCTATTAGGAGAAAGGGTCATCTCAGTCAAGGCATGTCATCCAAGGATACTAACAAGGTGAAAGGGGTCATATCGGGCACAAAGCCAACATGGCTCACTGAACATATCGGCCAAGCTAAAACCCACAAAAGGGTGTATTGTGCAAGGGTACAAGAACCTCACCAAGATGGTCATCTTCAACCTCAAACTCTTTAGCAACAATCCCTAATTGATCAAGATAGTTGGCTCACCTCTCAACAACCAAGTGAGAGGGGTTTTTCACAACCTCCATCACAAATTCGGAAACATGATGGATCATCTCCAACTTAGGTCATCACTCATCCAAAGGCTCACCTCTCAAATCCATGGTGAGAGGAGGGTGTTGCCCAAGCAACTAGAGCATAGACTCACCTCCCAATGACTAAGGAAGAGAGGGGTTTTGCCTACTCACTATAGCTCAAACTCACTTCTCAAAACCAAGGAGAGAAAGGGGTATTTCCCCAAAGGAAACCCTAATCTATGGGTTCGGAAAACTAGGTCCAAAAGTACATGCTAGAGCAAGAAACATATCCAACATCATGCATGGCCGATCATGATTATATATGAACATGCAATATAAAAGAAGGTAGTATAGTTAAGGTTAGAAGTTATGTAACCCGCCTTAAGCAAGCTCCTCAAGCTCCAAAGATCCAAGCTTTACGCTCCTAGCTCCAAGGCACACCACCTATGGTTCAGCCACCAAGCTAGAGGAAGAGGAAGAGAACTCCTTCAAAGGGATCAACCACCAAGCACATCAAGGGAAGGTGTATCGTGCACCAAGAAAGAGGGAGGAAGCAAAGAACTAAAGGGATCCTAAGCAAGTGAAAGGGAAGGTATATATAGAAGAGGATGAAGGGGGAACCAAGGCAAGGTGTCATCCCACTTAGGGATAGTTGTCCATGGGCAATTCCACCTCCTTATCCCGCCCCATACACATGTCCAAGGCAGTTGCCATATGCAAGCATCATGCACCATGTGTCCAGAAGGGGGTGACACAAACGATGCAAAGAGTCAAAGATGATCATAGGAGGATACATCCCATTGGGTGATACACTCATGCCCGATACAGGCCATGGTCGACACTCACTAGGCCGACACAAGCACCCAAACACACCCTTGCCTGATACAAGGCCCATCAAGGCAAGGCAAAGCCGAAACAAGGCAAAACAAGGCTCAACATATCCCAAGGCTACTCAAGCAATGAGCCCAACCCATCCTCTCAACTCTAGAGGATGCAAGGAGAGAGAGAAACATCTCTCAAGGTGACAAACTTGCTCATTAACCCTAAGACTTGGGTAATTTGCAAGTAGCACCTCTAACCCTCAACAAAGCACAAACAAATCCTAATCATCACTTGAGGTGATTAGCAAGCAACTAAACACTAGGGTTAGGCAAAGCAAACAGGATAAGCCCAAAATAGAGGTCAGGGTCCTTACAAGCCATAAACCTCTACAAAGGGATTTCGTCCATGAAATCCAAAGAGAAAAGCGAGGGATCCTTCCTCCTCATTCTCTCCTCAAGCTCCCATGTGGCTTCCTCAATACCACGATGATGTCGAAGAACTGTCACAAGAACCAAGTCTTTCCTTTTTATAACTTTTTAATCTTCTGGTCTAGGAGGTCAGCTTCCTTGTAGGTCACATCTGCATCGGTAGCTCAAGCCTGAACTGGTTGTATCACTTAAGCGATATCTGGCTGAACTTGGAAACACCGGATGTAACATGTGCAACTCTGGCGGCAACTCTAACTTATAAGCTACCTTGCTAACACTTGCTACTACCAGATATAGCCCCATATACCTGGGCTCCAGTTTGCCTTTCCGACCAAACCTCAACATGCCTTTCCAAGGTGAAACATTGAGATACACTTTGTCTCCCCCTGGAACTGTAAAGGTCGTCGGTGATTATCTATGTATGACTTCTGTCAATCCTGTGCCGCTTTCAACTTTTGTTGTATCACTCTGATCTTCTCTGTTGTCTGCTACACTAACTCAGGACCCAAAAGCTGATACTCACCAGATTCATACCAACATAGAGGAGATCTACACTTCCTGCCATATAGAGCCTCATAAGGAGCCATGTTGATGCTCCCCTGGTAACTATTATTGTAGGAGAACTATATCAAACTAAGATGCACATCCCAACTGCCTAGAAACTACAAAACACATGCTAGGAGAAGATCCTCCAAAGTATGAATAGTCCTTTCAGACTGTCCACCTCTCTTCGGGTGGAAAGCAGTACAGAACCTCAACCGCATTCCCAAAACTTTGTGCAACTGTTCCTAAAAATGACTCGTGAACTGGGGTCCTCTGTTAGAGACTATAGTTGCGGGCACACCGTGCAAACGCACTATCTCATCCACATACACCTAAGCAAGCTTCTCTACTGTATATGTTGTCTTCACATGCATGAAATGAGCAGACTTTGTCAATCTATCCACTATCACCCAAATAGAATCATGATTCTTAGTTGTCCTTGGCAGACTAACTATGAAATCCATGGTTATATGATCCCATTTCCACTGCAGTATTGGCAGGGGTTGCAACGTACCTACCGGCTTCTGATGCTCAACCTTGACTTGCTGGCATATCACACACCTAATCACAAACTCGGCTCCATCTCTCTTCAAGCCAGACCACCAATACATGTCCTTCAGATTATGATACATCTTGGTGACACCTGGATGAATTGCATACATCGATGTGTGCACTTCCTCGAGTACTAGATTTCTCAGATCATCAACATCGGGGACCACTATCCTACCGTGATAGCAAACTAGTCCATCCTCAGACTCATGGAACCCATCACTCTTTTTGCTGCCAAACTCTGATCTTATCAACTGAACTAAAGCATCTGCCTGCTATGCGTCTTTGATCTGCTGTCTCAATGTAGGCTTTACATGCATCTGTGCCAACAGTCCTGCCAACAAGGAAACTTCTAATTATACATTCATCTACCGCAAAGAAATGAACATATCCCTCCTATGGCATACCAAGGAACTCAACTGTGCCTTCTTCATAGGAAGAGAAGAAGACTTTCTGCTAAGCACATCAACTACCATGTTCGCCTTACCAGGATGATACTCAATGGTGCAATCATAATCATTGATCAGCTCCATCCAGTGACACTATCGCATGTTCAGCTCACTCTACGAGAAGATGTACTTCAAGTTCTTATGATCTGTAAAGATCTAACACACTTCCCCATAAAGATAGTGTCTCCAAATCTTTAACGCATGGACCATCGCTGCCAGCTCCAAATCATATGTCGGATAGTTCTCCTCATGTTTCATAAGTTGTCGCAAAGTAAAAGAAACCACATGATCTTCCTGCATCAGCACACATCCTAATCCTTTCTTGGAAGAATCATAGAAAACCACATAGCCTTTCCCAGGCTCTAGCAACACCAACACCGGAGCACTAGTCAGCTTCTCCTTCAAGCTTTGGAAAGCTTGCGGACAACGATCATCCCAAACAAAGGGTACATCCTTCCTGGTCAATTTTGTCAATGGCAATGCGATCACACTTAAGTCCTTTATAAACCTTCGATAACGGGTAATTGTTCTTGATCGTGACTTTGTTCAACTTCCAGTAATCTATACACAGCCGCATCGACCCGTCCTTCTTCTTTACAAATAGGACTGGAGCACCCCAAGGTGATGTGCTCGGTCTGACAAAACCCTTATCCAACAACTCATGTATTTGTTTCTTCAGCTCTGCCATCTTGGCTGGAGCCATCCTGTACGTCGTATGAGCAACTAGCTGTGTCCCTGGCACCCAATTTATCTTAAAGTAAATCTCTCGAGGTGGGGGAACACTGGGAAACTCCTCAGTAAATACATCCACAAATTATCGGACAACAGAAACCTCCTCAAGACTAGGACCTTTTGCCTTGGTATCCACAACATGAGCTAGGAATGCTTTACATCCTTGCCGCAACAACTTTTCTGCCACCATCACTGATACTAAGCACGTCAGAAGAATCTTCCTATCTCCTTGGAAGATCCACTTCTTACCACTGTCATCAAACACTGCCTGCTTGGAACCACAGTCCAACACAACCTTATACTTTTCTAAGGTATCCATCCCAAGGATCACATCAAATCCATGCATCTCAAGTGGTATAAGATCCACTTATATAATGTGTCCCGAAAAAGATAGAACACAAACTGGACACACTTCTTGAAGCATCGAGGAACCATTAAGAGGGGTTTCTAACAACAAGCTATCGTTCCTACAACTAACAGGTAAAAGACAGTTATCAAGCGTACTACGTGCGATAAAAGAGTGTGTAGCACCCGGGTCAACCAGAACAGATATAAAGCAAGAAGAAGACAAATCAGAATGAAATAACTCCCTCTGACCTACCAGCACTCGTGGGTTGACTATCGCCTCTGGCTGACACATAGCATAGAATTGAGCCGTTGCTTACTGTCTACGTCCTATGCTTTCTTGGGTTGATGATCCCGCTTGTGATGCTTGACTGCATCCTTTCCCTCTGCTACTGCTGGGCTGCTATCTATCTGACCCTTGCTGATTCTACCTCGACTGTTGTGTCACTTCAACATCTCTCTTTAGGCAATTTGACCTCAAGTGCCTAGTCTGTCCACAGTGGTAACATGACTTGCCTTCTATGTACGACCTAGATGGCCCTGTTACTGTTACTGAAGCTGTACTATGAGCTTTGGATGGCGAAAATCCATGCCCTCTTCCCTTACTCAGAGACCATAGAGATGGTGCACGAGGACTCCGCATCGTGGATGGTGTCAAATACCTTAGCTTCTTGAAGCCATCAAACCTCTATCTTTGAAATTGAGCAGGCTTTTTCCTAGCCATGGACTCCCTTTTCTCCCTGACAGGCCATTCAATCCTACAGACGGACTCCACGAACGTGGCAAACCGCTCCCGATTTTCCAAGGCAGCAGCAGGTGTTGACAGCTCAGCACTCAAACCCTTCTCAAACCATCTGATCTGCTCATCATTTGTCACCGCCATGTGAGGACAAAACCTCAGCAAGTCCATGAACTTGGCTTCATACTCGGTGACACTCATCTGTCCTTAGCGCAGACGCTCGAACTGATTGATCTTCTCATCCAGATACGTCTTCGGAAAATATCATCTGGCAAACTCCAGTCGGAAAACCTCCCAACAGATCACCTCACCGGGTCGCTTCTCTTCCTGGATGGCCCACCGGTGGCCAACACTACCCTTCAGAAGGTAGACAACGTGCTTTACTTTGTCTACTTCGGGGATGTCGAGGATCTGGAAGGCCTTCTCGAGACCTATCAGCCACAGATCTGCATCCGCCGGATCAGCCGATCTAGCATAATCCGAAGCTCCGACTCAACGAAGCCTCTCAAAGATCTTCCCAATGCCTGATGATTTACCATGGGGAGCCTGTGTTCTTGGTAGAGGCACTAGCACTCTTTCCACCATGTTATTCATCGTAGCCATTAACTGCCCTATAAGGTGCTGATAGGCAGGGCTTTCAAGAATGGCTGGGTCAAGTTAGGGGACCTCAGGCACCTGATCTTCATGTGCCTGCACTCTTGCTCCATCAACTGATGTAGCATCACTGCTCTCGGAAGCATGTTCTTCATGGTTTCCAAACATCTTTAAGCTTTATCTTCTGTTGAGGGTAGAAGGTTATTGTAAGAAAATCTAGAAAACTCACAAGAACAGACACAACATAGTCCTAGATCCCTGTAGACTCAGTGAGCTTAGCGCTATGATACCAAAACTTATTGTTACATCCCACTATCATACAGAGAACGAGACGTCACGCTAAAATGTGCGGAACTACCATAAACCACATATTACCAAAAACACGGGTTAATTAAAACCGATTGTGGAAAGCATATGAAAGAGAACTATTACATCCAGATCCTCATCCTACAAGGAAACATGTTATACAAACATTTACAAGCCTGGATATATGTCCACAACTAGCTCTCTTGTCAACATAAGAGTTCATCACTTGTTTATACATACATGACGGGCCACGTAAGGCCAGTAGTAGGATATACAAAATTACAATAGCTAGTCATCATGAAACGTCATCAAAACACCTCTGAGGACTCGAGAATACATGGATGACTGTAGGACTCTACTATAAAATCACCAAAACAACAACATATCCATCACTTGCCTGCTACTACTCTTCTTATTGCTCTGTCGCAACCTCTCTACCACCACCACATCTAGCGCGATCACCTAAAAAGGTTGTAAACCAGAGAGGTGAGACAAACAGTCCCAACGAGAAACATCACTCCCCACCGAAACTATAAAACCTCAGGAGGTATAAAGAATATAGCTAGTAAAGAAATATAGTAAGAGCAGTACACTGAGCAAGACTATTACTACCATCAATCTTACCAAGACATCTAGGAGGCACATAACCAAGTATTTTTTTATGGAACATGACTGACAAGATAAGTTTTATAAGAACTTATCACAAAATATAAGGCCTCAACCAATGTACCATGTTTTTCTCTAAGCAGTATATACTATTCGGCTGGATTACAATTTATTATGCCCTAAGGAAGTGAGTTGTCCCTTCTCAAATCCAACCTTCAGTTGCGAAGCCCAAAACTAGTGCCATACAAGGTCAATGGGAGATCCAGACTCCAAGACCTCACCTCCTCATGGTCAGTGCACAAAACCCAAAGCAGGACCACAGTCTCATGCTTATATGGCCTCAGCCTCAGGGTCAGCTCCACAAGCTACCCATATCTCTAGCTCACCTTGACACAAGTGCTAGTATACTTTTGAGCCATGGACCTGATCACCGTGCTCTTGAGCCATGAACACATTCATGCTCCAACTCCTTGAGTCATGGACCTGTTCACCATGCTCTTTACCATACAGAGTCTACAACCACAGTTGTACTCTAATCCTCCTATTTTTCATCTAGGAGAAACCTCACATATTCAACAATATGCACTCCAGGTAATCTCGCAGCTAAACCTGTTTCACCATCATTAAATTCTGATGATGATGGATCTATGGCTAGGGAAAACTACATGATATGTTCCACTGTAATTAATTAGTATATTTTAAGTGAGTTGTTGAGGCAACCAAGTTGTAAAACATAAATAACATTGAGTTACATTAATACTAACATTATCACATCATCATGGGATCTCAATCCCTCCTCACATATTGCTACTTCCTCTCAAGGCATCAACATCCTGCATCAACATCTTGGGATAGAAATCCCTTATCTCATCATTAGAGGATAACACCTCAACTAGGCACTCAACCTTTATCAGGTCATTAGACCTATCTCATCATACTGGTGATGCATGTTATCTCATCAACAAGGATTATTATCATTTAGTGTTATTCAAAGCACATATACCTCATAACTCTTACCTGGCTATGAATCCATTTAATACACATGCATGGTTAGTATGCATATCAAGAGAGATAACTTAAATCACTAAACATAGATCTTTATGATTATCATGCTATCATGTTTGGAACAACATCTCTGGGTATATGAAGCATAAGATGTATCAATCATATTATTGTTATCCAACCATGAGCATACACTATGCCCTATTCTTGTGAACATAACCATGTATCTTATCATCTTATGTAGTAGCATCTTAGATTCCCAACATACCCCAGTTCACAACCTACCACCATATCCCATTACTAACATAGATGCGGGTTCAAGGTGATTAATCCATTTATTAGGATTTCCGGGTTAAACATAACCTTCACCAAAGATTCCAACTTCCGTCACTATAAGTGTGACGGGTAACGCCACCCTCACCAAAAGAAAAGCGGGAAAGATCTTATCCGTCATCATAGCACTTATGTCACCATATTGTCCATCAACACTTCACCCTATCGTGCACTGAGCAACCAGCACTGAGTTGTGTCGTGCAACTTGAACTAGAGGTGTGTATCGTGCACAAGCAGCTAGGGTATCATAACTCATCCTGACCCAGAACCCTATCGTGCACTAGGGTTAGGGTTTCTATCAGCCAACCCTCTCAACAAGGATCATATCGACCAGGAGCATGACGCCCAAGACACCCTATCACCCAACCATCAAACCATGTCGTCCAAGGGACACTCATATCGGCCAAGGCACTCTATCGCCCAAAGCATCATGTCGTCCATGGGAAAGGTGGCCTCTAAGGCATCATATTGGCTAATTCAACTTAGGGTGTGTCATGCAAACAAAAACCCCATGCCCGACACAAGGTTTACCCATCTTACTCATATCATTCAAGGAAGAGGATAGGGTTTCGCCCACCTATAACAAACAATACTAAGGCGCCACAAGAAGGCCTATCATCCATCTAGGTCAAGCACCTTATATCGACCACCACTAAGACACCTATTAGGGATTCACCATGCAAACACCATATCGGGCAACTCAAGACCAAACCATGTCGCCCAAAATAGAGATAACAACTAAGCACCATATCGGCCAAGGGGATGATGCCTACTAGGAGAAAGGATCATCTCGGTCAAGGCATATCATCCAAGGATACTAACAAGGTGAAAGGGGTCATATCAGGCACAAAGCCAACAGGGCTCAACTGAACATATTGGCCAAGCTAAAACCCACAAAAGGGTGTATTGTACAAGGGCACAAGAAGCTCACCAGGATGTTCATCTTCAACCTCAAACTCTTTAGAAACAAACCCTAATTGATCAAGATAGTTGGCTCACCTCTCAACAACCAAGTGAGAGGGGTTTTGCACAACCTCCATCACAAATCGGGCAACATGATGGATCATCTCCAACTTAGGCCATCACTCATCCAAAGGATCACCTCTCAAATGCATGGTGAGAGGAGGGTGTTGCCCAAGCAACTAGAGCATAGACTCACCTCTCCACGAATAAGGAAGAGAAGGGTTTTTCCTACCCACTAGAGCTCAAACTCACTTCTCAAAACCAAGGAGAGAAAGGGGTATTGCCCCAAAGGAAACCCTAATCTATGGGTTCGACCAACTAGGTCCAAAAGTACATGCTAGAGCAAGAAACATATCTAACATCATGCATGGCCGATCATGATTATATATGAACATGCAACATAAAAGAAGGTAGTATAGTTAGCATTAGAAGTTATGTAACCCTCCTTAAGCAAGCTCCAAAGCTCCAAGCTTTAAGCTCCTAGATCCAAGGCACACCACCTATGGTTCGTCCACCAAGCTAGGGGAAGAGGAAGAGAACTCCTTCAAAGGGATCGACCACCAAGAACACCAAAGGAAGGTGTATCGTGCACCAAGGAAGAGGGAGGCAACAAAGAACTAAAGGGATCCTAAGAAAGTGAAAGGGAAGGTATATATAGAAGAGGATGAAGGGGGAACCAAGGCAAGGTGTCATCCCACTTAGGGACACTTGTCCATGGGAAATGCCACCTCCTTATCTCGCCCCATACACATGTCTAAGGCAATTTCCATATGAAAGCATCCTGCACCAAGTGTCCACAAGCGGGTGACACAAACGATGCTAAGAGTCAAAGATGGTCATAGGCCGATACATCCCCTTGGGTGATACACTCATGCCTGACACAAGCCATGACCGACACACACTAGGCCGACATATGCACCCAAACACACCCTTGCCTGATACAAGGCACATTAAGGCAAGGCAAATCCCAAACAAGGCAAAACAAGGCTCAAAAAAGCCCAAGGATACTCAAGTAATGAGCCCAACCCATCCTCTCAACTCTAAAGGATGCAAGGAGAGAGAAACATCTCTCAAGGTGACAAACTTTCTCATTAACCCTAAGACTTGGGTAATTTGCAAGTAGCACCTCCAACCCTCAACAAAGCACAAACAAACCTGAATCACCACTTGAGGTGATTACAAAGCAACTAAACACTAGGGTTAGACAAAGCAAATAGGATAATCCCAAAACAGAGGTCAGGATCCTTACAATCCATAAACCTCTAAAAAGGGATTTTGTCTTTGAAATCTGAAGAGAAAAGTGAGGGATACTTCCTCCTCATCTCTTCCTCAAGCTCCCACGTGGATTCCTCAACACCATGATGATGCCAAAGAACTTTCACAAGAACCAGGTCTTTCCTTTTTAACTTCTTTACTCTTCTGTCAAGGATCGTCACTGGACCTTCCTCGTAGGTCACATCTTCATCGAGCTCAACCTCAACTGGATGTATCACTGTCCCCATATCTGGATGACTTTTCATTAACATTCTGACATGGAACACCAGATGTAACCTGTGCAACTCTGGCGGCAGCTCTAACTTATAAGCTACCTTTCCAACATGTGCTACTACCGGATATGGCCCCATATACTTGGGTGCCAGTTTGCCTTTCTGACCAAACCTCAGCACGCCTTTCCAAGGTGAAACCTTAAGATACACTTTGTCTTCCCCTAGAACTCTAAAGGTCATCGACAATTATCTATGTACCACTTTTGTCTGTCTTGTGCCAATTTCAACTTTTGATGTATCACTCTGATCTTCTCTGTTGTCTGCTACACTAACTCAGGACCCAAAAGCTAATACTCACCAGACTCATACCAACATATTGGAGATCTACACTTCCTGCCATATAGATCCTCATAAGGAGCCATGTCGAACTCTATCAAAATGAGATGTACATCCCAACTGACTAGAAACAGCAAAACACATGCTCAGAGAAGATCCTCCAAAGTATGAATAGTCCTTTCAGACTATCCATCTTTCTACAGGTGGAATGCACTACTAAACCTCAACCGTGTTCCCAACGCCTTGTGTAATTGTTCCCAAAAACAACTCGTGAACTGGGGTCCTGTGTCAGAGACTATCGTTGTGGGTACACCATGCAAACACACTATCTCATCCACATACACCTGAGAAAGCTTCTCTACTGTATACGTTGTCTTCATAGGCATGAAATGAGTGGACTTTGTCAATCTATACACTATCACCCAAATCGAATCATGATTCTTAGTTGTCCTTGGCATACTAAGTACGAAATCCATGGTTATATAATCCCATTTCCACTGTGGTATTGGTAGGGGTTGCAACGTACCTGCTGGCTTCTGATGCTCAGCCTTGACTTGCTGGCATATCGGACACCTAGCCACAAACTCAGCTATATCTCTCTTTAAGCCAGACCACCAATACTTGTCCTTAAGATTATGATACATCTTGGTGACACCTAGATGCATTGCATTCATCGATGTCTGTGCTTCCTCGAGCACTAGCTTTCTCAGATCATCAACAACGGGGACCACTATCCTACCATGATAGCAAACTGGTCCATCCTCAGACTCATGGAACCCATCATGCTTTTTGTTGCCAAACTCTGATCTTATCAACTGAACTGAAGCATCTACCTACTGTGTGTCTTTGATCTGCTGTCTCAATGTAGGCTTTACCTGCATCTGTGCCACCAATCCTGCCAACAAGGAAACTTCTAACTATGCATTCATCTGCCACAAAGAAATGAACATATCCCACCTATGGCATACCAAGGAACTCAACTGTGCCTTCTTCATAGGAAGAGAAGAATACTTTCTACTAAGCGCATCAACTACCACATTCGCCTTACCAGGATGATACTCAATGGTGCGATCATAATCATTGATCAGCTCCATCCAGTGATGTTGTCACATGTTCATCTCACTCTGCGAGAAGATGTACTTCAAGTTCTTATGATCTATAAAGATCTAACACACTTCCCCATAAATATAGTGTCTCCAAATGTTTAATGCATGGACCACCGCTGCCATCTCCAAATCATGTGTCAGATAGTTCTCCTCATGTTTCTTAGGCTGTCTCCAAATCTTTAACGTATGGACCACCGCTGCCACTGCCACCGCCGCCGCCACCTGCCTGTGTGCTCAACACCGCCGCCTCCTACTCAATGCCACTGCTACCTGCTCAACGTCGTCGAATATTATTGGTAAGTTTTCCCTCATTTCCAGTTCTTGTGCTTGGGGTTGCCTGCAGTAGCAAGTGGCGACTTGTTAGCTAGGGTGGAGGGCATTTTGGCGGTTGGCAGTGCAGGTGGGCGGGGGTGATGGGGGTTTTGGTTGTGGGAGGTGTAATGTGCTTCTATAAAAAACATATAAAAACTAAATGTATGTATCTAGTTCTATACTTACTTCATTAATCATATTACTGTATTCAGGTACAATACTTCTACATACCTCTTTATTCTTTGTAGAAGTTAGAGTAACTCTTTGATTCATACATACAGTTATAATCTAGTTAGTTATTAGTTGGTATGCTAATTAATTACGACTTTTACAGATAAATAGTACAACAGTTGCTAATTATTACTAGCTATTGACGTGCTATAGTTATGAATTTACATATTTACTATCTGTGTATTGTCACACTAAGTTAGAAACTACTTTATTAGCACTTAATTACTTGTTATACTTATATATGCTATGTTACTTTATATCAATTTACTCCATATGTGTTCATCTATTCTCCATTACTTGGTATATGAATATGTAGTGATATATTATAGCCTCCTATACAATTTGGTAATCTAACTCCTCTCGAATAATTATTAATTCATTAATCACCCTAGGTATCTAACATTATGAATCACATAACCTAGAATCTAATTATAATTTTGGGTTCTTCATAGTCCAATTAGCAAATCTACCAAATTTGAAGTAAATCAGGTAATTAACCCTAGCTATATGTAATAATAGCAGGGAAAAGAGTGAATAAGCATAGACAAATAAACATAATTAGATGATGATGTAGTAGATCTAAATCATATTCGACTAAGTTCCATCCTTAGGTAGTGTGTCAAGCTCAATATTTTATCACAGGCTCATTATGAACCATTAGATCTAGATATTAGGGTATCTCTACCCTCCTAACTATGAAATTGGTAACTTGTTTCCTTATTAAGTATATTGAGAATCCTAATCACCCTTCTTGCTTAATGATGAACTCTAATGCACTCATGTGACATGCTTGGAATGTAAATGATGAACTTTACCCTAGATTGTCAATCATGCTTCTAAAGACATCAATAATCAACCTAACTTTAAGAACTAGGTTATGAATGATGAAGCTAGGATTGTAGGTATAAGAATGACAACACATGTATTTGTTGGCCTAGAAACCAGTCTAAGATTTACTCATTAGGAGTAAATCTTGGATAGTCCCTAGTTTGGGACTATTCTTGAACACTTAATCTCACTTAGGATGTAAGTGTATAATGTGTATTGGGTTTTCAAGAAAATTTCAGTAGCATTTCCCCGTTTGTTCTCAAAGTACATATGTACTTGGAGAACAACGGGGAAATGCTGCCGAAATTTTCTTGAAATCCCAATACACATTATACACTTACTAGTGAGATTAGGTGTTCAAGAATGGGATAGGTGATACACCGATTGTAGGTATAAGAATGACAACACATGTATTTTTTGGCCTAGAAACCCATCCAATATTTACTCATTAGGAGTAAATCTTGGATAGTCCCCAATTTGGGACTGTTCTTGAACACTTAATCTCATATAGGATGTAAGTGTATAATGTGTATTGGGTTTTCAAGAAAATTTCGGTAGCGTAATCTCTTAACCCTAGACCCTAATCTTTTTAACCCTAAACCCGAATATATACTTGTTTTCTCTTTGATCATAGAATGGATAGATCATGGATGTCCATTCCAAATCGCTGCACCCACAACTTTATTTCTGGTCTTGATCAGTTTATTAGATTTGCCGAGGAACATAGGAAACAACCTGGAGATAGGTTCTACTGTCCATGTAGGCATTGTGGTAACAACTTGAAACTCAACACTGGTGAAGAAATCAAAAGTCATGTAATGTGCAATGGGATTGTACAAGGCTATACAGAATGGCACTGGCATGGAGAGATTTCAAACCTGAAATTAGTGGATGTCGATAGCAGTGCTTGTATGGAAGAAGAAATTGCCTCTGATGACGTAGATGTAAACGAACTAGTTCCATTATACATCGTTGAAGCGATGCTGGATAGTTGTGGGGTAGAGCACACTGATCCACCTCCCATGTTTAGAAACATTATGCATGATTTTGAGATACCATTATACATAGGTTGTACTAAGTTTATGAATATTAGAGCTGTGTTGAGATTGTATAAGCTGAAAGCTAATAATAGATGGAGTGACAAAAGCTTCATGTCATTGTTGTCTTTGTTGAAAGAAATTATTCCTAAAGGAAATGAGCTACCAATCTCAACATACCAGTTAAAGAAATTGTTGTTCCCAATGGGAATGGAGGCCAAGAAGATACACGCATGCCCAAATGATTGTGTATTATTTCAAAAGGACTATGTGGATTTGAAAGATTGTCCAAAATATGGTGCGTCAAGGTATAAATTGACGACTTCGGGGGAGTCCAAAACTGGTTCTCCTGCCAAGGTGATGTGGTATCTACCTATAATATCACGGTTGCAATGCTTGTTTACCAATCTGATAGATGCGAAGAATTTGATGTAGAATGCAGATGTTAAGAAAAATAATGATGGGATCCTACAACATGCGTTTGATTCCCCATAGTGGAAGAAGATTGATTTATTTTACCCTAAATTTGGTGAAGAAGTCATGACTCTAAGACTTGGGCTTTGTATAGAAGGGATGAATCTGTACAAGACGTTGAGAAGCCAACATAGCACTTGGCCAATTATGCTTGTTATATACAATCTTCCTCCCTGGTTGTGTATGAAAAATAAGTATGTTATGTTGTTGTTGTTGTTGTTGATATCGGGCCCTAAATAACCTAGAAATGATATCGACGTTTATCTTGAACCTCTGATTGATGACTTAAATAAACTCTGTGGTGAAGGTGTGATGACATATGATGCTTCACAAAGAGAGACATTTCGTTTGCATGCTATGTTGTTTTGCACTATTAATGACTTTCTAGCATATGGGAATTTTTCTAGATATAGTGTCAAATGATTTAAAAAGTGTCCTATATGTAAAGAGAACACTGATTCAATATGACTAAAACATGGCAGCAAGACTGTATATCTTGGTCATCGAAGGTTTCTTCCGAAATTCCATCTGTATCGTAGGTTGCACAAAGCATTCAATGGATGGAATGAGGAACAGAGTGCACCTAAACCTATACTAGGGGAGGTTGTTTATGAAAGAGTAAAAGACTTTGCCAATGAATTTGGTAAGAGATCACAATGTACCATGGCCACACAGAGTGACAAATCTTTATTCAAGAAGAAGTCAATGTTTTGGGATCTTCCTTATTGGAGTTCTTTGGCAGTCATGCATTGTATCGATGTCATGCACGTTGAGAAAAATGTCTGTGATAGCATCATTAGTACTCTGTTGAATATATCAAGTAAGACTAAAGATGGGATAAAATCCAGAATGGACCTACATGAAATGGGAATAAGGATAGAATTAACAAATGTAGTTAGAAGCGATCGGAGAACATACTTACCTCCCGCTTGTTACATGCTGTCTAGAAAGGAGAAAAAAGCTTTTTGTGAATGCTTGGTAAATGTTGAAGCATGTAAGGTTTGCAATCAGCAGACCTTGTTTCTTTTTCAACAGTCTGTGAAGCAAAGTTATTGACCCTGATACTCTCGATAAATTGCAAAGAGAAGTGGTTGTTACCCTATGTCTGCTTGAGATGTATTTTCCTCCTTCTTTCTTTGATATCATGGTACATCTTATTGTCCACTTGACTAGGGAAGTAAAAATGTTGGGACCAATTTTCTTGCATTAGATGTATCCCTTTGAACGATACATGAGAGTTTTTAAAGGTGATGTTCGAAACTGTTATCGGCCTGAAGGGGGTATTATTGAGGGTTATGTGGCAAGAGAGGTTATGGAGTTTTGCAATGACTTTTTGAGTGGTAATGACACTTCTGTTAATGACAAGAATATTGAGGAGCATTTTGGCAAAGGAATTTTGGGATCACGGATGAAAGTAATCAGCCGTGAGCAGTTGGAACAAGGTCACTTGTATATTTTACACAACATCGATGAAGTGAGTGTTTATATCGAGGAACATACCAATTTCATCAAGAGACAATATCCTCAAGCCAATTCAATGTGGCTTTCTAGAGAGCATAACAAGACATTTATTAAGTAGTTTGAAGATAAAGTCTTACATCAACTATCTCAAACACTTGATAATCTTACTGAAACTATCAAATGCCTCACCTTTAAACCAAAATTGAATGTTATGTCTTATGAAGGGTTTGACATAAATGGATTCTCATATTACACAAAGCTTCAAGATGATAAGAGTGTCGTCCAAAACAGTGGGGTCACCCTTCAAGCGTGTTCATTGTTTTTTTCAAGTGCAAAGGATAAGAGTCCACGTGAAGCTATAATGTCACGTGCAAAGGATAAGAGTCCACATGAAGCTATCATTGAAGACATATGGGAGTTTGACTACGTAGATTTCAGAATTCCACTCTTTAAATATAATTGGGTTGATAACACCAACGGAGTTATAGTGGATGAATTGGGTTTCACATTAGTAAACTTTGAAAAGATTGGTGAGAAGGGTAAACCATTTATATTGGCATCACTGGTGAAAGAAGTATTTTATATCGATGATCCTGCAAATGATAAATGGTCGGTTGTTCTTTATGGTAAAAGGTAGTTCATTGAAGATCCTATAGATGAAGAAGAGTACTATGATAAGTATGATGACTCCAGTCCATTCTCAGTTGGGTTGCCAACACCACCAAATATTGAAGCTGATGATGACTTGTATGTGCACGGAGATCACAATGAAGGATTGTTAATTGATAAAAGATTGCAATATTAGAGGCATGCATGCTTATATTTTTTTTAAGTGTTTTTTTAATGTGATCTTTACAATGTTTTATTATCTTCTAGTTATGTCAAATGCTAAATGTTTGATTTTTTAATGACACTTTCAGATGGTTGAGCATGAGTATGATGAATGTGATGATGATTACCGTGAGGGTGAGGATATCAATGCGCCACCTCACAATGTAAGTTTTAAAAATATATCCAATATTTCTATCTATATGTCCATTTATAGTTATATCCAGTAAGTGTGTTCATTTTGTCAAATTTTAGGTTGATGTTGTACCCCCAGAAGAACTTGGGGCACTTGATGAGCAGCAAAAAAAAATTGAAAAAGTGAGGGGCATCACTATGATGAACAAGTTACTACAACAAAGGGGTAAAGGACCCAAACTGGCTGTGGATTTTGATCATGCAGGAAATCTAGTTGGAGTGAACTGTAACTTGTTTATTTCATATCTTGGGGTTCTTACTCGTAGCCATTGTAGTCCTAATTTTGAATCTTGGCATAAAGTTCCTAAGGGGAAGAAAGACTTAGTATGGCAGGAACTATGTGTGAGTTATTATTATTTGCAATTCTATTTTTGTAGATTACTAATTTTTAGGATACTAGTTAATAGCAATTCTATTTTGCAGAGTATATTTGATCTGGATGAAAAGTTGCATCGTAAATGTGTGATGCAACATTGTGGGAGGGTCCTAAGGAACTATAGGATAAATCCCACCTGTGATTACATACACGATGCTGAGAAGAGGTTCTTGATTGATTTTCAATTCTAGACATTGATCACTTTTTGACTAACTCCACACTAATAATTTTTGTTTGTATTCTCTTAAAAAATAAATTTAGGAAGAAGGAAGCCACTGAGAAATGGAACTACCTAGACCCCAAAGACTGGGAGGAGTTTGTTACCCAAAGAAAAATGGATGAATTCAAGGTATTAAACGCCACTCTCAATTTAATTAATATACGTTCTTATGTATTCACCTATTCAAGATTAACCTTTAGTGTTACTAACCAAATCAATATGCTTACTAACAAGGCTATTAGTGATGCTCAAAGAGCAAGGCTTGAACTGAATGTGCCTGACCACACAATGGGTCCAAGAGGCTATGCAGGCGTTCGCCAAAGACTACATGATGAGTCTACTGCTCAGTCTGTTGCTACGCAGGAGACTGTAGAGTCCTCTACTATTGGTCATGCACCTCTGCCTCACCATGCTATGTGGATAACTGGGAGGCAAAACAAGAAGGAAGATATAATGAACCACAACTGTTGAGGAGGCTACAAAAATTGTAAAATTCAACTCTTAGAGCAATCGATATTGATTATTGTTATGTTTACTTACCAATTTCTATTGATGGCGATTAGCGGGAGCTTCACGAGTAGAGGAAGGAAGGCAAGTTCATCCCTGAGGGCACAAGGGATGAATTGATAGTTTCTCTTAGTAACCCAGATCATCCTAAATGTGTTAGGGGTGCAGGCGCTGGTGTGGACATAAAAGCATTCTTTGGGCCATCACAGCGCAAATCTGTCCCAAAAGGGTGACTATCAAATGTTGAGGTAACCTGTTCTTTTTTTATAATGTTATTGTGAAAGGGAATTCAATAATCAAAATCTAGTGTTTATTTTATCCATGTATAGGTAGATGAGTTAATTAATAGGAGAGTCGAGGAAGCACTTGATAGGAGAGTCGAGGAAGCACTTGATAGGAGAGTCAAGGAAGCACTTGATAAGAGACTCAATGAAGCAATTAGCAAGTGACAGGCATCTCAGCCTGCCACTCAGAAAGTACATGTGGTGTGCCGCTCTTCTCCTACTATAAAGGTGGTTGGGAGTAATCTTGTAGACCCACCACCTAGCACGTCCACTGTAAGTATTTTTATGACATATATAGTTGCTAGTCTTTTCAAGATGATATGTTTATGTATATATGTATATAACATTCTTTACGTAAATTTATAGGGGTTGAAGCCATGTCATCTAAAAAGTCAAGAATATATCGTTGCAGAGACACATGCTTACCCAACCCTTCCAGGGGACATGTTTCATGGGACTCCAGTTCCAGCTGGTGCGGTTTGTGTGTGCCCGATACATGTACTCCCCAATTGGAGGGATCTTCCATTGCCATATGCCCACCCAGATTCTAAATGCTTGGTGAGGCAGAAGGTGGAGTGATAATGTGGCCCAAAGTAGATGTCGTCTATACTAATATTTTATGGTAAATTTACATTACGTTAATTTGTTAGTTTGTATATATGAGTCAATTGATCTAAAATTATATATACAGGTCAAAAGGAAGACACTCGCTACATCTCGGCCTCTACCTCCACCTCCTGAAGTACCATGTTGGCTTTCAAGGGACCTACACACCTTGTTAGGTCCCAATTGTAGGGATATGGCAGTATGGATAGGCAAACATGATCCAAATTGCCCTACAAATGTTTCTATTCTAGAGGATGTTGCAGGTCAATCATACAATAACAAACTATTTATACAAGATATTTTGGAGTTGTTTCATTATGATTGGCTGAATACATCTATGATAGAGCTGTGGATATGGTGATATCTTGTTTATACATCCATATACCTTGTTTTATATACGGTGATCTAGTTTCTTATATATTAATGCATACATAATGCATGTTTTGCAACCACTTACACACGATATGTACAGATTTTTCATTTTCTCATGTGGGATTTTTGGTTCCATCTTTGATTAGTCTATAGTAGATAAAGACCCTTCTTCAGCTACTTCATACTGTTGTGCTACTTTTAAATATTTTGGTAAAAAAAAGAAAACAGTGATAATAGCTCCATTTAATGTCGAGTAAGTTTACTTTGCTTATAATTTAGACTTAAGAAAATTACATTTCTATTGTGGATTTTGAGTTATTAATTTTTAACTTTCTTATCTGTAGTGGTAGGAATTAGGAGTTACTAGTTATTGTCCCCAAGACATTCACTATCTATTATCTAGATCCTACAGGGAATGAATTGAATACATTATATGGACACATATTGAGAAGGCCATTATTCCTGTGAGAAATATTTCATATTTTTATATCCATTAAGATATGTTATTACATTACTATTTAATTATGCAATTTAATGTGTTACCTTAACATGTAGGGCTTTACATGAGTTCAAAAGAGCTGGAGGAAAGGTCCCCAATAAAAAGAATCAGCCACTAATTTGGAAGAATGTGAAAGTAATTTCTCGACTCCAATGTATATATTATTTATGTGAACTATGCTTATTTGTATTTTTGAATATTTTGTATGTTTCAATTTATAGTGTGCTACACAAGACAACGACTGGGCATGTGCATACTATGTGATATGATTTATGGACCTAATCATCAAACATGTTGCAATGGAAATCGATACTATACATAAGGTATTATATATAGTCTCATTAGATAATATGAAATATATCAATCTTATTATATATTATTAATTATATATACGTCATTCTCTTTGCAAGTGTTTAAAACTGACTTGACTATAGGTGAAAAGTTATTAGATGTACATACTCCCTATATGAGGGAAGAATTAGATGATGTAAGAGAAGAATGGGCAAAAGCCCTACAAGTAGTGGGAATTTTTAAATATGATTGGGATAGTGATGGCGATAATGACGATGATGAATAAAGAATGATATTTATAAACTTTGTTCTCATAATTATTTTTGTGTGAATGTGAATGAATATTTTTGAATTTTCATATGTGTGAATGTGAAGAAAATAAATACATGAATGTTTCTACATGTGTCTGAATGTGAAAAGAAATGAAATGAATGGAACTACAAGTTGCTAAATGTTTGTGAAAATGGAGGAAATGTGAAATAGAAATACTGGTTTCTATATGTGTGTGATGAAAAATAATATAAATTAAATGTGCTTATACATGTGTGTGATCATAAATTGTTGTCCATCGCGTTAATTTTGCAGGTTTGTGGCCTGTTGTTGGCTGATATCAATGGATGTTGTAAACCTGCAGTTCAAAACTGAACTGCAGATTCTACATCCTGTTGTCCAACCATACAGCAGGCCTACAAACTGATAAGAAAAAAAATCAGAACATAGGAGTCGGTTATTAATATAAAACTGATAACAAAGACATACGTCATCGGTTATTAGCAAAAACCCGACGTCTATGTGGCTATGGGTCTCGGTTATATATAAAAACTGACGATGATGGTGCTCTTGCAGGCGCAATTTATTGGTGGCGGGAAGGGTTATATAGTGTCAGTTTTTGTGAAATGTCGACGTCTTTGACCTGGATATAGTGTCGGTTTTATTAAATAACAAAGCCTATAGTGCCCTTGCTGGCGCATTTTTGGTGGCGGGAAGGGTTATGGCGTCGGTGTTAAAACTGACACTGAAAATTTTATATTTTAAAAGTGCCCACTTGGGTGTCACTTCGAAACCGACGCCAAATGCCTTAAATAACTGACACTAAAGGTCAGATTTGTACTAGTGATTCCATCCTCACAATCATTACAACAATTCAAATTGCATTCATTTCTAGTATCATTGATGCTTGCATCACAGATGCTCACATGGTACTCATACAAAAAATTAAAATCACTCATAGTAATCTCAAAATAATCTCAAAACTGATCGTTGAGTGCACTAAGACATTACTTAACAGTTGGATTTATTCCCATCAATTTCGGCTTTATACCAAGCATGAAACTAAATGATAATATCTTCCTTGTCTAAGAAGCCATTCATTCTATGCTCTTATGGAAAGGTAATAAGAAATTCATGCCTACAAAAATTGACTTATCACAGGCCTTCAATAGAATGAAATGGTTTTTATCATGGAAGCCTTGAACAAAATGGGCCTCCCCCATGCTCATCAAGATCATTATGAGCATTATGACCATAGAAAAAACATCCATTCTCCAGGAAGGAAAGTCATCTGAAGCTTTTAAGACTAAATAGGGAGTCCACTAGGGGATCCCTATATGTCTCTATGTGTTTGTTCTCTATATTAAATGTCTTAGTCAGGCCATTGCTAAATACATGGAACAAGGTAGGTGGAAAGAAGTACAACTCTATAGTGGAGCCACTCCTCTTACAAAAAATTGCTTTTTCGATGATATTATCCCCCACAATAAAGCATCTGAATAACATGTTGGAAATATAACAAATGTACTTAATGACTTCACCGTGGCCTCATATCAATCAATATGAAAGGAGAAATTATACTATTTCTTTTTCTCGACACATCCACCAGTGATAAAAGAAGCATTAGCGTAATGATGAGTATCCCATATACTGTTGACTTAGGTCATTATGTAGAGGTCCCTATATTACATCCCCAAGAAAATAAACCAACACTTTTATTGTAGATAAAATCAAGGGTAGGATGAATAGTTGGTCAGTGAGGCATTTGTGCCTAGCCAGAAGGATTAACTTAGAAAATGCAAACCTACATGCTATACACACCATGCAGCCAGTGAAACTCTCCTTTGCCCTATGTGATGACATCAATCACAATTTTAGACAGTTCATTTGGTATGGGAAAAGAGAATTCAATAAGCTATCTATAGTCTCATGGTGACTATTTGAACAATGAAAACAACCTATGGGTCACTATTATGAAGGAAAAACGTGCAAAGTCTTCTACATCGTCTAAGAAGCTGAAGCCTCAGGGTTCATAAGGAAACACCTTCATCCCATTACAATTTAATGTTACAAAGTTATCAACAATGGGGAGAACACTAATGTCTGGCCAGATAGGTGGATTAGTGGAAAATCTTTTGTGCAAATTTACCCTTCTCTCATCACCCCACCTAGACAATCTAATCAAAAGGTTTCATCTATGGTCACCTCCAACTTAGACTAGGACTAGAGGTTTATCCATGCCTACTTTCCATACTTGTCTTGGAAAATCATTATATTCCTATCATAGATCGTACCTCTCCATACGACTAATGGGGCTGACTGCATCACACAAGTGGTGAGATGACCACTACATCTATGTATAGAAGATTGCGTTCTTCCAAAGAAACACTAATCGATGGAAACCAGAATCAATCTGGTCATTAGATTTTCTAGAAAAGAACCACATCTTCTTGTGGCTCCTTCAACACTATGCCTTAGTTACAAACTCTGAAAAAGTGAGAAGACATATCATAATATGTCCCCATGACCTATCTATGGTTTTTCATATGACACCATATTACAATGCATGAGGGACTTCCCTTTGAGCAAGCTAGTATGGTCAACTTTAAATCTATACCAAGATATAGACAACATTCTTCACGTATGGTTGAAATTGGTGACTGATAGCCAATTATGGGACCAACAAAATGACCATCATAGTTGTAACTTGTTGGCATATATGGAAAATCAGGAATGAGTTCACTCATACTAGATGTTAAGTGCCCCTACAGTACATCATACATTTCATTAAAGAATGGGTCCATTCCATCCTACATCTTTGTAAGACTATCATATTCTCAATGTAGTGCTTCCACAAGACCATCACTGAACATCCCCGCTAGAAGGTGAGTTCTTCATTTTCATTGATGTTGCATTCAATAAAGAAATTGGAGTTGCAGCCATGGGACTTCATGCTGTAAATAATCACACAGTTTCATAATGGGTGCAACTTCAATACTGTGGCAACTAATGCCATCAAAGAAGAAATCAATTCAATATATGAAGCACAATCTATATGCATTTTCAGAGGATGGACATCAGTTTGCATTATGTCAGATTCATTTAAAGAAATTTCTATGATTACATCCATGAGAAACACACCTTGTAGATAATTGTCGTTCATCAAATAGTATTAAGATATACTTTCCACTACACCAAATATATTGATCTCTTATATACCTATACAGTTTAATAGAGTATCTCACTCTTTGTCTAAACATGTCACAAGTACCTCTTCTACTATTTCCTTGAACAGTTTAAGGCCTAGCTGGCCGCATCATAGTATAAGCATTTGTATCAATGACTTTTTTCCTACAACAGAGAGCATGGTGAAAAATTGTTAACTCTCTAGTTTTTCACACAAAAAATATGTGTGTGATTTATTACTTGAATTTAATAACATATCCAACTTGAAACTTATAAATCTCACTTAAACAATAGAAAATGCATATTGGCTGAAATTGTAAGGTTGTAAAGATGATTGATCTTTAAAAGGGTAGACCAAATCCTTAGTTCATATACAATCTTCTAAGTTGAATTGGTTTTTTCTAATCCTTACATTGTTAATCCTCCCTAGAATAGGAGGTCCTTGAGGGATATATGTATTTGTGTAGATTTTTTACCATGTGCTTGTGTTTTATATTATAAACCACTCATGCTTCTACCTTTCTTTTGGTAGTAAATCCTAAGACTAAATCCAAAGATTATTTTAGAAAGATACCCTATACTTGATTTTATTGACAATAAATGCATTTTTATTTGTTATCTTGACTTCAGTATGAGTAATGATTGAACATAATAATTCTAAGAATTTATTAATCAATATTGTGTGATTTTGGATTGAGGACTTGCATTAAATCACATGTCTTTTAAGAGTATATGTTATTTTCTAACTCCCTACTCATATATTGTTATACAATTAGTTTGGCGATAATACACAATACGAGTATGTGTGTTTACTTATGGCTACATCTCATTGGTCGTGATATATGATAACAACTGAACTGGATAGGTACTTGTTTATGAAAAGTGTAATTGACTATCCACCTTGAGTATGATTCATGAAAATTATGAATCCCAAAAAAATTAAATATCAATGTGATAACTATCCTTAGAAATGAAGTCTCTATAATTATTCACATGTTGTTTTGGTACTTTAACACAACTCAATGTGAATAAGGGTCCCCATACAAGTAGTGATTGAGTAAGATATGAAACGTGTGCATTATTAATAGTGATGTAGAATAAATTTGATCCTCCCATTTGAGTCATATACCGACAACTTGGTGAGAAAAAATATGAACTACACGGTCATGCTCATTGCAATCTATATAGCTTTCATGTATATCAAACATTCTACTAATGTTCAAGGAACAAATATTGAAAATTAAGAGGATGAAGCTTTCATGCCTCTAGTTCAATATGGATATTGGTGACAAAGGAATTATACCATCACGGTAGCTCTAGGAACACATAGATTGAATTTTTTCTCCAATGTATTCATATTAATTGGGTGTAAATGATGTGTCTCTAGATACCACTCATTTCTTGTGAATTTTAAATATGATTAAAGACATCATTGCCAATGTAGTGAGGATCCTATAGGGTCACACATAGGATACACATGAATGCTAGTAATAATTGTGGATACAAGTTAAATTGATTGCAACAAGGTTTGGGTAATCAACTAGAGTAATATTATACAATTTAGATGCCCAAACGACCAACTAGAAGGTCTAGGTGGTCGAATGGATGTCTAACGGTCATTTTGTGATGAGTTGATCAACTGACCAAATATCAAGGTTTTAGAACCCAATATGAACTGTTGGAATTGCTAGTTAATTGTTTGAGTATATTTGAATGGTTAATAATTTGGTCTTAGAACATTCTAACCCCTTACATCCAAGCAGTTAGACTAGCTAGTAAACTGACTAGTGTGTCCACTAATTGATACTCAATGCAATCATTGGTTTTTTATTTCTGGGTTTCTTATTTAAAAACCTTATTTTCAATGTTTTTAATTAAAGAAGGGTGATGTTTGGGGTTTTGGGTGCATCTTTTGAAGAACAAAGATCTCTAGAAGCCATTATCCTCAAGAGAGTAAGAAGGAGAGAAAGTACAATGCTAGCATGTTTGCAACTGCTCCTTCCCTTTGGCTTAAGAAGCATATCATTGAGCTCTTGATTATTTGTGGGGACAATGTAGAGAGGCATCTTAGAAACTATATTAGGATGATGTCATCAACTATTACACGTGCATTGCCATAAACAACACACATCATCATGTGAGATAAGTCATTGAACTTGCTACATAACAATGTATATCTCATATCCTTCCTTCTTTTGAATAACAAAGATCTCTAGCAGCCATTGTCCTCAAGAGAGTGAGAAGGAGAGAAAGTACAATGCTAGCATGTTTGCAACTGCTCCTTCCCTTTGTCTCAAGATGCATATCATTGAGTTCTTGATTATTTGTGGGGACAATATAGAGAGGCGTCTTAGCAACTATATTAGGAGGATGTCATCAACTATTACACGTGCATTGCCAAAAACAACACACATCATCATGTGAGATAAGTCATTGAACTTGCTACATAACAAGGTATATCTCATATCCTTCCTTCTTCCTACATCATTATTAATAAGATCTTCTAGTAGGAATATGGATGAAATTTTATTGCTTTTATTGAACTTGTTGTCATCCATTTCTTAATAGAGGTCCTAGATCCACGTTAATATATAATGTATTAGCATTAAAATCAAAATAATTGAATTTCATTTTATATTGGTTGTGTTGTTCCATGCGATGTGACATAATATATTTTTAATGTTCATATAATGTTGACACCACATGTTAGATTTCCGGTATGACATATTTGATTGCCTATTAAAAACTGTGATTTTTCCTAATGTAAAGAAGTAAAGTTACTTACATCTCATGTGAGACCCCACGACCCACTCTTAATGTATGGGTAGTAAGATCCTCATGCAAGGGTGATGCCCATGCATACCCTACCTTTATAGGTGGAGGTCATAAGTAAATTGTAGGGAAGGCCCCATATGAAAAGTTGCTAGATATATGTATATATATGTGTGTATGTATGTATAGCCAAAACCCTTTACATGGTCTATTGTGGAAGACTATTGGATCTTGGTTGATAAAGTATCTGTCTTGCATGTTGGGCCTAATCTTTCCTTATCCAAATGTAGTTTTTTCCATTTCCTCTAAACTCCCCTCTAATATAAATTGAAGCTCTTACATATCACATAATATTAGATAGGGATGGAATTATTTTTGGAGGACTTGGCATGATAATGTTTATGAGCATGAGATACAATGACCTTAGGTCGAAAAGATATTTTTTGGGGGTTCCAAATTAGTTTGTGACATTGAGAATTTTTCTTGCATCTATGTATATGATCTATATCCTCATTACACCAGTTGCTAATGACCTAGGTCATAATGAGCTTAGGGAATAAAGAGAAGTTTATGATAAGAATTTTAGTAATGTTTTTGGAAGGATATACCTCATGCTATGCTCCATGAACTATGAGCTTTGGAATAAACATGAGAATATGAGAGTTCTTGAGATTGTTACAAACCTCAACAATATGTACCAAGGACAAGCAATTAAAGACAAGTATGATGTGTTTTGGGCATTATTCAAGTGAAATATGGCAAATGGTAGCCTAGTTAGGCCCCATGTTCTCAAGTTAATTGGGTATGTGGAAGGCCTAGAGAGCCTAGCATTTCATTTAGGCCAAGAGTTAGCCAAAGATGTGATCTTGTAGTCATTGTTGGAATCATATAGTCCCTTTGTTGTGAATTAGAACAAATTTTTTTTGGCAATCTTTTGCGAGATTTTCTTGTTATGTCATGAACAACTCATGATCAAATGCAAAAATATAAGCACAAATCCACGTTCATGGTCAACAAAGGAAAATTAAAGTCCATGGAAAAAAAATCCAAGTAAAGTTCTATGACTGGAAATATATCAAAGTCTGGTGTACTTTAAGTGAAAGGAGGAGTTCGTAAAGAAGGAAATTGTCACCAGGGTGGACATAGGAAAAGGAATTTCAATCTCTACCTACAATAACTAAATAGAATTAAAGTAGGAGATAAAGATCTCCAGTTTAGGTACATGTGTTATATAGGTAAATTAATCTACTTATTGATCATGGGTAATGGATATTTGATGTGGATATCACATATGTTCAAATAAGTATTAAATGGAAAGAAGTAATTCTTAATTAAGGGTTAGGTGGAACTATGTGTTTGTAATGGAGTAGAGTCGATGCCACTATAATAGGGACCCATTTTTTATCTATTGCTAGTGGGCATGTTATAGATTTATAGAACTACTATTCTATAGCTATCATAAATAGGAACAAAATTTTCTTTTCATTTTGGACAAGAATGATTTCTAATTTTATATAAAGAATGGTTGATGTTATATTAATGAGGATGAGATATTTTATGATTGTCCCCCTATTCCTAGGTCTTTATATGTTACATCTTTGGGCAGATATCTATAATAGAAATAAAAATCATATTCGTGTTGAGAATTAAAAAACTTATCTTTGGCATTGTCATTAAGGTTACATAAATGAGAAGCACATTTGATTTGTTCAATAGAGACATGCAAATTTTGTTTATTATGCAAGATACAAAACAACATGTCACTGGAAACAATGAAAAGGTGAGTGACCTATTAGGACTCATACATATATGTATGTGGAGCACTTAGGATAGATTTTAGAGCTATGTATTAATACTACACCACATTAACTGATGACCTCAAGAGATATAGTTATGTGTGTCTATTTAGAACAAATAAGAATCTTTTGAAAAGTGTAAGAAATTCACGAATGAAGTAAAAAATCAACTTGGCAAGAACATTTAAGCACTTCAACCCAATCGAGGAGGATAATACTTGGGTAAAGTGTTCAAGTCCCTCTTGGAGATGGTGGTAATGGTCCTCTACCTAGAATACCACAAGATGATGATATATTATAATGAAGAAATCAAACCTTATTAGACACGGTAAGATCAATGACATATTTTTATATTCTTTCAACTTCCTTTTGGGGATGTGCTTTAGAAATCACATTGTATAAAATTAAGAATGTACCTTCTAAATTGGTTCAAAAGACACCATAAGAGATATAGACTATGTAAGGATTTATTGAGTATTTCATTAAGATTTGAGGGTGTGAAGCATATGTTAGAAAATAGTTGTCAGAAAAATCTTAAACCCAAATAAAAAAAGTGTGATATCCTAAGGAAACCAAGAGATATTACTTTTATGTTCCATCTGACAGCAAAGTGGTTTTTATGAAACTATTCTAGTCCTTGAAAATGAACTTAATTTAATAGCATCTAGTTGGAGGAATACAAAAGTCAAAGAAGTTTGAGACCTACAAGAAAACATTGAATCTATAGAGGTGGGGAAGAAGGAGTATCACAAACTGTTATGGAATCTTAAGTTCCTCATGTAAGAGAAGAACCTCACAGGTCTAGTAGGGCATGTCATAATCTAGAGAGATTTGGATTTCTCATGTACAAATAAGGCAATATGTTGTTCACAGATAATGATGAGCGAAAAATCAACAATCAGGCTATTCAGGGACAAGATTTTGAGAAATGTATTGAAGCCATAAGATCTAAGTTGGACTCCATGAATACCAAAAAGGTGTGGACCTTTGTGGATCCACCTAAAGGGGTAAAACCAATATGGTGCAAATGGGTCTTCAAAAAGAAGACTGACATGGATAGCAATGTACAAAGCCTTAAAGGGTGTTTGATTGTAAAATGTTATGAGAAAGTTCAAGATGATGATTATGATTGAGCTTTTTCACTTATTTCCATTGTTAAATATATTAGTATCATGCTTTCAATCACATATTATAATGACTATGACATAAGACAAATGGGCGTTAAAACCAAATTCTTCAACTAGAATCTTCATATGGATGTGTAAATGACACAACCCAAAGGCTTTATTTCTCTGCATGATTCTAGAAACGTCTATGAGCTATAAAGGTCAATCTATAGATTGAATAAATCATGTCAGAGATGATATATTCTTTTTGATAATATAGTGAAATAGATTGTCTTTATCCAAGATGAATATGAACCTTGTGGTTACAAAAAGGTTAGTGCGAGAAACTATATTCATTATGTTTTATTAATTAGGAATGATATTGTTACTCTATAGGTGGTGAAAACATGGTATGGGAAACCTTCTCTATGAAGGACTTAGGAGAAGCATCCTACATTATAGGAATCTAGTACATTGACAAATTGTTGGAAAGGTTCAACCTACAGTAGTCTATGAGATGAAACTTGCCCATGTTTCATTATTTAAGTTTTTCTTGAGCTCAATGTCTTTTCTCTTTAGAAAAGAGGAAATGCATGGGTAAGAATCCACATGCCTATGTAAATGGATCTATCGTGTATGCAATATTATTTATATGTTCCTATGTCTCATTATTTGAGAATGCCAAGCATATACATTTTAAATCTCAGTGAAGGTCATTAGATGGTTGTGAAGAACATTCTATGTACTTGAGAAGAACTAGAATCAATTCCTTATTTATAGAGGTGATGTAGATTTGGTTGTAAAGGGCCACATTGACACAAGGTTCAAATTAACAAGGATGAACATTGATGAAAATTAATTTTTCATTTTGACTCAAAGTCAGAGATGTAAGTTGCAAAATAGAGTTGAGTATATTTCTATATCCAACATAGAAAATGAAGCTATATGGATCAAGACATTCATTAGAAAACTAGGGATGGTTACAACTGATGTATTAGAGTTATCTTGTGACAAAATTGGAGCCACTTCTCAAGATAAGGAACCCAAGTCTCATAAACATTCATAGAACATACTATAATGTTTCTTCTAATATGAGATATTTTACATAGAGGAGATGCATAGATTTGCAAAGTGTGAGATGAAAGATATGATGTGGAACCTCAAGGAAAATAATTTTTTAAGTTGAAGCACAATAATCATCCTAGATCACTTGGAGTTGGATTCATGAGTGATTGGATCAAGTGCATGTTGAAGACTGTTGGTTGTATCTCTTCAGAATCACTCATATGGTGATTATAATGGGATGTTTCCTACTTTATTTGTTTACTAGAAAGGGCATTTCTCTTTTATACTTACTTTAGTATGAATTAATTATTGAAGATAATATTTTCCTAATAATTTATTACTTAATGACATGATATTTTGGATTGAAAACTTGAACATGAGATCATGTGTATGTTTAGAGTTTTCACGAAGTCCCTAGTCATATATGAATTCATAGTAGGACGAAATTAATATACAAGACTAGTATTTTTGTTTATTAATGACCATGTCTCATTCATCATGATATTTTATATCAAGTCAAAAAATATGTATTCGTTATAGAACATGTGTACTAGACAGACCCAAATGGAGTATAATATACAAAAATCATAAATGGCAGTTTGAATAATAGAAAATGTGACAGTGGTGACTTTGGTCCTTAGACCTAAAGTCACTACAATGATCACATTTTGTTCAGTGTACTTTAAAACTACTTAACATGACCTTATTTAAGGGGTTTCCATACATCTAGTCATCGGGTATGCTACTTGACACATACGGAATATTATGAATGACGTAGATGGAATTCATATCTCATATTTGAGTAATATATCATTTCTTTATGATCTCTATGAAATGCATATCCATGCTTAGTCAATATTTGATAATCAGATAACATGGATCTCAAATAGTCTACTCTTTATTAAGGATAAATATCGAATATTAATAGGATGAGGCCTCAGATTCAATCTTGATATCAGAGGAAAATGGATTATATGGTTTCAATAACACAAATAACACATAGGTTGAAGTTTCTCTTCAATGTATCCAAATTACTTGAGTTCAAAGGAACTTTTTCTAGATGTCATTCATTTATTATGAAGTCATAATATGGTTACAAACATCAATACCAACATAATTTGGATAATATAGATTCATATGCATAGGAATCATAGGGAAGAAGATTATTATTTTAGAGATAAGTTAAATTGGTTACTAAAGGTTAAGGTAATCAATTATAATAATGCTAGATCATTCGATTCCCAAATAATTGGCTAAAAGGTCTAGTCAGTTCACTAGATGTTAAACTATTAACTCATGTGTTGATTCAATTGACGGACTAAATATCATTATTGTTAGAGCCCTAGACAAGCAGTTGGAGTGACCAACCAATCATGTTGGAGTGACCAACCAATCATATGATTTACACTTTATAATCTAATGGATTGTTTGATCAATTGATTAATTGTTTAGTATTTGAATGTTCTGACCCCTTTCAGTAGATTGTTTGGAGTACAAGCCATTCAAACAGTGAGTCTGCAAATGACCACATAAACTCAATGCTTAACTTGGTTTTTCTTAGTTTCTTATGAATAAATACTATTCTCTAACTACTTATTTTAATCGTCATGACGACTAGGGTTGTGGCTACATGCTTTGACACATGAAGAACTCTAGTAGTCATTACCTCAATAGAGAGAGAAGGAGAAAATGTGCACCTCTGGAACATTTCTAAGAAAAGGTTATTCCTTCCCTCTAGTTAAATGAGAGTTTCATGGAGTTCCTTATGGTATGAGTAGACTACATAGATACACAAACTAAGGGACTATGTTAGGAAGAAACTGTCAACTACTGACGTTGCACCCATCACAGGTGAACTACAACACCATGTGAGGAAAGTTATTTTACTTGATACATGACAATGTAAATTTCAAACCCCTCCTTCCTCATATATCGTCATTGAGAAGATCCACTCTTGGAATATGAATGATAAGTTGTTGGTACCATTGTGCTTGTCATGAAATAGATGAATTGTTGTTGAATGATGTATCTATAATGGTGAAACGTGAATCAACAAGCAATTTCTAGGATAATATTAATAAAGTAGTGACATCAACTCAGTGCTTTTTGTTGACTTATCGAACTTCGAGATCAAAATTTTTAGTTTGTATAAGACTTGTGAAGCTAGCACATGGACTATGACTTCTACCATCAAAGGACTATCTGCATTTTAGTTATGAGAATTACACAACTAACTATGACATGGAATAAATAGCTTACCGATTTAGCATGCTTACTAGCACAACAATTATTTCATTTGTTATTAATTTCAAAGGACATTACTTACATTACTATGTTTCACAATATAGATTCATGAGTTTATTACCTTCAGTTATATATAAGTCTATGACTTTATCCTATAAAATATAATGAAAATTAAATGTTTTTCTTTGCTAATTCCCACATATGAAGATGTCAATAGTTTGTATCTCTCTTTACTGTTTTTGTAATTTATAAATAATTGAGGTTCATCAAGTGCCAACTGTAATGTATCCCTACACCATAACTATAATGGATAATCAAGTTTATTATTAAACCACAAAATAAACGCTTATGACATAATATCTATCTCTCAGCTATTTGCCATTCCAACATAATGGATACCATTGCTATTGACTAATTATTTACTATAGCATTTGTTATATAGAAATCATCAAATGAAACACAATATTAAAACATAAAATATGATAACATGAGAAATGTCAATTTGGATTAATACTCTTATAGTCAACTTCATTTGACATGAATGTAGCAAATATTTGTACCATTTCCTTATAGACAAGATCAACTGAATCTAAATGTTAGATATATTGCAAAAATGGATTCGAGCAAATCCCTTCAATTCATCTTCACATTCAAATATATGTTATGTACTAAATTTACACTAAAATGCATTCTTTATGATTCCCCAAACATTTTTTGTAGTTTCATTTTTTCTTCTCATTAAAACCTTCTTGAAAACTGTAGGACAATAAGTAGAGGTTAAGGAAAAAATTAGATAGAATTTGAATTTTATTGAAGGTGTCCTAGGTGGAGGAAATGGGAGAGGAAAAAAATCTAGAATTTAATTTGATTTCAAAAATCATACATACATGAAAAAAAATCGGATTTCTAGTCATATCCTTCTTCAAATCTCCATTGGACTAGATGAGGTGATTTTCTTTAGACTGGTTAGGTGTAATTAGATATGAGATGGGATTAGGAGTTGTTATTTATAGTTATATATTACCATTTCTTCATTTACCCCTTCATAAAGAAGGTCATAAACTTCACTCACACAACTACTTAGTTGAGCCATGTTCCAGCAAGTAGAAACTCCAGTTTGTTGCCACCTGAATGGGTGGTTCATTTATGTGAGAGGGATTATTCCCTACTTATCTTGAATAATTTAGGGAACGCAAATAATGCATTTACATCTACAGAATAATGTATTATTCTATTCAGTAACTAGACACTGTAAATATTTTTTTAAACAATTTTAGGCATCTAACCAACTTCAACTTTTTTAATAGATACTTGTTATGTTGCTTGAAATCATAGTTTTTAGGTTGATGATATATACATGATATGACTCTTTTCATTACATTTTTTGAGTTCAAATGTGCATGTCAATGCACAAAGTAGATTATCTCACTCTTTACATGTGGTTAACTATCAAAGATCCTTTAAATTTTATATCCAAGAATTAAGTACAAACATTTTCTTAAGAGTAGCACACAAATATCTACATATGAATCAATTAACAAAAAATGAAAACCATTGTGGATACTATAATTGGAATTGTGTGTAGCTCTTACTTTGACACATCCAACTAGCATGCATTCATCTATATGTTCTCTTACTTATCACCCTTTAACGTTTGAGGTGTATTTCATATTTTAGTATGGAAGCATAATAAATGTGACATATTCATTATTTGGTAACATGTATCGTGATCCATGGATACCATCCAAAATTTTCATCACTTAATTAAGAGTTGCATAGTAATATAGGGTTAGGATATAACAAATGGACCTATATACCTCTATATATATTAATTTATATATAGTTAGTTAGAGAGAGAATATTTATGTAAAGTGATATATAAGATTGTGGATCTGTTTATGATAATTAGTCATGTTATAAAATTGGGCCTTTATGTTGTAATTCTACTCATGTGGACCAATAAGCTCATGCCTTTTTTGACACTGTAGTGTAGTAGGACTCATAAGTGTATGAATGATCTAGCATTGTAGTTTCCTTATCATAGTCAAATAGGTTTCTAAACCCCATAACTATCAATGACACCAATAAATATGTCTCAAGTGAAACAGCTTTGTTGGACAAAATGGGTTTGGTTCCAATTGCAAGTTACACAAAAATAAGTATGTCATAGTCTACATTGACCTATTGGCCTTGAATAGGGGTACACTCATCTCCTCTACAACTAACACATGTTGTTAATTTAGATACCCACAATTTATCTATAATTTGATAATTATAATACCTACATAATGTTTCTTTGTATTAGTTTATGTACTGTTAGAAATCATTGAGTTCTAGCTCAAAATGGTTGCATATTGGCTTATTTTGACCCTCTTCTTTTGTTATTTATGCTTGTTATTTTAGATTTATCAGATAGAATGAGTTCATCTTACCTTTGATGTTTGAATGTTGGACATTTGGTGGGGTTGTCATAATATTTTAGATAGATATGGTATATGGATGTCTACAACTACGGTTTCATAAGTAAATAGTTTATCCATTATGTATGGTACCATAATATCTTATAATGCACCCTATGTTCCCTTTAAACTTGTCTTGGTGGTTTTCTAATTGTCCTTTTCACTCTACATTCTTCTATTGCTCTTGTTCATAGATGTCCTCTTGCAAATTTCAATGAACATTGAATTTACT
The DNA here is from genome assembly GCA_963693085.1 of Alisma plantago-aquatica. Classification (NCBI taxonomy): domain Eukaryota; kingdom Viridiplantae; phylum Streptophyta; class Magnoliopsida; order Alismatales; family Alismataceae; genus Alisma; species Alisma plantago-aquatica. The sequence continues at coordinate 468,317,092 of OY856413.1, forward strand.
CATACTCATATGGTGTTAGGAATAAATATTCCTATTTCAAATAGGTCATGAAATATTTTGAAAATTGAACACTTGTCTTTCTTTATTTTCTGAAACACACATTAAGTACTAGCAATGATAATGGTGATGTTAAAGGTTGTTTCTCTATTAAGTAGCTTGTATATCATGTGTTGGCTGGAGCCTTTAGTTTGAATACTTAATTTTCAGTATCCACATTGTTGGTGTATGGTCAAAGGACAATTAAACACACTCCCAAATTGTCGAAGTTGGTCAAACTGACCCACTCCTTGAGGTATGGGGAGTTATGCAGCAAAAATAGTTGACTACCATGTAATATGTATAAGCATTTTGGGGTCTAAATTGGAGTTATTGGGGATTTCTTTCCTATATTACGATGGGCTCTCCATCTAAGAAAGACATACTAAAAGTGGAATTGCAACAACCCATTGAGACCCTAAAAACCATCATTTGCATCTCCCTTAAATAGTCGTTCCATACCCTGAGATGCAACAATGGTATGAGAACCTTCTCGTCTTATCTATAGTCTACCACATATCGCACACTAGCCGATTTTACATCAATATCTAGTGATCTGACACATTCTCTTGTTTTGGGTGTAATTTTGAAGGAACTCATCCTTTTTATTCTTGTGAACATCTTCTCTCTTAACCAATTGTATCTCTTTATTTTAGATATATTGTAGTAGTATCTTGGATATATATATGTGTTGTGTTGGTCTTATTCCATCCTTGAGTCATATAATTTTATAATGCATGTTACATTAGTGCATAGTGCATTTATGCTGATCGCTAGACTTTATTAGCCCATTCGTTTTGTTTTACTTCCTATTTTTAATTCTAGTATAATATTGTTCATGTATATTAATCAAAATCTATCTTTTTATATTTTAACATATGCGAGTTTTCGATCCTTTCATATTGATGATATTTTTATCATAATTTCTCAGTTGGGAGTATTGTAACTTTTTAGCCAAATTGCAATGATGTTTAGATCTAATATATAGTGCTTATTTTTCCTTAAATATTGCTTAATCATATCATGTCATCTCCATATTAATTTGGCATGCTATACACAACGACAATGCATTTGTTTTGCTTAAAGTGATTATATCTTAATCTAGAAACCAAATTATCTTGTTCACAAAATCTATTCAGATTTGTCACTATAAACTATAGGTACAACTCTTTTTCCTATGACTTTATTGTGAATATCGTCCTCAAAGTTAAAATACACCCAACAATAGAACTTTTTACAAGCATGCTTCTTTTTCTTCTATTTATGAACTGGTTTTTCGTACGATTCAGGTTCCCATGGTTGGTATCAATCTCATAAATGCTCAGTTGGAAAAAATCAAGATATTGAATGGGGTTAATTTAGACATGTGGCATCACAAGAATAGGCATGCCCTTATCTATGACAATATAGAACACGTAATTGAAAATGTTGCTGAAGAATTTCACACTAATGCCTCTGAGGAAGAAGTCAAGAAGCAAGATAAGTAAAAGATGTATGACAATAAGGGAAGAAGATTGAAGCTCATGTTCATGAAGGATAGTCCCATTAAAATTTTCAAGACTTATGACTCTTCACATAAAATATGGGAATATTTAAAGGATAAGTATGAAAATTTGACTCGACAAACTCTCAACTTCTCTGACAGAAGTACAAATCTTATAAAATATAAGACGAAAAAAATATTATTGAACATGCTAATAATATGATTGTTATGGCTAAATATTTTTCTATAGAATGAGCTCTTGTGCCTGAAAAACTACAAATAGAAACTATAATTAATAGTTTGCCAGGTTATTTTGACATGATGACTACTTCTTTGTAATCTAACCCTTCTATTTCATATTTTGAACTTTCAAGTCGATTAGAAAATGAGCAAGAAATAATGTCTATCTATAAGGACATGAAGAGTGTGTCCATATGAAAGGACATGAAGTTTTTTTCCTATGGAAAAATTTGTACTGGAACATGAACTTTTTGCATACTTATAATAGGTAGCATAATTGAAAATATTAATGCTACTTATGATTACTATTTGTGTGCTTTATCTGAGTGTGATTTAAGGCAATGAAGATTAGGACATCAAGGAAAATCTAAGATGGAATAAATGATAAAAATTAAAATTGCTTCCTAGCATAACAAAGATCAATTTAACTCCATGTGAAACTTTCTTTGCTAGAAAAATGACTAAGAAACCTTTTGAATTGGACATAGGTAAAAGGAATTGTTTATCTAATACGCACAATGAGGAGTGAGGTGGCGACGACCACAATAGAGAGATTGGTCTTCCTATAGACCAATAAGTTCTAAAACATATACAAATTAGGAACATTTCATAACATTTATATATGACTATTCAAGGTTTTCCTATGTTTATCTACATAATTGGTATAAAATAAAAAGCATTAGAAAGTTCTAAAGGATATTAAATGAAATTAGAAAGGAAACCCTAAAGGAACATTGGGGTTCTTTGAATTGACAGATGTGGGGAATACAACTCAAAATAATTTAAACCATTTTGTCAAGAATAAGGAATTAAATGACACCTCACAATGCTTTGCATGCACAACGAGACAGTTTAATAGAAAGAAATGATAGAACCTTAATGAATGCAGTAAGATGCATGTTATCAAATTTACGTCTCCGTATAAATTTTTCAAAAGAAGAATTATAAATTGAAATTCATGTATTGAATAAAATGCCCACTAAATCTATTGTAACAATACATTATGAATTATGGAATGGGAGGAAGCCAAATTCTGACTGAGTGATCCCAAGAAATAGGAGTCCATAGCCTATGTCATGATACCTAGTCAACTGAAAATTAATTTGGAACCTAAAACATTAAAGTGTATATTCATTGGGTATTAAAAAAAACTATAGATTATAGATTTTTCATAAAGAAAAAGGATCATTGAATATAAGGATGAAACATTTCTAGAAAACATTCAAAAAGGAGAATCTCAACATAAAGATATGGAACCTATACAAATAACAATTGTTGATTACCTTAATGACAATCAAGAAAGTGATATACTTAATAAACCTCAAAAAATATGAAGAATGTAAATATGGAAGATGAAAATGTGGAAAATTAAAGTATGTAAAATGAAAATATACATGATGATCCAAAATAGAAAATCAACCCATTATTTTCAATAAAAGACAAAGGTCCTCACCTGCATGGATGAGTGACTTTCTTTTATATTCATGTGAGCCTTCATGTCTATTAGTAGTCATGGAAGAAGAAATCCACATAGATCCCATGACATATACAGAATCATAAACACATGATAAAAGAATCATGGTATGAATCCATAAAAATAGTAGTGTGCGTGAATTATGTGATTTACCTAAAAATATAAAGGTCATTGGATGCAAATGGTTATTTAGTAATAATTTATGAGATGACAAGTCCACTAATAATTTGAAGGCCCGATTAGTTGCCAAGGGGTTGACACAAAAGATTGCAATTGAATTCTAGGAAGCATTTTCTCCTATAAAAAGTAATTTGAGTAAGAATGATCTTGGCAATTGTTGAATGTCTTGACTTGGAATTATATCACATAGATGTAAAAACTGCTTTCCTTAATGGAAAATTAAAGGAAGAAATTTGTATGAATCAACTTGAGGGGTTTCAGGTAGAAGGAAATGAACACAAAGTATGTAAGTTGAATAAGTTAGTATATGTTTTAAAACAATCATATAGATAATTATATCTCAAACTTCATGAGGTAATGGTTCAATTGGTATTTGTCTTGAACAAACTAGATAGTTGTGTTTATGTTTTGAAAAGTAAGATAAATTATATCATATTATCCTTGTTTGTGGATGTCATCTTGCTTGCTAGAAATGGTATTAACATGATAAACAACATCAAAATTTAACTTAGTATAAAATTTGAGATGAAGGGCATTGATGAAGAAACTTATGCACCTAGAATATAGATTCTAAGGAATTGGAAGTAGAGAATACTTAGTATAAACTAAGAAAGATACTTACAGATAGTTTTGAAAAGATGTGAAATAAAAAGACCGCTATTCGACACCTAAACCATATGCATATGGAAAATGTTTATGAATGATCAATGTCTTCATAAGGGCCAAGAGCCTCTGCAAATGTCATAGGCTTAGGTTGTCTGAAGTTTAACATATGTCATATTGTATACTAGACTAGGCATATCATTGTTTGTTGGACTAGTGTCCAATGTGTTATAATTATTGTAATTTTATATATTATAATATATGGGCCTAGTTGTCTTGACCACTTAGGGTTAAGTCTGCTTCCCTTTTACTTGCCTCCTTTCCTATATATATAAGAGGATTTTTCTTTCCATCAATAAGAAACTGCCCATTAGCCTTCCATCTTATTTTCCATATGGTACCAAAGAATCAATCTTAACCTAGGAAGGGAAAAAATTATCCTCCTCTCGAGGTGACTATTATCTCTTCTTGGCTTGACCACCAACCAGACATCACTACAACCTCCATGGTCATCTTCTCTCTTCCTCTTTTATAAAAGATACAATATTTTTGTTACCACCACTGACGTTCTCCATCTCGACCATCATAATTGTTATTTGCCACCCTCGAGTCTATCTATCTAGTTGTAGATTCCCATCACATCCTCCTACCTCCACCATGTACTCTCTATTGTCATCATCCTATTTTACTTTGCAAAATTATATAATGAACAACATCCCTAAGTCTCTACTCCTATTTTGCTCGTATAAACATAAGCTATTGATGTCATCATCATGGAACCTCTCATGTCCCTTTTCCTCTATTGTCCACTATCCAAATATGGAAGTATGACAGTCTTGTGATGACAAGTACATGCCTATTGATTAGAAAATGAAGATAAATTCATTGTTCACTGTACTCAAGAGTAGCAATCCCTCATCACCACAAATGATGATCGTGTAGCCTCAGCCTTGTATAGGTTGAGCACCTTGTCTAGGATTCACATGATTACCCACAAGATTGTCTACTTTGAGTGCATTGCCAACGTCATTCCCTGGTTGGAAGGACCCAAAGAAATTCAGATGGGTCATGATTACCAAGATGCCTGCTCCATTGTGCACATCATGTTATAGCCTATAGGCAACAAAACATAAATTTGAGAGTGAGCATAATATCTCCAGCGTTGCAAAATACTACATAAGTGGCCAATGTAAAATTTTTTATAGACTTTTAAAAGGGAAAAATAAAGATTAAGTAGAATAAATAATGTTGCCTCCTTGCAAATCTAATACAATGCACCTATTACTAATCTGATTTTAATTTGTTCTATTTGTGGCTTAAGTGTTGAACAAAACTCCTTTTTTGGGTTGCATAAAGATCCATTTATTTTTCTATGTAGATTTGAGGTCATGTAGCACATTGACTCGTGTTATCAATTATATGTACATTTATTGGTAGGAAAAATACCCCATGTCAGTTTATTAAGCACCAAAATAAGGAAATTTATGTTGTTTTCTTCCTCTCCATTGAAAAAAACGTTTTCTGCCATACCTCATGTGTACATCAATTTCAATCACTACTACAGAAATGGCTTATAAAGTCACTTTTCAAGGTGTCAGTTGTATACATAAACGGACACCTAAACTCTACAGTGTCAGTTTATAACATAAACTGACATACAATCTGTGAAGGTCGACCAGACACGGGTACCGCTTTTATTAAGTGTCGGTTAATTAATAAAAAACCGACACCTAAAATCAACCGCCAAAACCAAAATTCCAGCGAAAAATTACCTCCAAAATTTGACATATGGCATCAGTTCATAAATGAATAACCGACGACTAAAGATTATTCGCGGGACAGGAATAGTTGTCGGTTGTCTTTTAGTTAAAAATCGACGACTATAATCTAGTATAGGCGTCGGTTGTTGGAAAAGAACCAACATTGTTGGTTTAGTTGTCGGTTATTTTGAATAACCGACGCTTATTGTCAACTTAATATCTCACCAGCACGAGCGACTCTTCCCCTTTCCCAGTTTCATTCCCGATTTCAGTTAGGTCCGGCGATTTCTTGCTCGCCCCCGTCGGTCGTTGCTCCTCCGCCGCCGCTACCGTGCTCCTGCTCCTACCCTCGCCGCTGCTCCGTGCTCACCGGCGGCCCTGCTCCTGCTCCTGCTCCTGCTCCTGCCCTCTGTGCTCACTGGCGGCCGTCCGTGCTCCTGCTCCGTGCCCTCGCCGCCGCTGCTCCGTGTCCTCGCCGGTGCTTCTCCTCTCTTTGCCGCCGCCTCCGGCGGTGGTTGCTGTGCTCCGACCGCTGCTCTCCTCTTCCCTCAAGGTATGCTCGCCCGCCCTGCCTTCTTCCTTCTTCCTCTGCTCCGGCGGCTGCTTAGGCGGTGCCAAGGCACGCCCAAGAAGCTACTGGGCGTTTTTTAATTTTTTTTTTAAGTTATTTACTTATTTGTGTTTAGGGTTTAGGAATTGATTTTTTGCTTCTACTGAGTTGGATCCTCTATTGTCTATACAATACATGTAATTTTGATCAAGTGATGATATGTAAATGTGGAAATAAGTTAGTAAGGTATCAATGATAAGTCTGCTGTAATGTGATGCAAAATAGTTATTGTATCATGCATATCTTAATACTTTTTTGTTTTATAGTTGTATAGGGTGTTTTATGTGTGACAAGTCTATTGTTTTATAGTTGTGCATACCTGCGAGTTATCAGGAACACCTAAATGAATGTCTAACACCTAATTGAATATCTAGTTGTGTATTTTCCTAGTATCGTGTAAGATTCTCAATCGTGTGTGTCACATGGGATTCTTATCTCAACACAATGGACTGCAATATATGCATCTAATGCCTTAAATGGAAGACTCGAATGTTATAAAATCCCATCAAAGTAGTTAGAAACAACTTATATATATTCAGATCTTAATAATTCCATGAAGTGCACATTATCTTACTCAGGAAAAGTATGTGTATAATGTAGGATTAGTTCCACATAATGGTTCTATTTTAGTAAGCACCTAGAAACCCATCCAAGATTTACTCATTAGGAGTAAATCTTGGATAGTCCCCGGTTTGGGACTGTTCTTGAACACCTAATCTCACTTAGGATGTAAGTGTATAATGTGTATTGGGGTTTCGAGAAAATTTCAGTAGCATTTCCTCATTTGTTCTCTAAGTACATATGTAGACTTCTTTTCAAGCTATCATGTCTACCACAATAAAGTTGGTTATGACAAGCAATAAAAGGTTAATTTATGTTATACAACTTTTTCTGAAAATATATAACATCGTTATATGTACTTACACTTTGTTAATACTAATATTGTGCAGTCTTTGTCCACCCATAACAGTCACTATGAACTGGGCCTCTATGTCAATGTTAACGTTCCCTATTGAAGAACAATTGGACATCATCCTAGATGATCGTTCCTTAAACTAATTGGTCATACCCAAACATTGGCGTTTTCTAAAAGGAAGACACTACATGCCTGGTAAAGTGACCATAACTTTTGGCAATTATTCACATGTTATCGAGGTTGAGTATGATTTGGCGGGAAATCTTGTATCAAAATCCGGTTGGCATGATTGGATTGGAGAGATGCATGTGGTCCGTTGCAACAGGCTTTTTCTCTATCCAGTTGGCCATAATTCCATCAAAGTTTGGATAACCAACAGCAACTGCGAGACCCCCGATCATCTACTGCGGTATGAGCGCACGACGTCACATATCAGCTCGGACGAATCTGAATCGGAGGCCCCTGTCAGTTCAGATTCGTCTAAATACAGTGAGGAGCTTCGTGACACAGCTTCATCATCAAAAATAAGTTATTGATGCGGGACCATGTTGGTGTAGTATTTAGTTGTCTATCTATCTAGACTTGTCTGTATTAATAGTTTTTTTAATTATGCGCATGTTTAGGGGTACACCAACCCCTTTGTTTAGTTATTGTTTAGGGGTACACCCCTGTGTGTGGATGTAAAAAGAGATTCATGAATGGAACTGAAAGTTGCTACATGAATGCTTATAACTGAAGTGTGTGTTCCCGTGAATGTTCCCATTTGCATGATTACACTACTATTTTCTCATATTGTATAGTCTATTTTAATATGACATACTTACTTATATCTTGCTTAATGATGAACTGTAATGCACACATGTGACATGCTTGGAATGTAAATGATGAACTTTTCCCTAAATTGCCAATCATGCTTTTAAAGAAATCAATAATCACCCTAACTTGAAGAACTAGGATTTTAGGTATAAGAATGACAACACATTATTTGTTGGCCTAGAAACCCGTCCAAGATTTACTCATTAGGAGTAAATCTTAGATAGTCCCCGGTATGGGACTGTTCTTGAACAGCTAATCTCGCTTAGGATGTAAGTGTATAATGTGTATTGGGTTTTCAAGAAAATTTCGGTAGCATTTCCCCGTTTGTTCTCTAAGTACATATGTACTTGGAGAACAGCGGGGAAATGCTGTCAAAATTTTCTTGAAAACCCAATACAGATTATACACTTACTAGTGAGATTAGGTGTTCAAGAATGGATAGGTGGTACACATTTATTATATATAATAATGACATCACATGTATTTGTTAACCCTAGACCCTAATCTTGTCCTAATATATACTTGTTTTCTCTTTGATCATAGAATGGATAGATCATGGATGTCCATTCGCAATCGATGCACCCCAGAGTTTATTTCTGGTCTTGACCAGTTCATTAGATTTGCCGAGGAACATAGGAAACAACCTGGAGATAGGTTCTACTGTCCATGTAGGCATTGTGGTAACAACTTGAAAGTCAACACTGGTGACGAAATCAAAACTCATGTCATGTGCAACGGGATTATACAAGGCTATACAGAATGGCACTGGCATGGAGAGATTTCAAACCTGAAACCAGTGGATGTCGATAGCAGTGCTTGTGTGGAAGAAGAAATTGCCTATGATGACATAGATGTGAATGAACCAGTTCCAGTAGACATCGTTGATGCGATGTTGGATAGTTGTGGGGTAGAGCACACCGATCCACATCCCATTTTTAGAAACATTGTGCATGATGCTGAGATGCCATTATACACAGGTTGTACTAAGTTTACAAAGCTTAACGCTGTGTTGAGATTGTATAAGTTGAAAGCTAACAATAGATGGAGCGACAAAAGCTTCATGTCATTGCTGTCTTTGTTGAAAGAAATGCTTCCTGAAGGAAACGAGCTGCCAATCTCAACATACCAGGTAAAGAAATTGTTGTGCCCAATGGGAATGGATGCCAAGAAGATACACGGATGCCCTAATGATTGTGTATTATTTCAAAAGGACTATGAGGATTTGAAAGATTGTCCAAAATGTGGTGTGTCACGGTATAAATTGACGACTTCAGGGGAGTCCAAAACCGGTTCTCCTACCAAGGTGATGTGGTATCTACCTATAATATCACAGTTTCAACGCTTGTTTTCCAATCCGATAGATGCGAAGAATTTGAGGTGGCATGCAGATGTTAAGAAAAATAATGATGGGATCCTACGACATGCGTCTGATTCCCCACAGTGGAAGAAGATTGATGTATTGTACCCTGAATTTGGTGAAGAAGTCAGGAATCTAAGACTTGGGCTTTGTACAAACGGGATGAATCCGTACGGGACATTGAGCAGCCAACATAGCATTTGGCCAGTCATGCTTGTTATATACAATCTTCCTCCCTGGCTGTGTATGAAAAATAAGTACGTAATGCTGTCGTTGTTGATATCGGGCCCTAAACAACCTGGAAATGACATCGATGTTTATCTTGAACCTCTGATTGATGACTTAAAGAAACTTTGGGTTGAAGGTGTGATGACCTATGATGCTTCACGAAGAGAGACATTTCGTATGCATGCTATGTTGTTTTGCACTATTAATGACTTTCCAGCATATGGGAATTTGTCTGTATATAGTGTCAAAGGAGCTAAAGCGTGTCCTATATGTGAAGATAACACTGATTCAACAAGACTAAAACATGGCGGTAAGAATGTATATCTCGGTCATCGAAGGTTTCTTCCAAAATTCCATCCGTATCGTAGGAAGCACAAAGCATTCAATGGATTGAATGAGGAACGCAGTGCACCTAAACCTATACCAGGGGAGGTTGTTTATGAAAGAGTAAAAGACTTTGTCAATGAATTTGGTAAGAGATCACAATGTACTACACGGAGTGACAATTCTTCATTCAAGAAGAAGTCAATATTTTGGGATCTTCCTTATTGGAGTTCTTTGACACTCAGACATTGTATCGATGTAATGCACGTTGAGAAAAATGTCTGTGATAGCATCATTGGTACTCTGTTAAATATACCAGGTAAGACTAAAGATGGGATAAAATCCAGACTGGACCTACGTGAAATGGGAATAAGGTCAGAATTACGTGAAATGGGTAATAAAAGAACATACTTACCTCCCGCTTGTTACACGTTGTCTAGAAAGGAGAAGAAAGCTTTTTGTGAATGCTTGGTAAATGTTAAGATGCCACATGGTTACTCATCCAACATCCGTAGATTGGTATCAATGAAAGATCTGAAGTTGATAGGTCTTAAATCTCATGATTGTCACACTCTAATGCAACAAATATTGCTTGTGGCAATTCGATCTATATTGCCGAAGCATGTAAGGTTTGCAATCACCAGACTTTGTTTCTTTTTCAACAGTCTCTGCAGCAAAGTTATTGACCCTGAGACTCTCGATAATTTGCAAAGAGAAGTGGTTGTTACACTATGTCAGCTTGAGATGTATTTCCCTCCTTCGTTCTTTGATATCATGGTACATCTTGTTGTCCACTTGACTAGGGAAGTGAAAATCTTGGGACCGGTTTTCTTGCATTGGATGTATCCCTTTGAACGATACATGAGCGTTTTTAAAGGTGATGTTCGAAACCGTTATCGGCCTAAAGGGAGTATTATTGAAGGTTATGTGGCGAGAGAGGTTATGGATTTCTGCAATGACTTTCTCAGTGGTAATGACACTCTTGATAATGACAAGAATATTGACGAGCTATTTGGCAAAGGAATTTTGGGATCACGTGTGAAAGTAATCATCCGTGAACAGTTGGAACAAGGTCATTTGTATATTTTACACAACATGGACGAAGTGAACATTTATATCGAGGAACATACCAATTTCATCAAAAGACAATATCCTCGAGCCATTACAATGTGGCTTGCTAGAGAGCATAACAAGACTTTTATTAAGTGGTTTGAAGATAAAGTCTTACATCAACTATCTCAAACACTAGATGATATTACTGAAACTATTAAATGCCTCGCCTTTAAACCAAAGTTGACTGTTATGTCTTATAAAGGGTATGACATTAATGGATTCACATATTACACAAAGCGCCAAGATGATAAGAGTGTCGTCCAAAACAGTGGGGTCACCCTTCAAGCATCGACTATGTTTTTTGCAAGTGCAAAGGATAAGAGTCCACGTGAAGCTAAAATGTCATATTACGGTGTCATTGAAGAGATATGGGAATTTGACTACATAGATTCCAGAATTCCGCTCTTCAAATGTAATTGGGTTGATAACACCAAAGGAGTTATAGTGGATGAATTAGGTTTCACTTTAGTGAACTTTGAAAAGATTGGCGAGAAGGCTGAACCATTCATATTGGCATCACAGGCAAAACAAGTATTTTATATCGATGATCCTGCAAATGATAAATGGTCGGTTGTTCTTCATGGTAAAAGACAGTTCATTGAAGATCCTATAGATGAAGAAGAGTACTATGATAAATATGATGACTCCAGTCCATTCTTAGTTGGGTTGCCAACTCCACAAAATATTGAAGCTAATGATGACTTATATATGCGCGGAAATCACAATGAAGGATTGTTAATTGATAAAAGATCATAATGTTAGAGGCATGCATGTTTATATTTTTTTATTGAAGCTAAATGTTTACTTTTTTAATATCAATATCATTTTCTGATTTGATGTTTCATTATCTTCTAGTTAATACAAATGCTAAACATTGTGGGAGGGTGCTAAAGAACTATAGGACCAATCTCACCCGAGATTACATACGCGATGCTGAGAATAGGTTCTTGATTGATTCCGATTCTAGACATTGATCAGTATTTCACTAACTCTACACTAATAATTTTTGTTTGTATTCTCTTTGAAAAATAAATATAGGAAGAAGGAAGCCACACATCAATGGAACTACTTGGACCCCAAAGACTGGGAGGAGTTTGTTACCCAAAGAAAAATAGATGAATTCAAGGTATTAAGCGCCACTACCAATTTAATTAATATACGTTTTTATGTATTCACCTATTCAAGATTAACCTTTATTGTTACTAACCAAATCAATGTGCAACACACACAAGTGCTTCAGATTCATATAACAACATGACAGACTAACACATATATAGTGCATAACAACAACAGCTCCGAATTTACATACAACACTAGCTTAGTACATATATAGTGGGACTAAGGTGACGATCCCACCTGCTAAAACAGGTTACCGAAAACTACATGTTACGACTGGGAGGTCGTGATTCAGCAACTGTATGCATTAGCATGTGGATCTGTTTGTCCTCCTGCTAATGCATACGGTTGCTGAATCACGACCTCCCAGTCGTAACATGTAGTTGTCGGTAAACTATTTTAGCAGGTGGGATCGTCACCTTAGTCCCACTATATATGTACTAAGCTAGTGTTGTATGTAAATTCGACATTGTTGTTGTTATGTACTATATATGTGTTAGTATGTCATGTTGTATGGACATCGATTGTATTGCTCAGGTATTATATAGTCTCATTAGATAATATGAAATATATCAATCTTATTTATAGCTCATTAATTATATATATACATCATTCTCTTTACAGGTGTTTAAAGCTGACCCCACTACAGGAACAGACTTACCAGATGTACATGCTCCCTATACGATGGGAGAATTAAATGAAGTAAGAGAAGAATGGGCAACAACCATACAAATAGTGGGAGTTTTAAAATATAATTGGGATGTTGATAGCGAATAATGACTAAAGAATGATATTTTGTAAATGAATTTCTGAATTATAATATATGTGTGAATGTTTCTACATGTCTAGATGTTTCTACATGTGTCTGAGTAAAAATGAATGAAAGTGTTGGTTGCTATATGAATGTTTCTACATGTGTGAATGAATGGAACTACAGATTGCTAGCTACATGAATGTTTCTAAATGTGTGAAAATAAAATGGAACTGCAGGTTGTATTGCTAAATGCATGTGTGAATATTTTTGTTGTTAAATTTGCAGGTTTGTGGCCTGTTGTTGGCTGATATCAATGGATGTCGTAAAACCTACAGTTCATAACTGAACTGAACAGGTTTCTCATCTTGTGACCAGCCACAGCAGGCTGTAGACTGACAGAAAAAAAACAAAAAATAGGCGTCGGTTATTTCTATAAAACCGACGCCAAATAGTTACAATGTCGGTTTTTAATAGAAACCGACGTCTATTTCCTTAATACTACGGCCGTGGTAGTGGACCAGACACCACGGCCATGCTGGACAGCACGGCCATGGCAGTGGACCAGACACCACGGCCGTGGCAGCGGACCAGACACCACGGCCGTGCTGTCCAGCACGGCCATGTTGGGAGTTATATGGCGTCAGTTATTAGCTAATAACTGACGCCTATAGTGCCCAAGTTGGCGCCCTCCTGTGGCATGAAGATATATGTCGTCAGATATTTGTAAAAAACTGACACTGATAGTGCCCAAGATGGCGCCCTTTCTGTGGCGTGAAGGGTTCGGGCGTCAGTTTCTTATCTAATAACCAACGCCTATAGTCCCATGATGGCGCGTTTTCGGTGGCGCGCGAAGAGTTTGGGCGTCGGCTTTGGAACCGACGCCTAATGGGTGAGCTTTTAGTGTCGCCCACATAGGTGTCGCTTAGAAACCGACACTAAAGGCTTTAAATAACCGACACTAAAGGTAGGTTCTGTAGTAGTGAATGTACAAGTGGTGCATTGTTTTTTTCAACACCAACGACACAATCACTTTGTAATTGGTGTACAGGGGGTGGGGGCAATAGAGGAGAGAGTATGAGAGATAACGTATCAATGTAGGCTATTGTGATCTTTATGGAGCTTCTTATTCTTCAGAACATCTGCCTTTGTGATGTCTTTTTGGCACTTCATTCCCACTAAGAATTATGCTTCTAGTGCACCATTACTATATCTCTTTTCTAATGTCATTGTGATTCTTCATGTTCGTGTGTCAATATGCATGTTGGTTGCTTGTATGTTCTTCCTTATTCTAGTTAGCTACCACTTCCATGCATTGAAGGATATTAATTACATCTCTAACACCAAATGTTTTGTGCTCGTACCACATTATGTGTACATCAAGGCAGAGCTTGATGTGCTTATTACCACATCTTATTCACTCTGGTGTTAATGCTGGTCTAGTTGATCATTATCGCTACATTCTGATGAGACATATTTTTGCTTCTTCACATCACAATTCACAAAATGTCATCCATTTCTTGCCTACAAATTTTGAATATGCAAGTTGATGTTTCATCCAAATTTTATCTCACCAATATACTTTTGTTATGTCTTATCTGAGTTGCATCAATTGACATGGCTCTTCTACTAATCTACTTGGGGTTTCTACTTGATGGTTCCCTTGATTCCTATCATGCCCCAAGGTCCATGTGCCAGATTCATGGAACCAATATGGTAGTCATCAATCCTTGTCCAAATCATTTTCATGCCACATTATGAACCTCTTTGGTCTTCTACACTAACTCTAGTTGACTACACTTCTCATACAATTTGAAGTTATCTCTACAACTACATTGACATGGTGTCTCTGCATTCATATCACATTATTTACCTGGGATGTGTTGCATGTGCCAATGCCACTAACACATTCCTCTCTAGGAAAAGATGGATTGTCATGTTGTGTTTAGTCGTATGCTCCATGTAGATGGTGGCAAGTTTTTTTTGTGGCATTTGGATTCTACTAATGTTTTTCATTCCATATGCACCTCAAAGTACCTTATCTAAAGGTCAAATATTTCCAGCATGTAGAACACAACTTTCATGGTGGTGTCATGAAATTGATTTTGGAGTGTCATGTTTAAGCGGGAGTGAAAAACATGTATGGGGAGTGAAACTATTTTATTTGATTTTTCATATCGTCTAATTGAGCCTTTTATATCTAATATGAATATGTGTTTCAACCATACTACATCTCGAGGGGGAGTGTTTGAATTATTATTTTTTATCACATTATGTCATATGGGCCTAATTGTCTGGGTCCATTAGGGTTAAGTTTGCCTCCCTTGTATAAAATAGGAGTTTGCCTTTTATAATAAGAAACACACCATTAGAATTCCTTCTTATTTTTCACACAATGAATTGGTAACTTATCAAAATGTCATGAAATATATAAAAGGTACATTACACCACAAAATAGTATTTATGGAAGAATCTCTTGAGGTATTAGGTTACCCCAATGCAGACCTTGGGGTGATAACGATGACGTAAACTCTATATTAGGACAGTTGTTCATTTTCTGTGTCACAACCATATCCTAGGGAAGTCAAAAATATGGATGTGTGGCTAAATACACACAAAAAGCTGAATATGTTGCTTGTATCTCTGCCACTACCCATGAGGTATGGGTCAAAATATTTTGATTGCTTAGAATATAAATTGTATAGATAGTCTAATTCAAATGTATTGTGTTAATCATGTTCAAATAATCTGATAAATAGTTTTACAAATAGTTCTAAAGGAACGCACATTGAAGCACAATACCATTATATTTGTGACATTACACAAAAAGGTGAAATAGAAATTGCATATATACCAACAAATGATATGATTGTTGATTCAATAACAAAAGAAATTTTAGCGGAATTTTTCATTAGACATGTTAGTTTAATATGATTAGAAAATCATGTTGGTAAAGTATGCCCATAGATCAAATCATGTGATGATTGATATGACATATACCACAAATGATTTGATTAATACTCATAAAGGCAAGCTTCCAATTCATTCTATTTGACCCAGTTATGAGATAATGAGGAAATATTATGAATGTCTAAAGAATGACAATACTCGATGACATATGTTTTCAAGTACGTCAATTGGAAGGATGAGATCATACAAATGTTAAGAGTATGTACATTCTTGATATGTCCTTAGTCGATTGTTATTGTGGAAGGTAGATAGACACCAGTAACACATAAGGCTAGAGTGTGGGTTGGTTGATGGCAATATCTCATTAGTCGTGATAGGGAAATATCAAACATAACACATAGATACATGTTAAGGAACCGTTTATCAGACAGACCCACCTTGAGAGTGACACATGGAAACCATCTTTGGTGATCATAGTTGAAAGATCTATAGGGGGGTGAATATAGCTTTTTGGAACTTTAAAATTTATTAAACAATCAAACCAAACACAGAGGAAGATCACTACAAGAAAATTGGCTATTTGTGAAGGATGATTCCTTCACAAATGTACATTAGTTCCTTCAATAAAAAATTCGGTTGAATGCCATTCCTTCACAAAAAGTCCTACTCTAAAAGCCTCTTCACAAATACTTTGATGAGAGACTCTGGCCTTCACAAATACTATTTTGAAGGACTATTTGACCTTCACAAAAAAACTTCCCAGGCCTCCTAAATACATTTTTGAAGGCTAATTTCACAACTTTCAATGAGGTTCTAGGGCCTTCACAAATACATTTATTGAAGGATTATTTGACCTTCACAAAAACAATTCCTAGGCCTCCCAAATACATTTGTGAAGGCTAATTTCACAACTTTCAATGAAGTTCTAGGGCCTTCGTAAATATACTTATTTTATCATGAATTACAATTGTGATCTATGTTTTCGTATTTGTCAATGAGGTTTTAACTTTCTTATTTTTCATTAAGTAATATTTTTGTGGCTTCTATCAGGAACAAAGAATATTTTAATAAACTAATTAGTTAATAAGATGCAATAACCAAAACAAATCACTCTATTGAAACATTCCTTTTTATTTCACATAGAAAAAATGTTCATTACATAGGGGAGGACATCGACCTTTTCCCCTTAATCGATACAAATTTCAATGTAAGTATGTATCAACATTTTGACTTTATCACTCATTTAGCCAATGACCAACTTGATAATGTTGAGAGGAAGCTTGGACATCAGGCCTTGTCCAGCATAGAGTTCATGCTCCACTACTATTGAGTAGAAAAGGTTTTCAATATATCTTGAGGTGTTAAATCTTTCTCTTTATTAAGGCTGGCTTCAGCTGTGGTATCTTTTGGTAGAACACGAACATCTCTGCCCCTCCCTCTCCCTCTGCCACTGGCTCTACCTGGTGCCGTCTTAACTGTAGATACTTTGTTGCTTTGAGGTAGCTGAGAATAACTTTTCCGGTTCTGTAACAAATATTATTAGAAACATGTCAACCAATGGAAGATTATCAATAGCAATTCAGTAGGCTGAACAATCTATGAAGAGCTACAAAGAACATCACAGCACCACTATAGCTCAAAGCAATAAAAGAAACATACCTTTATTATCATCTATCTCCATTATTGATTCATCATGTATAGGGTCCTCGAGACATTTTGAAGCATAATTCACGGGAAACATCTATTACAGGGGATGAATGAGATTACCATTATGCTTACGAGCAATATATACCATCATGTGGGTCTGATTTCGTGACTATAGTGACTAAAAAACTGATAAATTCTGCAATCTTGATACGCCCTACTTTATATGCTGACCTCAATGCATCCACAACCCTTAAAGATATGGGTTTAGACCCTGGAAGAAATATAAGTAGAAGAACATGATCTAGAGAAAGGAGAAGATATGATCAGTTTTAGACCTACAAATACAGAAATTTATCAAGACAAAATAATAAATCTTTGTTCTTTTCCAATATACAACAGCCAAACAAGTTCACAGACTCACTGAGACAACAATTGGCCAATGCTTCCAGTAATTCCACAGTCAAGCATGAGAAGTAATACAAGCAACAAAGGCTCAGTTCTTGGCAATCAGTAGGAAGTCTAAAAAACGGGCCAAAAGAAGGCTCCCATGTAAGACAATTACATTTCATAAGTATATCATGAAAACATGTCAAGGAGAAGAAAACCACCAAATGAACGAACAGGAAAGTGCAATAGCTACCTTCTTCATTGGGTATACAATAAAATTCCAGCATTAAGAACTGCAAGTTGTTGTACTCAAGACCAAGAGGAGAATCTAGGGAACTGCCTTGCCCAAATTTAAGCATAAGTTTTAAGATGACCTATGTAAAATACAACATATATCTCAAAATATAAACAATAACTATATACATAAGTATCATAGTATAGTTAGTAGTACATCATACTTAGGTTGATGACTGGAGGAGATGTGGATGGAGTGCTGCGAAGCAGACGTAGGTAGGTGAAGCTGGTAGAGTCCTCCTTCACCCATGACTCAATTAAACAATTAAAATGTCACTCCCCATACAAAAATCAACTCCAAGATTTTTGAACAGAACCTGAACAGCCAAAATGCAGATGATACAAAAATCTTTAATACTAGATGTAACAGAACCTTATATAACTTACATACCTCAATATCGAATTTCAGGTTCATCTTATGGTTCGGCAGATTGTATATCTCTACCAACAAACTAAGAATAGCCATAGTCCAGGGATTTGGAGGTTGATATGCTAGACTGCATTGACATGGTTCCAAAATCTATAGAAGAGCAATATTAGCTTATAAGCAAGATGGAACTAGAACAAAAATAGCAAGGATGCTCATAGTTGAGAGAGAGGATATTATTACCTTGGATGTGAAAGGAATAACAACAATCATCAAACCCTTCTCATATGCCTGGAAATAGTTAAAAGCCACAAATGCTCAAAATATCGTTCAAATCATCATTGCAGGAGACAAGATGTAAATATTACGTACATGAAAAAACATTGGAAGTTAACATAACAAAATCGGGAGAGAAATTTCTAAATCCAACCCATTTCTAAAACTCCATGGAAGATTACTGTGGGCGCTAAAAAAATCCTCACAAATGACACTGAGGTGGTTTCCTAATTAGATTAACATACAAGTGATGCAAACAATATGTACCTCTATGATCAAGACTTTGGGGTCTATTTCTCGAGCCCTTAATGCTTGATTCCTACCAATTGTAAATTTTCCAAGCCAGCTGCCAAGATTTTTCAACAACGAGCGCTCCTCTGAACTTGATTTAATCAAATCAGACCTCACTAGTACCTGCAATATACATATTTCATTGAGCTGCAATTATAGAAACAGAAATCTACAATTATAGAAACAGAAATCTGCTGCAATATACATAATTAATAACATTTGCTTTCAAATACAAATAGTAACATTTAAAGTAAAATTACGGAACTCAAACTCTGTGTAACTCTAAATACCCTAACAACAATTTCAGGAATTAGTTACAATATATTTGGTGACTAGGATACTAAGGCAGGGAGTCTAGATTTCCTAGCTTGCGTGGGAAGTAAAATTGCTAGGCACCTCAGACTAGATTTCCCACGAACCAATATATGCACCTTCTAGCTAACTAGAGCAGATAACCAATTACAAAATGAATATTTCTATCATCAACTGTGGCAAAGAAAGCTTAGTTGAAAAGAAAAAAAATGTGGACTTTAATAGCAAGTTGCAAACAACAGCCACCCACTTAAGGCTACCTCAACATTATCTGCAGAAGCAGGTGCAGAACTTTGCAGCTGGTCAATGTGTGTATTAGTTATGCCATTAGAGTCTGCTTGACTTAAAGAAATCCTTGCAAGTGCTCGCTCAATGAAAGAAACAAGATCAGCATGTGTACTATGCAAATGAGATATCTGAACAATGTGATTACAGTACTGAGGCCACTCAATCAGACGATCCATGAATTGCTCCAATGCTTTGGCACCAAATAAGAACATCTGCATTCAAAAACCCAATATACGTTACATATAAAACAAAATAGTCAAAAGAAAAAAGAAATAGCTGATAGATAGCAGTGAACATTAGACCACCTTTGAGTCCACTGACTTCCTCAATGCATCAAGCACACAGCGCAAGGCGATCCCAAGAGTAATATGAGATACAAGTTGATGCTTTATAAGAGAGCCTGGTCGCTAAGAGCGAAAAAGAAACGAACATTGGAAATCAATTGCCCAAGTTTATATATGAGAAAGCAAGAAAATATAGTTGAGAACAAAAAAGATTAGACATGTGAACTGATTTACGAATCGTGGTCAGACTGTTTGTCAAAAGAAAAACACAAAAAAGGTAAAATACAGATAGTGCAAATATTGCAGGAATGTACAATGTAAATCTTATATTGATGCAATATGGTTTAAAGGTCAAATCAGGAAAAAGAAACACTATTTTTCTATATGTTGATAGATGTTGTCATTGTATCTCTAAGAAGCATAATCCAAACACTATTGGAAATTTGGATTATGAGGCATCCAATGCAGAAAAAGTTTGTGTTATCATGTGATCGTCTGCTGTCATCTTCATTATTACTGGAGTTCATCATGTCAAGCTTCTCTGCTCCAGGAAAACTTTGGAAGTAATGAGAAGATTGATTTTTATCTGTCTCTATTCTCACTCTATCATCTGATTGCACATTATGGGATTTTGGTCCAACTTTGCTGAGCAACATCTATGACATAATGATTATGAGTCATGAATCACGGCATAGGTGCATTACACAATCTAAAAATGAACCAGAATTTACAGTCACTGAATCAACAGATACAGCTCCAAGACGGTCCATATTGAACCCAATTTTAAGCTTGGCAAGTACATTTATAGTAAATTTGATTGGGCCGACCTGTGAAAAGAAAATGAAAACTTAATTACAACATCAGCTATATAGATATATAGAATTGTTTTAACATTATTTGAAAGTGGAAAAACTTACTATGTACGTGCTCAAAGTAGGATTAGCAGTTGCACACCTATGTGTCATAGTAAAAGAAAATGTATTGAACTAGGAGGTTGTATAGGCAGCCAGGTGCTCCCATAGGGACCAATTCCATATGGTAGCTACTACACACACAAGTCTTCCCTTCTATATCATGTCATGATAGCAGTAGCAATTACATGGAAAGAACATCTAGAAAACAAATTTAAAATGTGGATATCATGGAATCCAGGGAAGCTTCACATGTTGATAAACATCAATTAAAATGTCAAGAAAATACCAAATAATATGAAAAACTAAGAACGAACTATGTGAGTAAGTAAAAAAAAAAGAATGGTAAGAAGAAAAGTTTAGTATATGATAAAGAAGAAGAATACAAAGAATGAGATGAATGCGTATTCTGATAGATTGACAATGGTTAACTACAAGGTGGAACATATGATCTAATGTCCTATGGATCTCAAACACATTTTCTAAATACTATCTATATCCATGGAATTGTGAGGCTTCATAACAATTCTTCAAGCATTATGAACGTCTTCCGTTGCAGTATCCCTTGCATGATTTTCTCCACTTGTACCACCATGAGCCGAAAATGCACCAGTACAAGTTGAAGTTGGAAAATATTGATGCTGACAAAGAATTTAAAATTTCAATTTAAGATGATCATAAATAACCACACATTTGATAATAAATTTATATAAATACTTGTGATCCACTTGTACCACCGTGAGCGGGAAACACACCAATAGGATGACCATTTGGGAAATATTGCTGCTTGAAAAGAATTTATTTTTTCAATAAAGTTGAACATGAATAGGAAAATATCAGTAATATATATATTTTATATTTATACCTGGGATCCACTCACACCACCTTGAGCGGGAAACAAAACAGTCAGAGGCCGATTTTGAAAAAAATGTAGCTTCAAAAAAAATTGATAGCATGAGAAGGAGTTTATTTCAGATAAGCCGTTATAAAAAATGTATGTAATGTCATACATGTGATTGAAATGTAAGCCCTGGCCCGTTGATACCATTTGAGGTAGCTTGAGTAGAAAACACACTAGGAGAAGCCTCATTTGAAAACATTTGAGCCTTTAAAGCAAGATTCTCATTTTCAACTTCTATTATTTATAAAAATTTAAAATTCTTAAAATTTATGAATATGTACCTGTGCTCTAAAATTTGACGATGTTGTACCAACAGAAGATTGAAATACTCCAGAACGGGGCAGATTTGGAAACACACTCGTCAGGCCAAACTGTTTACTTCTAGCTGATTCCGCCTATTGAAAATATAGAAGAGAATAAAACAAATTTTATTTATGTTGCAATATTATATCAATAAGTTTAATCTGATACTCAATTGTTGCCATCAAACAACCTGATTTTGTTGCACCCATGTTAAAAATTGGGACCAAGATTTTTGCATATTTTTCATTTCTTGGGTAACCTCTTTTAATTTATCCTATAATGAAATATACTTTTAGAAGACAATAATGACAATATCATACGATACTTACAAATTTGTTAAATTACTTACATCTTTTGCAATACTTTCTCGCAATAACATTTCATACCGAATTTTGGCAGCTTTCCCAGTATTCCCTTCCGCGGCATGTCCGAGTCCAATACTACGAACCCTATTCTTTTTTACGGGGTTGACTACACGCAAGAAGGCACGACATGTCACCTCATTGATTTGTGTTGGATCAGTTACTTCACCATTTGTAACTTCATTTTCAACAATATCAGTTATCTCATCCTGCCATTATTTGAACAAAGTCAATGTACAAACTATACAAGTTTTATTTGAAAATTTAATATATTATTGATTAAAATATTGAATAAATTACCACCAACGGGTTGTTCTCATAAACTTTCTTCATAAATTCTTTTTGAGTTGGCTCCCCTTCCGCAGTTTTCTTTCATAAATCAAATATTAGGATTATTACTACTAGCTAAACAATTTCTTATTTAGAACTCATTGGAAATAAATACAAAGTGAAAGGGGATACCATTTCCTCCCTATAACAACTCCATGGTTTGGATCCTGTAGTATGATGCATTTGTTTTTTTGACCTGTTAACCTTATTTGTGGCAGCAATTTTCTATACAAAAAAAATTTACTTACTAAACACTATACATGAAAGATAAATGATTATATATTAATTTGATATTACCTCAGACTTCTCAGAAGACCATTGTTTAACAAGATTGTCAAACTGACGAATATCTAATGATGCATTCTGCTCAACCTTTTTCCTCATCAAATCTGGATTATCCTTATACTTTAGATAGTAATCTTTCTTAACCTGTGACTTCCAACTTTGTAAAGCTTTGTGAATGTGAGCATCTACATAGTTCCATGCATTTGGATGATCTCCCAAATCAAAGAATTTCTGGAAAATATTTGGAGATGTTAAAAAATAATAAAAAAGTCTTAAAATATACACTAAGTCTAGACTAAAAGAAAAATTTTAATTACTTAAGTACCTCAATGCATGATTTTCTATCTTCAAATGCTAGTTGTGGTTTCTCTCTCCATTGTAGATCTAAACTCCATATTGGTGGTTTTCTAGCTAATATGCCATAGTAACTGTTCAACTTTATACTGTTCTTTCCAACTGCATTACCTGTTGCATTCCATTCCACCTTGTGTCGCTACTCTCCTGGTTTTGGAATTAGATTAACCTCACTTGTAGGGCCCCTTTCATATCTATGATGGTCATGTTCATCCTCAAGTTCCTCATGCTCATCTCCTACTTTAGTTGAAGGAGAGGAGGCTGTAGGTGAAGTAGTAGTGGGTTGTGGTGGGGTTGTAGAAGCTCTCATAGTTGACCTTGTGTTCCTCATCCTACATAAGATGAAAACATAACAATTGTAGCAATGCATAAGAGGTTAGTCCAACAGTTTATGGAATAAATGTACAACATTGTAAGCACATAATAATCCACAAAATAAAAAGGGACAAATGACAATGCAATATCTTTACACCAATACATAATAATCCACAAAGAAAAATATTACATCAACACAAAATATTCCTCATCCTACCTAAGATAAAAAAGGGACAAATGACAAGGAAATATCCTTGCACCAAAACATAATAATCCACAAAGAAAAATATTGCAAGCACGATTATTCACTAAGGTTTGCAACAACTAATCAAAACAACTTTATTCCTCGGGCTCCCTAGCAACAAATGATCCATGCATATCATTCCTTGACCAGGAGATATCATCACTTGTGCGGTTGTTACCACTATGAACTCATGTCCGACTCATATAATCCTCAACGATAGGTACTTCAGAATAATTTCGAGGTGGAAGTTTCAAAATAGTGAACCAATTATCATCATCAGGATCTTTTACATAAAAGCATTGCATTGCTTGTGATGTAAGAGTGAATGGCTCATCTTGATTGTGTCTCCTTGAGAAATTGAGCTGTGTGAAACCATATTTGTCAATGCACAAACTGTTAGAAGAACTTGCATCAAACCAAGCACACCGAAACAATGGTATTTTTATGTCTGGACCATAACATAGCTCAATGACCTCCTCCAATTGTCCATAATATGTAATTGTAGCCGTAATAGGATTTTTATCCCTCCCACTTGCATAACTAGATGTATCTGCCACCAAGTAGACCCCACTATTTTGTGTAGTAGAAGTACTTTCAACATGTTTTGAGCGGAATCGGTATCCATTTACTGAATAGCCTTCATATGACATTCCATCTATAGAAGGACCCTACGATATCCATCTCAACTCCTCACTAACATCCTTTGGATGATCAATTCACATACATATTTCCTAATTTATCAACATAAAAATAAGAAGGGATTAAATACTTATTTCAAAATAAAATTTTGATTAATTTTATAAATTACTTACATGCTCTCTCAACCACCTAGCAAACTGTGTTGCGTGTTTATTTTCTAAAGCACGTAGTGTGATATTTGGTTCAGCCTCTTGAAGCTTTATCATGTGTTCACTGGTTATTGGAAAAATTCAAAAGTTGTGGTTAGTCTATATTAGAAACAATTTAACATTGAAAACAAATTTGATTACCTTATGTAATCATCGAACATGTCAGTATTAAATAGTACATTTCGATGGGCTTGTTCTAAAGTTTGCACATCAAAGTGTTTCGGTACTCCCACTCTAATAGGAGAGTCATCAACATTACGAGGAGTACGAGTGAATTTTGTGTCAAAATCAGGTAGATATCTAGCACAAAATGTCAAACATTCTTCTGCCAAATAGCCTCTAGCAATAGAACCGGTAGGCTGAGCTTTATTTCTGACATAATTCTTGAGTTTCTTCAAGTACCTCTCAATGGGGTACATCCACCTATACCGTACAGAACCGACAACTCTTGCTTCATAAGCTAAATGGATAGGCAAATGCATCATAATGGTAAAGAATGCTGGAGGAAATACTCTCTCTAACTGGCATAGTGTGACATCAATGTCTTCTTCAAGCTTCTTAAATTCTTCTACATCAATTGCATCTGAGCAAAGTTTATTGAAAAATAAACATAGGCTTGCAATAGGTTTATAAACATCTAGGCTTATGCAGTTCCGCAAGGCAACAGGAAGAAGTTGTTGCATTAAAACATGACAATCATGGCTCTTCAATGCCAATAGTTTTTTCTCTCTCATGTTGACACACCTAGATATGTTAGAAGAATATCCATCAGGAACCTTCAATGTTTGTAAAATAGATAGAAACTTCTCTTTCTCCGTACTACTCATTGTGAAAGATGCTGGAGGTAAGTAATAATGGCTCCCTGAATCGACTGGCCACAAATCCCTTCGGATACCCCATTGTTTTAGATCTTGACGAGCTTGTAAGTTGTCCTTATTTTTCATCGAGTCGCCCAACAAAGTGTTCAATATGTTCTCACAGACATTTTTTTCTATGTGCATTACATCCAAATTATGTCTCAGCAACAAATATTTCAATACGGGAGTCGAAAAAAATGCTTATTTTATTCCATCCAGGCGGCAATGGCTGATGTCCATTTGTAGAGATTTTACATTTATTAGTTTTTCCGAATGTGATGTTTGTGCAACCTTGAAATTTTTGTAGTATATCATCACCTGACCAGTGCCTAGGCGGTTGACGGAAATCTTATTCTCCATTGAAATTTTTTTTATCACGCCTATAAATATGATTGTTTTTCAAGAAACGTTGATGGAAACCATAACATTGTTTCTTGACAATTTGAAGCCACTTGGATAAGGTGTCTACATTACAAGATGGGCAACCTAAATCCTTTTTCCCTTTGGTGCTCCAACCAGAAAGGTCACCATAAGCCGGAAAATCATTTATGGTCCATAAGATCATTGCCCGCATAGTGAAGTTTTTCTTGCTATAAGCATCATATACTTTAACTCCCTGCCCCCAAAGATTTTGAAGCTCATCAATTAATGGCTCTAAGTAAACATCAATATAATTCCCAACCATATGAGGACCTGGGATCAGCAAAGACATCATTATGTATGGCTCCTTTAGAAGAAGCCAAGGCGGGAGATTGAGAGGGGTTAATAGTACAGGCCATGTGCTATTTGAAGCACTTATAAGTCCAAACGGATTGAATCCGTCTGTAGCTAGAGAAAGTCTGACATTTCGTGGTTCAGCAGCAAAGTTTGAAAATTCTCTATCTATTGAGATCCATTCTTCTGTGTCAGAGGGATGATGAATACGACCATCATTTCCTTTTTCTTTAAATGGCCACATCATATCTTTTGCAACTGAAGGGCACATGTAAAGTCTCTCCAGATGAGGGATAATAGGAAAGTGATACATCACCTTTTTAGCTACCTTCTTGCCTTTTGTTCTATATGTCTTTTCATTCCATCTAGACTCACCACAAGTATCACACGTGTCTTTCTTTGATGAACCTTTACGAAAGAGCATGCAGTCATTTCGATAGACATCAATTTTAACTTTTTTGAGGCCAAGGTCTTTTACAACTTTATTTGCTTCATAATAAGTCTCAAGAAACAGACTACCTTCTTTTGGAAAGGCTGAGATTATCAACTTCAGCAACTTTATAAAAGAATTATTTGACCATCCAGACTCCTCCTTCAGATATAACAGAGGCACTAGAAAGGACAACTTGGAGTGAGTTTTACAACCTTCATACAGTTGTTGATCAGCTTCTTTGAGAAGCTTGAAAAATCATTGGGCGTTAAGATTTGCAGGCTCCTCCTCGAGTTCAAACTCACTGGCATGACTTGTATCGCCCATTCCGAATATATCTCCCAACATTTGATGCATACTTCCAGATGCAGGCCTAGTAGATGTTGCACTTATTGTATTCCTCCCAATCATCTCCCCATGATATGTCCAGACATCATAGCTGCAGACAAATCCTTTTTGTAAAACATGTAAGAATACGTCATCCTCTGATTTAATGTATCTATTCGAGCTTGTTTTACAAGGGCAAATTAAATTTCCCGGTCTGGGTGGTATTTGATGGGTACGTGCAAATTCAACGAACTTTTGTAAACCAGACTGGAATACTTCACTTTGCATCCTATTAGCAATATACATCCAATTTCTATCCCGTAAGAAATCCATCTGCATACAAATACACAAGAAGTTAACGGTCACATTACAACTCAAAACTAAAACTAAATAAGAGAAAAATAAAAGATGAAAGTTTAGATTGTAGTATCATTGATTCATAGATTGTGTATAAAAGCAAAGTTTAGGGAGCTCAAACAATTGAGTGACTCATGGAAAAATGTTTTCAAAAGCCAATAGAAACCAGTCTGAGTCAAGTGTGTTTCAACTGCCCCAGAATAATTTCATACATGTGGATATAGGAAGCACGGACACTTCCCGGAGGCTGCCGTGTCTGTGTCGAACGCGTGTCCAACATGGACACACCTTGGACTTGCCTGGACACGTGGCGGACACGCCTCTGACATGTCCACTTTTTAAAAAAAGATATTGAAGTGTTGGACACGACTTGGACACTCCATGGACACATCCAACACACACCATCCCTACCCACTTAAGCTTAAGCATACGAAAAAAATACCAAACCTTGCCCAAATCCCTACCTCATGTTCTACACTGCTCTTGCCCTATCAATATTAGTTAGTTAAGCTTCAGTAGCTGCAAAAATGTTCCTTCGCCTCCTCTTTTTCCTGCTCCATGTCTTCTTCTCATCTCCCTTCTCTTATTTCATGTTGGTTTTTCATGTGTCTCCTTCTGCTTATCTTACCACTCCTCCCCTACTTTTCTTCTTGCTTTTCGAGATAAAGGTAGCAAAATATTGCCCTCCCTACGTCTACTCTTTTTCTTGCTTCTCTACATCTACATCTTCCCTCCTCTTCTCTTAACCATCCATCTTAAGTAGCTCTCCATGTATTCCATCTTAACTAGTTTGATCTCATCTAATCTTCAACTCAACACCTTATATGTATCAATGGGATAACTTCACCTTAAGCATAGAGAGATTATTTTAGGCCATCTAAATCTATGGATCAATCTATTGTGTACTAGATAATAAATTTTACTACAAAGAGGCACAATAACTCCAAGTCATGCACATGAGAATTTCTTCATTGAATTTCATAGTCGTGAATGCCTGGCGACTATTCCATCTTGGAAAAGAAGACAATTCAACTCTTGTTCGGGCACATTATTATATATTATGTAGCTTTTTTAACATAGAATCCTAAGATAGGTTCAGAGATAAGCTTGCTCATGAAATATTTCTTCACAAGGAGATGGACACATGAACCATGTAATTAGTCTGTTAAGCTTTGCGAGAAGGAGATATACCTATGTAAAGTTTTTTTATAAAATTTCCACAAGGATACATGATTCGGAAACATTACATCTCAGAGGGATTTTGATATTCCCATTATATTCATAACCACATCAAATTAAACCTATAGAATGAGTCGTGCCTCAAACCACTGAATTGGTTTTGAAGCAGCACGAGGTAGCAACAGGAGAACCAACAAGACTGACGAATCTTCAGATTATGCAGAAAACTTCATAGCAGATCAACCTCAAAACCTCAGGAGAGAAGCTCAACCATCACTCTAAGTGAGAGGGGAGCATTAAGTGAAAAAACCATAAGGCAACATAGAAAAACACAGAGCCCCAGAGCAAGGAGACATATCTAGAAATATGTAACAACAGCAACAAGCAGTAAAACTCAACCATCATTCTCTGAATGATAGGGGAGCAAGGCAACAAACATCCCAGTTATCTATAGTGATAGACATCACCACTAAACTGGTTATGAAGCTTCATGAATTAGCAAGAGGAAACCATTAAGACTGGTGAACTTTAGACCAAGCATCAAATACACTGATATCAACGTATAAATAGCAAAAAGTAACAATAAAATTTCGCATCAAATACACTGATATCAAAAAATTTTAATTTCAGGAGTGGCACTGTGTAAAAATACTCTTCTTGGTACAGAACTGCAACCTCATCTGTTAGAACTTAGAAGCACATGCAAGCATAAGGTTTTCAATTTTTTCCTAAAAACTTTGTGTAATATTTTGAAGGAAGGATCATATGTCTTCTATAGAGGATCTTAAAAGCTACACTTAAATTGGTTTCTATAATCTAGGCCAAGAAATTAATCTTTTCATAATTGTCTTCCCATATCTAGATTAAGAAGTTCTGCCTGGTGAATGAGACTTTTTAGTAACCGACTATCCTAGCACAGGAATGGTGTTCTCCTCACTCTCTTTGACCTTCTCTGTTGGATGGTACCCACAGTCTTATTGCATTTTTGAGATCTACCATCCTTACTACCCCTCTACGGCTCTATCCATATGCACCGTTGTCTAGCTATCTACTATCTATTTTAGCCACCCTGATAGCCAACTGCTGAATGTGGACACTGAGCCTCTTCAATCGACAGTTGAATCACCCTACGGGAAGCACCATGTGATCCAGACAACAAGTTACCACTTTTTTTATTATATACTCAATGACCACGTTTTCGTCCCAATACCAAACAAATGTGGCCAATGATGGTGTTGGTAGCGGTGGCACTAAGTCAACTTTTACACTTTTACTTTGCACAGAGCAGTTTGAATGTTCATCCTTTTACTTGTTCTTCTGTTTTAGAAATGATTTTTACGTATACTTCCCTCTGAATACTTAAAGGAGTTCTACTATTTGTTCAAAGACAATTTTCTTTAATTAAGTGAAAACGCGTATACTTCTATATTTGACTTCATGGCATTCCTCTTTAAAATACAAGTTTTAGTTATGAGGAATGTACGATTTATGTCAGCAAAGAAATGTTGCTTAACATCTATGATAATTGAGGTTGTGTGACAAATATACAGAAGCAATCTTATAATTTTGTTATAATTTTGTGATTTTATTGTATTCCTATTGATATATTTGCATATTATCTACTCTTTTTCCTTCCATCCCATTAGTCTAACATATTGCCAGATTATTCCCCATTCTAATCATTATAGGGAGATCCAACATTCAATTTCTCTAATCAAATTTCATGTTGACTGATTGTTTAAGAAACTTATTCGCTACCATAGTAACAATTAGATGTATTATCAGGAAACATGGCAGGGACTCCACAACACATCATTGCAAGAAGGTAGACTGGTCAACACACTTGGAAGCACCGGGAATAAAGTAAAAGATGCTAATTAAAATTGAAGAGACAATAATAAAAGTTGTCTATTTCATTTACAATGCCATGCTAAATTGAAATTGATTTTTCAATTATTTTTATTGATTCCATTACCACCTTTTTTATTTTTTTTTTGTTGCAGAGATGATAACCATTTTGGTACATGGCTTCACTCTACTACTACAGATCAAGTGTGGGTTGTAGGCCTATTCTGTTCAAATTGCCATAGATTCTCATAAGCCTAATATATGTCATGTTCTTTACGGAGATCATTGCCTTGCTTTTGGCTTCTCCTCCGGTAATGTCAGACTTGCTCAATGAAAAGTTCCAAGACATCATTTATTATGAAATGTTTCTAGAAGCAGAATTGGCGTGCACATGAGGACAAAATCTTCTCACTCCATATGACTATTACTCAGCCACAATTTCTTTTACAGCTAAAAAGATCAGAATTTAGTTTCACCTTTTGCTTGATTGAAAAAGTATGCCTTCAATTGGAATTATGAAGAAAAGTTAAAAGATGTTTGTAGAGGGATGTTTGATCAACATAATTTAATTGAATTCCATATTTTGTTATGATTACATATTACTTTGTCATATGTCGAGCAAATATGTCAAAATTATTCATGTATGACGATCAGTAAAAATTAATCATGTTTGACCAGTTCATTAAAATGTTGGTATCCTACATGATAGAATGGGAGGTGAGGAAATAACTTTTGTTTAACATCTACTATTTGTAGTAATAACAAAATTGACCATTTTTACAAAATCATTCACCTTCTAAAGTGTGTGCATGACGCTAAAAGAATATTGCTCTCTTGTCTCAAAATGAAATCCAGTGTTCGCTCTTGAAAATTTTGATCTGAGTTATCTATTGGCATATTGCAAACTGTATAAACATTTATGTTGTATTAGAAAGGTTAACATGGTATGACTACATTAGAAAAAACCATATAAGAGTATTTGATGATCAACATCACTTTATCAATTTCTCTTCATATACACATATATTATCATCACAATATATGATTACTTTGATGGTTAGTAGAGAAACATTAATTATTATATTTTTAATACAAAAGTACACAATATTTTTTATATTAAATATTAAATTGTTTGCTTCCTTTTAACATGATTCACATATATTTTACACATTCCATTAAATAACGTAGTTATGACGTCACAATCATCTTAATAGAATAAAACACAATTAAATTGATAACAATACATGTCTTTATTTTTAATTTTATAAATATTAACATGTCTTTTTTTAATTATCTATTATAAATTTGATAGATTTAATATAACACGTGCATGTGCACGTGTGTGTTTACTAGTTTGGAATAGTTTTAGAGTTGTGTTCCTGCATAAATTAGTTGGTGTTTACGATCAATGCAAGAGTAGATGATACACAAGCAGGTTGGTATGGTACACAAGAGGTATCAGTTTGGTTTGTTACCAACCTGCGTTTGGAAGCAACATGGAAATGAAAAGGATATTGGGAAGTGATGACCGAGAAGGGTGGATCGAATGAAAACAAGATCGAATGCGTCAGGTGGATTAGTGAAAGATGTGAGAGATCTGCATTGAAAGCAGAAACTACATCAATCCAGATAAGAAGAATTGAGACCTAGCACGGCAATGGTGGTAGAAAGTTGGAGGTCGGGCGTAGATTGCAACCTTGGAGTATGGAATATAGAGTGGCCAGAAAGAAACGTGGAAGGCCGGAGACTCGACAGAAAAACTGAAAAGGCATCCGACGTCCACAGTACAACACATGACTATTAATCGGCGACCCACTCAACACTCCTTCCTCCATATATATCCACCCTCTTCGTCACCTCCTTCGCAAACTGATCCCCCGACGCCACATACTGATTCCCCCGACTATTAATCGTCGGCACCGCACTCCCACCGATAGCATACATCTTCTGCCTGGTATAATCATTGTTCACAATATGGAAATACCCTCTCCTAAACCTCAGCCGCAACCTAGGACCGAACCTAGTAAATGTGGCCTTAGACCTACCATTAGACCTACCTCACGGTCGAAGTCGAAGGGGTCGAGCTGGATGTTGCTTCCACTGGGACGGGGGGTCCTCTTCACGAGCAGGGCGAGCTCACGTCGCGCCTGGATGTTGCTTCCGCTGGGACGGCGCCGGCGACCGTTGCTTCCGCTGGACGGGGGCTCCTCTTCACGCCAGCGGCCGTGGTTTCCGCTGGGCCGTGGTTGCCGGCTGCCGCTATTGTGCTGGGGGCACCGGTCGCAACACAGGGGTGGGGGAGCGGAAGGAGAGGAAACGGTGCGTGGAAACCATTTCAGTAATGGTAAATCTTAATTACCAATTAGTGGGGCAGGAAAATTTGGTGGGAAACTTAGTGAAGGAATTTTTACATTATAGAAGGATTTTAGACCTTCAGTAATTGCCTTTTTCATAAAGAACTTGGTTGAGGGAAACTGGTTCTTTTGTGTAGGACTGTCCTTCACAAAAAGTCAATATTTTTGAAGGACTTTGATCCCTCACAAATGACCTTCACTAAAAATCTATTTTTTTTGTAGTGAGAAACAAGGAAGACACTTGAAAGTAGAGTGGTTCCTACCTTTGAAGTCAAAGGTAGTTAGTCCAGTACCCAATTGTTTCCAATTGAGTTTTTTGAAAGAGATTTATTTTATTACCTCACAAGGATGTTACACAAAATACAATCACCTTCTACACCCTTGAAGTAGCATTCGCCTTGAAGTAGCCTCAACCTCCTTGAAGCAGCCTTCTTGAAGTAACTTGAAGTCCTTGGAGTAGCCTTCACCTCCTTTAAGTAGCTCCACCACCTTGAGATAGCCTTCCTTTAGAAGTATCTCCAACCTCCCTTGAAGCATCCTTCCTTGAATTAATCTCAATCTCCTCTCAAAGAAACCTTATGCAAAAAGAAGTAGCTTCACCCGTGCTCCCTCAAGAAGCCTCCACGATCTTGGAGTAACCAAGGAGCAATTGCAACTTGTTCTTGTGAAGGGGGGTTGGAAGAAAGGAATACAACAATGTAGCACAACACTTTCATCCTATATCAAGCATTAGAATCTCCTATTCGCTTAGGATGAATGTGGCTATATGTGGTGGCTAGGATATTGTAGCTATGGGACACCTTTCTAGAGAACAAAGAGGAAGACAACAAGTGAATCTTAGCCTGATTGCTCTCAGTAGTGAATACTCAAGTGTAGCTTAGATGCTTTAGGTGTCCTAAGGCCTCTCTTATTTATAGGAATGGTTTGCAAGTGTCTAAGGGCATTCTAGGGAATGTCTAGAGTGTTCTTAGTGTGTAACTAGTCATTAGGAGTACATTATTTGGCTAGCAATTGCTAATTTGTTTGTGCTTAAAAAGAACAATCCAGAACCTTACACGGTCGACAATTTGGTCGACTGAACTATTTCCTGGTCGCGGTTCTCTTCGATCGACCCTGGGTTTAAGGAAAAAGTATAGCAACGCCTATTTCCAACTCCCAATTACCGACCACCTAGTCTAACAGTCACAAGCTTTACATCATTGCTTACTCGATCGAGGTTATTTTTGACCAAATACTAATTTAGAGCACAATTGTGTAAGTTGTTGAACAGTGCTCACAATTTTGACCGAGTGGTTCTCGGTCGAAAAGAACTGCAACTGAGAGTGTCACGATTGACAATTTCTTCAACTGAGGGTGTCCCTATTCTATACTTTTGAATCACCTACTAAGTGTGTGTTTCACTAGGGGAATCTATCTAAGGGCTATAAGTGGGTAAGAAAGATCTAATGCTTGAGTTACATTATGTCTAAGTACTTATACATTATATTTTTGTACAAGTGTTTAAATTTGAGTACAATCATCAGCATTTATACAATTAAACACATTTGATCTTCAATTTGCATTTATCTTCATCTTCCCACTTGGTAGGATTTCCTTATTTCTTTGAACCCTAAAATACTCAAGTAGCACGTTAGATCCACAAGAATGAAATGTTTTTCATCATCAAAACTAAGGATATACTCATGTCCAATTTAGCCAACAATCTCCCCCTTTTTGAAAATGACAAACATTTCTAAAATATAATCAAAATGATTTAAACGGGATGAGTTTCATACCTGAGATTTACCTTAGATGAAGAACATATTCTTGTTTTCATAAAATGTGTGCTAATTGTTCCTAAAGAGATATGGAACATAGTATCCATCTCTTAAGGAATATAGGATCAATTAATGTTAAGTTAAGAGAGCATGAAACTCATTTATTTTGATTTTATATTATTTCTTACCCTTTGTCATTTCAAAAAGATAGACATACAATCAAATTACACCCCCTGAATGAGATACTCCCTCTCAATATGATACATAAAATGCAAATCAAAGTTATATATAATGTCCAATGAAAGCCACAAGATAGATTTTACTAACATGCTCAAGTGAACACAAACAAGCTCAATTTCATTGATAGCAATATAAGATAACGTCATAGACTTCACTAGAAAGGATTACAGAAAGAATATTGCTCATTACATAGGATAATATCACTTGAAGGATTGCAAGATCACATCAACCTCAGGATCTTTCCCAAGAAATGGAGCATCACCATAATACTTGACAAGTGTTTGCCAATCAAGTGCATCTGTCTTTGTAAGAGCATCTACCTCCAGAAATGTAGGTACCCTATCAAATTTGAAGTGGGCAACAATGTCCTGGAGTTGCATAGTTGAGTATTGACTATGGGAAAGATCATGTGAAGGTGGCTATGGGATTAGGGTGTATTGAATTGAAGGGTTAAAAGGATATAGACTCCCAATATAGAGTGTATATGGGTATGTGTCGGGAACATTGGGAGATAAGGCTTGCATTCTTTGATTAAGATAGGTCATGGCATGATGATTGTAGTGTAAATGTCTCCCAAGGCGAAAGGTATCCCCTTTGATATAACACACATCATTCGCTATATTTTCTATGGAGTAATGAGGAGAAATAGGAGGTGGAGGATTGTCTTTGGTGGATGTCTCTCCTTCGGTACTAACCCTTTTGTGTCCAAATTCAAGGCCCATCTTATCTACAGTGTGTTTGGTGAGCTTTTGAGGACACCTATCACACTTGTAGTTGAGATCCTCTAGGTTTTCGTCAAGGAAAAATTTAATGATTTGACACACAAAATCAGCAAAGGGAGGATTTCGAGTGAATTCAAACATGTTGGATAGGATAATACGAATGAAATTGACTGGAATACTCTCTAGAATAGCATATATTAGATACATCCTAAATTGTGGGATTTTAGTTTTATTTGCTCTAGGTTAGATGTTGTGGGAGATAATGAGGTTTACTACCCTCACTTTAGGGGTTAGATATGTTGTATAGTAGGTTCCCCTATTCTCATTACATGAAGTGTTAGGAAGGAAAATGGCCCTTTTGACATCTCCTAAGCTAATGGTGTTATCATTGGTGGAGAGTTTGGATAAAGGGTTATCAGCGGTTAAGTCCATGAAACCTCCATATTCCTCCTCATCTATATCTAACATTTTGAGGATGTTTTTTTTAGAAAAATAGAATCCTAATCCATCAACCATGAAAGTGAAATAGAAGGGGTTATTAAAGTCCCTAGTAAGATTTGTGTAGAACTCATTTACAACTTGGGTGGACCAGAAATGAAAAGTTGGTTCAAGAAACTTCGTCAATTTTTACACCTTAAAGAGCTCAGGGAGATCAAGGAGCATTGATGAAGTCATTGGTATCCACCGGGCATCGAGGAATAGGATTCTTTAAGGTGAGCTTGAGGTAGTGTTCTCTAGCAACAACGTCATTGAAGGTGATGTCGTTGATGACGCTCAAAACTGGAGTGACCTGGCTTCCCCTCCTCGATGCTACTTGCTTCTTCCTGCCACATGATAAAGATGAAGCCATCTTGAATAACTGGAGGTGTAAGAAGAACTAGGGATGGTCGTACAACAATATTGCTGAAGAATAGCTATAAACATCACTAGAGAGAAGACAGAGAAGAGAGCAGGTGAATTGTGTGTAGAATGAGCAGATTGGGGTCCTATTTATTGTAAATTAATGACCTGCTCGGTCGACCTTTTCATCGACTGAGAGTCTAACGGCTCTCCTCTGACGCTCCTTGTAATGGCTAATTTGGTCGATCGTTGCGATTTGAAAAAGTAACCATTAGTTGGAGGGTTTAGTTGAGAATTTTCTCAAACACGGGGCCTTTTTGCAAAAAACAATTGATTTGCAAAATTTTGAGAGAAAATTCGATTCAACAGCACCTTGTTGGCCGAGGGTTCCACCAAGTGGAAGTCGGTTGACAATTTGGTTGACCGATAATCATCTCGGTCTAGCATACTTTGACCGAACAAGTGTCTGTTTGAGTA
This sequence comes from Alisma plantago-aquatica, assembly GCA_963693085.1. Classification (NCBI taxonomy): domain Eukaryota; kingdom Viridiplantae; phylum Streptophyta; class Magnoliopsida; order Alismatales; family Alismataceae; genus Alisma; species Alisma plantago-aquatica. Next base: position 468,354,110 of record OY856413.1, read on the forward strand.
GTTTTGGTGAATTGTTTTGAGTTTGTTTATGTACTTGTGCATGATAATAAATTATTGTGACAAAGAATAATTACTAGAGTCTTGTGCAATAAAAATAACATAAAATTGAATTAGAATTTTGAGTACATATATCAAAGAATACAACTTCTAGGGGAGTAATAAGTAACCTCTTTCTAATATATTGAAATTGATCAAGAGGAAGAGGTTTGGTAAGGATATCTGCTAATTTCTCTTCAGTGTCAACATGATGGAGAGATACATTATTTTTAGAAATATGATCTCTCAAGAAATGGTGTCTGATTTCAATGCTCTTAGCATGACTAAGTAAAATAGGACTATGGACCAAGTTTATAGCACTAATATTATCACAAAAAATTGGTGTAGAAGAGAATGCAAGACCATAGTCATTCAAAACTTGTTGCATATAGAGTACATGAGCACAACATCATCCAGCCACCATATATTTGGCTTTAGTGATTGATAGGGCAATTGTGTTTTGTTTCTTACTAAAGTAAGATACTAAGACTCTTCCTAGTAAGAAACAACCACCACTTGTTCTCTTACGATCAAGTTGACAACCAATGTAATCGACATCGGTGTAAGATTTCAGATCTAGTGATTGTCCCTTAGGATACCACAAACCATAGTCAATAGTACCAGCAAGATATCTTAAAATCCTTTTAACAGCTTGAAAACGAGAATGCATTGGTTTTGATTGAAATCTAGTGCAAATCCCAATGGAGGACATGATATCCTATCTCGAGGTAGTTAAATATAGCAAACTACCTATCATAGCTGTTACGACCCCACCTCCCGATAACCCCCAATTAAGGGAGACCAAGAGGTCGAAGCCGCACCCATGACTTCTAGATCAAAGGTTCGACAATTAACCAAGAATAATTATCAAAATTTAACATACTATACTGAAAGCTGTAAGAAAATAATTTTTTTCATACCATTTGAAAACTTGGATCTCAAAACTTCTATCCACACCGATACTATTCTATCTAATCCTCCTTTGCACTTTAATTCTCATTTAGTATCACATGTGCCACTTTATTGTTTGTTCTTTTCATTGTACCTAAAACGCCGACAAACGAAACGTCGGTCAGTCGTAGCTGGTATGTGGGGGAAACAAATAAACATGCAACTATGGTAACAATGTAATCACTCAATTGATCATTTAACAATCAAGATTACGTTTAAGCCAAACTACTCAATCCATACCTATCCACAACTCTGTGTTGTCCCTATAAGGACTTATATGGTACCTCTATAAAGGTGACTTGATGGACCTACCCTCTAGGCAGCCAAAGTCTTTCATGACCTGATGGACCTACCCTCTAGGTAGCCATGTACTAGGTCAGCCCTTATGACACAGAGGGGACCAGGATCTAAGCTAGAAGGCGTATACCTTATGTAATAGTCATAGTCACTTTATAATTGCAATATGAACATCCAAACAGTTTAGTTGTATTCAATGCGATTAAACATCTGGGAATCCATCGGAAAATCTAAAGCGGTTATTCATAATCGTAACCACATACTTGTCTTGCAGATCTCAAGCAACAATTTATCCAAATCCAACTAGATGTCCAATCAAGCAAGCCAATCAATCAATCAAGCAAACATTAATCCTGAAAACATGTATAATGTCTAATTGTCACAAGCATATCCCTAACAACTCCTTATTGACTTGGGACACCTTTCTAAGGTTTCTAAGTCTCATTAGGATGCATTAGGGTTTCTTAGATCAATTTCGCAAACTTTACCCTTTTTAGGTCAACAAACCCTAAACAACTTTTCCACTCATAAAAACCCTAATTACTCAAATTATCCACCTTAAGGATCTTTTATTCTCAAATTGGCTTAGGATCATCACATGTCTATTATATTCATGGATTTACACAATTAAACCAATTAAAAGACATATTCATCAAAATTAGGGGTTTCAAGCTCATTAGTGCATAATCATGCACGAAACCCTAAATTAAACCAAATATATAAAAAGATCATACTTTTAAATCCTATTTTCTCTTTCATTAACAACATGTTAATATCATCTTGAATTATCCATCTATCATCAAATCTATGGGTTTTTCATTAATTGAATCATTAAAGATGATAACTTTATGCCCTTTTCAAATTCCATGCATATTTAAGCACATAAACCCTAAATTAGACTAATCATATGAAAAGTTCTTCCTTTTTGAACTCAATGTTCCTTTTTACATTTAACAGATTAATATCAACTCTAAAGATCCATTAATCCCTATTAAACACATTAATCATATCAAAATAGGGTTTCTCAATCTTTACTTCATTAAAGATGATAATTTACACTATATTGTTAACTATGATCAGATTCAGGCTATAAAACTATTTTTATTGGATTCTACACATTTTTTTGATCAACTTTCATATATAACATGACTTTATCAGAGTTACCAATCAAAATCTAAAATTTTTACAAAAATCATATTACCTGAGCCAATAGGGGCTCGACACGTCAGCAATACCCAACTTGAGCGCCCCTTATTCTCGCTGGATAAGACTTCTGTGCCCTCGGGTGATACACTTCCATAGAGGGGCAATTTAGTCAATTGCACTCCTTCTTCTTCAACCCCTCTCCCGCCTGAACAACGCGAGCAGGCCACAGGGCGGGTCAACTACGGAGTTGACCCCGCGTTTTGGGGCTCCGGAGGAGCAGGAAAAGGAGCGCCCACCTGTGCCTGCACCCGACGAAGTCAAAGCCACCCTCGAATCGATTTGAGCAGGTATGAACTGAGCATAATACCAGCCCCATTGGCCGGCAGTGAACAGGAAGAAGAGAGGGAAGAAGTGCAGGGATTCCGGTGAATTGGATTTGGGAAACCCTTCTCTGAGGTTCTACGAATCTCGCCCTCCTTCACGGTGGGAAACTTGTACGTTATATATGTAGGGCTATGCATGCCCACTGCCAGGGGCCTTCCTGCCATTTCCAAAGAAAGGTAAACTCATCAATGTTTCCCAAATAGGGTACTATTAGGGATCGTTGGGTACGTCTTCCTCTCCTGACCTCAATAGGACTCTTCCCAAAAACTCTTGTGTAGAGGTCATTGAGAAATCTGATCTATAAACTTGCTTCCCTGTTCTTTTCCAAAAGAAGAGTGCGAAAAGCAGCTTCTGTTGGATCCTAATCCAACGGCCATAAGCCATGCGCCAAGAATTCTGATTAAACTAGATATATTGGAAAATTGTTACATTTAATAATTTCCTTCACACTTTAGGAGATTTTGTAAAATTCATATATCTCAAACCATTTATTATTTTAAACCCAAATTTTAGAGGAAAGTCTATCATGACTTAATCCACGTATGTACCAAATTTGAAACTCAAACTCGAAAGTATGAGATGTTTTTCTTTATATACAAGTTATCACTTAATTTTATATATTTCTCACATATTTTCTCTTTCCCTTGCCATTAAATTACTATTCTGAGTTCCTTGAACCTCAAGGAACCTTAATGGCTCAAAATACCATCTTGGGAAAATTCATTATCCTTTAATTTATCTTTTATCCATTATTTCCCATGTCTTGTTTATTTCTTATTAAAATATCTCTTTTTGAGGATTTCTCTTTATTTCTCTATTATTTTCCTCATTGGTATTCCTTTTATCACTAAGAATCTTTGGGATACGAAATTCCACCAAGAATAACTTAGTTCCACCTCTTTTTACTTGTTTTCCACATTTTACCATTGTTTTCAATTTCTTTCTTAATAAAGAAATACTTATTTAATCTTTTCTTTTCTTTTTGCTTTCCCTATGCAACTTTAGACTCCTTGGAACCCAAGAGACACGAAATCCTCTTTGGATTTGCCTTCTACAGGTTTCTACATATTTCTTTTCTCGAATATTCAATTATTCATTCACTAATTGAATTTTCTTTGTTATTGGGCCCAATAGCCAGTAAAGCCCACAACACAAACATCAAAGCTATTGTAAATGAAATCCATTTTGAAGTAAATTATATCATTATTTGTTCAAATATATTTAATATGAGAAATTACATTTCTCACCAATTGAACCCAAAAATTGGGGTTATAACATCCTTCCCCTCTTATAGGAATTTTGTCCTCAAAATTCAGGCAAGTAAACAAACAATTCAGGATAAGACTTTTCCATGTCCATCATTGGCCCCTATGTGCCTTTGTCGTACTCATGGCATTTCCAAAGAACCTTTATCATCACATATTTTTTCTCTGAGTTCTTTCATCCTGGCGTCTATAAACTACACAGGTGACTCAGGCCATTTCAGCCTCCCTTGGGGCTCACTAGGTTCATTGCTCAGCACATGGTCGGGGTACCTCACATAGTGCTCTAAATTGGACACATGGAAAACATCTCCCATTACTCTATCCTGAGGGGTAAGGTCAAACCTAACCTTCTCCACCCCATCCATCTCTAATGGACCCATGTATCGGGGACTCAGCTCTCTTAGTTATAACGTAGAGGGGTCGGATTTTCATGTTACATTTTCTCCCACAGTAACTTGTATGTTAGTCTACTTTGCATCTTCTCACGACTCTCATCGTCTCTAGGATCCTTTCAGCCCTTGCACGATCAAAGTGACTTCATCTACACGCACTGGGGTCCCTTTTTCTAACCATCATGTGGTACTTTTCTAACCATCATGTGGTCCTTTCACCAACATCACCTTACTGAAGTGGTGACCGACACAACCTCCCTTACAGAGCTTCATATAAAACCTGATACTGGCTATGGTGGTCATTCTCACATCTTTCATAGGACAAGAACTGTCTCTAGATATCACCCTGAACGAGCACACATGCCCTCATCAGACCCTTTAGTCTGGATCATACTAACCATAGTTAGGGGTGATAACTATACTAACATTGAGTTCTTCATGTACCTACTTCCACTTTATGGAAGTGAACCTTTAGGTCAAACTCAAGAACCTTTGAACTCACTTCATGGTGTAGTTGAACCATCTCTCTCATGGGTAGTTCAACTAGATCTGTCCCTTGATAGAACTCTTTCTTTCTTATGTCATCTAGGTAAGGCGATCTACCATAACCCATATTGCATCTCGACCTTCCTCGATCCAGGGAAGACCTATCACAACATCCACAGTGTTGATCTCTCATTCCCTCTCAGGGATTCTTTTGTCCTCTATATCGATACACTGGGTTACTGGGGTTCGTCCTTTACCCTTGGCTTGCATGTCCATAAACCACATGCAACTTTATCTTAGGTATTTAAAGTACCACTATCACTTATTATCTTAGTAGTACCACGGTATTAAGTCATGATCTCTTGTATTGTCATGATTCCTTAAGATAGATTCCTCAGAAACCCTAATTAAACCACACTAGTCGGGGTTTCATCACCTTCTTTTCCAAAGAAGTGCACTTGAGGTTCTACCACCATCCTTTCATCTCATTAAGGATTAGACTGGCTAACCAAACAACTCTTAACTTTTCAACATATCTTGTTACACCTGAATGTTATCCAAACACCTCTCCTTTCCAAACCTAGGGTTAGCCAAACAACCTCTTCCAGCTTCTAGTCAAACAAGTCAGATGTATCTCAACCAGAGCATCCATTACTACTTCACACCCGTAGTTATTAGGTAACATTGAAGACATACACTTCCATGTATTTCACTTATCATATTACCTCAAACTCTATGTCTATCTCGATTAATAATACACTCTGATTTCATCATCACGGTGATCAAACTCAACCTGGTCTAACTTGTAAGTTCCACCTAGTTCAAGATAAAAACATCCTCATAAGGGGACTACCTTATTCCTCTTAGTGTTTACAAACCATCCATGTATCATTCACTTTACCAAGGTAGATATCTTCTCTATCCCCATTTCTCATGGCAATGTTCCAACCTACATCATCTCTTATCCTTGGTGTATGACATGCATAATGTACTATCTCTCACCCCCATAACAAGAGGAAATAAGCATTTGGTTGCAGTCCAAATATAGAGTTCTTCCTGTTCCAAGAGTAGTGATGGTACATCCCACCTTGCCAATACACCTTTATATCTAAGTTGCAACGTGCCACATATGTCTCTACATCACAGACATCATGATATCAAACAAGTCATGAACCTACTGAGGTTTATATCCTTGGTCATCTCCTCTAAGTCTATAGGGTACTGACTCTTTTGGGGTCATTCCTCTTCCCTCATGCATCAGGAAAGTGCCCTACGCATCTGCCCTTTGGGTCCCATAAGTTCATGGAGGTGATCAATCTCCTAACCCATGGCCCTCAGACAATGATAGTTGTTACCTCCCGACCCTATGGTCATGTGCAACTGGGTAATTAGGAAACTCCTTCTTTCATAGGTCTTATCCCTACCTGACCCTAGGATAGACTTAGGATTCTTCATCATGGTACATGTTCACTTAGAACCTTACCCAAGTCTTCATCATCTCTCTTTCTACATTCATGGGCTGGCCCTTATCCTTTCATAGGCATCATGGCAACCTACCTACCTTGGTCAAGCTCCATACTGGTTACCTCCATGGTAACACATTCACATGCAATAGAGATGGATATCTATGGGTCTGTAGATTCATTCTCATACCATGTACCTTTCACTTAGCTTCTCAGGATCCTATGAGACCTCTTTAGGTTACCTTGAACCAATAAAGCTGATATACACCCTTCCAAAGGGGTCCCTCTCCCAGGATGGGAGGAAAACTATCTCTAAGGTCATAAAAGCTCTAAGGTCTAGGGTTTACATCCACATGATCCTACTTAACCCTAGAAAGCTATTAAGGCACGCGTAGATCACCTACTAAACCATGCTAGGTCATACTTGTCCTCTTTCCTCAATGCTGGATCGAGATCATACCTTCCTTTATCATCAACTTAGTTGTGAGGGGTTCATCAAACATACCTTAAACTTAAGGGGCTTCCCCTTTTTCCTCTATACATGAGGAGTACCATGCTCGCTTCTATAGGAACTCAACTTCTCATCATGAGCCTTAGGTACACCACTTCCCCTCTTAGGCCTAGCAACCCAAGGTTTACTTGTAGGTGTTCAACTGCATGCCCCATCTCTTAACCACGAACCAAGCATGCAAAAGGCATGACATGCACTTCTTGTCATCCTTCACCTCGAGCAACACTTAGAGTTGGATCCTCCTTAAGGACAACCAACAAGGTACAAGGCCTCAGAACCTGTTCACTAAACCTCTCTAGGTCTAAGGAACTCTTCTTCCTACCTCAGAAGGTAAACACCTATACTGTAGGCACATAGGCACCAAATGCTTCATCTTAATTCTCTAGGGTTTGTCCCTCTAAAGGCAACCAAGATATCATCAACTTTCAGGGATCGATCATGAGGCAACCACTATCATCCATTGTTCAGGGTTTTAGGCTTCCAACCTTCTTGCTGGGTTTCCTGCTCTCTCTCTAGAGCTAACCCCACATCCAACCTCCCCATTAGAGGTCCTTTCTTTATGAAGGATCATCCTCAAAAGCATACTCTACATGGTTGAAGCCTAGGTTCGAACTTATGGTTGCTCAAGATCATCTAGGGTTTCATCCTACTATCAGCATTATGACGTGCCCTAGGTGCCAGCTATGCCCTACTTGCCCAAGCCCATAGGGTTTCTATGGTCCTTCACTAACATCATCATCCAAGGGCTATCCTTTACCCTAACATGCATGACCCTTCCCAGGGTTGGGTTTCCAAGGTGCTAGGTCACCCATGGATTGTATGGCATCCCAAAGGCATGTCCTTTCAAACACCTGGTCCAACTCATTTCTCTCTCTAACCTTCACTTAGGGTTAGGGTTAGCATCATCATCAGAGGATGTGCTAGGGCTCTACTTGCAATGGAGATCTCTATTTCCAAGACTAACTCATCCTCCTGACAAGAAGGTCTAGCCTTAGGTCTCTTCTGAGAACATGACAACTTATGTCATACGACCTAAGCATGTATCTATTCTTTAATATGTTCTTAATCTCTTAAGCTTATGTCCATGACATCTTATTTACATGCTTTTCATTAATTTGGTGGAGGATTCCTTAAACCTTATTAACCTTACCCATACCTCAAGAGGGTGAGGAGAAGAAAGAAAACCCTAATACCTTTAGGTCCTTATCAGAATTTCATGATGAGAAGGGATGAATAAGATGAGAAGTCCTAAAGGTATCTTATTTCGATTCATACCCTAAGACTTTGGCCAGGTAGTCACACGGATCTGGGAGTCCTCGTATTCCGAGTAGCGGTGCGAAGGAAAATCTTGCCAGCCCCCGGTCGTGATCCTTTTCTAGACACCTCCGTCTTTCGGATATTCCTCTAATAACTCCCTTGGGTTCTATGGAATTTGTAAAATTTAATAATTATTAATGGTTAACTAGGGAACCTAAGCTCTGATACCAAATGTTACGACCCCACCTCCCGATAACCCCCAATTAAGGGAGACCAAGAGGTCGAAGCCGCACCCATGACTTCCGGATCAAAGGTTCGGAAATTAACCAAGAATAATTATCAAAATTTAACATACTATACTGAAATCTGTAAGAAAATAAATTTTTACTTGGATCTCTAAACTTCTATCCACACCGATACTATTCTATCTAATCCTCCTTTGCACTTTAATTCTCATTTAGTATCACATGTGCCACTTTATTGTTTGTTCTTTTCATTGTACCTAAAACGCCGACAAACGAAACGTCGGTCAGCCGTAGCTGGTATGTGGGGGAAACAAATAAACATGCAACTATGGTAACAATGTAATCACTCAATTGATCATTTAACAATCAAGATTACGTTTTAAGCCAAACTACTCAATCCATACCTATCCACAACTCTGTGTTGTCCCTGTAAGGACTTATATGGTACCTCTATAAAGGTGACTTGATGGACCTACCCTCTAGGCATCCAAAGTCTTTCATGACCTGATGGACCTACCCTCTAGGTAGCCATGTACTAGGTCAGCCATTACAACACAGAGGGGACCAGGATCTAAGCTAGAAGGCGTATACTTTATGTGATAGTCATAGTCACTTTATAATTGCAATATGAACATCCAAACAGTTTAGTTGCATTCAATGCGATTAAACATCTGGGAATCCATCGGAAAATCTAAAGCGGTTATTCATAATCGTAACCACATACCTGTCTTGGAGATCTCAAGCAACAATTTATCCAAATCCAACTAGATGTCCAATCAAGCAAGCCAATCAATCAATCAAGCAAACATTGATCCTGAAAACATGTATAATGTCTAATTGTCACAAGCATATCCCTAACAACTCCTTATTGACTTGGGACACCTTTCTAAAGTTTCTAAGTCTCATTAGGATGCATTAGGGTTTCTTAGATCAATTTCTCAAACTTTACCCTTTTTAGGTCAACAAACCCTAAACAACCTTTCCACTCATAAAAACCCTAATTACTCAAATTATCCACCTTAAGGATCTTTTATGCTCAAATTGGCTTAGGATCATCACATCTCTATTTTATTCGTGGATTTACACAATTAAACCAATTCAAAGACATATTCATCAAAATTAGGGTTTTCAAGCTCATTAGTGCATAATCATGCACGGAACCCTAAATTAAACCAAATATATAAAAGGATCATACTTTTAAATCCTATTTTCTCTTTCATTAACAACAGGTTAATATCAGCTTGAATTATCCATCCATCATCAAATCTAAGGGTTTTTCATTAATTGAATCATTAAAGATGATAACTTTATGCCCTTTTCAAATTTCATGCATATTTAAGCACATAAACCCTAAATTAGACTAATCATATGCAAAGTTCTTCCATTTTGAACTCAATGTTCCTTTTTATATTTAACAGATTAATATCAACTCTAAAGATCCATTAAACCCTATTAAACACATTAATCATATCAAAATAGGGTTTCTCAATCTTTAATTCATTAAAGATGATAATTTACACTATATTTCGAACTATGATCAGATTCAGGCTATAAAACTATTTTTATTGGATTCTACACATTTTTCTGATCAACTTTCATATATAACATGACTTTATCGGTGTTACCAATCAAAATCTACAATTTTTGCAAAAATCATATTACCTGAGCCAATAGGGGCTCGACACGTCAGCGATACCCAACTTGAGCGCCCCTTATTCTCACTGGATAAGACTTCCTTGCCCTCGGGTGATACACTTCCACGGAGGGGCAATTTAGTCAATTGCACCCCTTCTTCTTCAACCCCTCGCCCGCCTGAACAACGCGAGCAGGCCGTAGGGCGGGTCAACTGCGGAGTTGACCCCGCGTTTTGGGGCACCGGAGGAGCAGGAAAAGGAGCGCCCACCTGCGCATGCACCCGACGAAGTCAAAGCCACCCTCGAATCGATCTAAGCAGGTATGAACTGAGCATAATACCAGCCCCATTGGTCGGCAGTGAACAGGAAGAAGAGAGGGAAGAAGTACAGGGATTCCGGTGAATTGGATTTGGGAAACCCTTCTCTGAGGTTCTACGAATCTCGCCCTCCTTCACGGTGGGAAACTTGTGCCTTATATAGGTAGAGCTATGCATGCCCACTGCTAGGGGCCTTCCTGCCATTTCCAAAGAAAGGGAAACTCATCAATGTTTCCCAAACAGGGTACTATTAGGGATCGTTGGGTACGTCTTCCTCTCCTGACCTCAATAGGACTCTTCCCAAAAACTCTTGCGTAGAGGTCATTGAGAAATCCGATATATAAACTTGCTTCCCTGTTATTTTCCAAAAGAAGAGTGCAAAAAGCAGCTTCTGTTGGATCCTAATCCAACGGCCATAAGCCATGCGCCAAGAATTCTGATTAAACTAGATATATTGGAAAATTGTTACATTTAATAATTTCCTTCACACTTTAGGAGATTTTGTAAAATTCATATCTCTCAAACCATTTATTATTTTAAACCCAAATTTTAGAGGAAAGTTTATGATGACTTAATCCACGTATGTACCAAATTTGAAACTCAAACTCGAAAGTATGAGATGTTTTTATTTATATACAAGTTATCACTGAATTTTATATATTTCTCACATATTTTCTCTTTCGCTTGCCATTAAATTACTATTCTGAGTTCCTTGAACCTCAAGCAACCTTAATGGCTCAAAATATCATCTTGGGAAAATTCCTTATCCTTTAATTTATCTTTTATCCATTATTTCCCATATCTTGTTTATTTCTTATTAAAATATCTCTTTTGGAGGATTTCTCTTTATTTCTCTATTATTTTCCTCATTGGTATTCCTTTTATCACTAAGAATCTTTGGGATACGAAATTCCACCAAGAATAACTTACTTCCACCTCTTTTCACTTGTTTTCCACATTTTACCATTGTTTTCAATTTCTTTCTTAATAAAGAAATACTTAATTAATCTTTTCTTTTTTTTTGATTTCCCTATGCAACTTTGGACTCCTTGGAACCCAAGGAACCCAAGAGACACGAAATCCTATTTGGATTTGCTTTCTAGAGGTTTCTACATATTTCTTTTCTCGAATATTCAATTATTCATTCACTAATTGAATTTTCTTTGTTATTGGGCCCAATAGCCAATAAAGCCCACAACACAAACATCAAGGCTATTGTAAATGAAATCCATTTTGAAGTAAATTATATCATTATTTGTTCAAATATCTTTAATATGAGAAATTACATTTCTCACCAATTGAACCCAAAAATTGGGGTTATAACAATAGCCCTATACAAGGAATCATCAATGGGTTCATCATCTTCATCCTTGTCAATTTTAGTAGAGGTAGTCATGGGAGTGGTAGCATGTTTGTAATTTTCCATGCCAAATAATTTTAAGAGTTCTTTGGTGTACTTCTCTTGCCTTAGAAAAATTCTGGCGGGTGCTTGTTTTAAATGAAAACTAAGGAAAAATGTTAATTCTCCCATGAGACTCATTTCAAACTCTTTTTGCATAATATGACTAAATTTATTACATAACGAATTGTTTGAAGCTCCAAAAGCAATGTCATCAACATATATTTGAACAACAAGAAAATCTGATTCGTAAGTATTGAAAACTAGTGTAGAATCTGATTTTCCAATCGAAAAGCCATTATCAAATAGGTAATTTTTAAGTCTTTCATACCAATTATGTGGTGCTTTCTTAAGATCATATAGGGCTTTCTTAAGTTTATATACATGATCAATTTTATCAGGAATCTCAAAGCCAGGTGGTTGAGCAACATATACCTCCTCTTCTATAAACCTATTTAGAAAGGCACTTTTTACATCCATCTGAAATAGTTTGATGCCTTTGTGGGCTGCTAGAGCTAATAACATTCTAATAGCCTCAAGTATAGCCATGGGAGCATAAATTTCATCAAAATCTATTCTTTCTTGTTGGTTATATCCTTGAGCTACCAACCTAGCTTTGTTTTTAACTACTTCCTTGGCTTCATTAAGTTTGTTATAAAAAAAACACTTAGTTCCAATTATGGTTTTGTCTTGTGGTTTAGGAACTAGGTCCCATACATTATTTTTTGTAAATAGATTTAGTTCTTCTTGCATATCCATTATCCAATATTCATGCTTTAAGGCTTCATTTACCTTTTTAGGTTCAACGATTGATACAAATGCCATGTTTGCTACATCTCTAAATGATGATCGAGTTTTTACTTTATCAAAAGGGTTTCCTATTATTAAGTCTTGAGGATGATCCTTGGTTAATCTAGGAATGGGTTTTTGTGTATCATTTTATTGCTCATTTTTAGTGTTTTGATCATCTTTAGTAGATATGGTTTAAGTCATCAATTTGATGAGTTCCGTCTTTTAAGTTTTCAATTTCATTTCAACACTTTGTGTTGTTATTTCGTGAAATGTGATATGGTTTGATTCTTCAACCTTTTTAGATATGGTATTATAGATTCCAAATGACTCTCTAGAAGTTGAGTATCCCAAAAAGAATCCTTTATGTGATTTAGGGTCAAATTTATCTTTATCATCCTTTGTATCTATGATGCAACAAGGTGTACCAAAAGCATGAAAATAATAAACTCTAAGTTTTTTGTTGAAAATAAGTTGATAAGGAGGTTTCTTAAGATGGGAGGGAATTGTTACAAGATTCAATAGATAATATGTTGTATTAACTACTTCAGCCCAAAAAGTTTTAGGTGTATTGTGTTCAAGTAACAAAATTCTAGCCATTTCTTGTAATGACTGATTTTTCCTTTCTACTACTCCATTTTGTTGTGGAGTGCGTGGAGGTGAAAAATTATCTGTGTACCCTTGAGATGTACAAAACTCTTCAAAGATGTGATTTTCAAATTCCTCACCATGATCACTCCTAATGGTACATATTTTGTTTTGTAGTTGATTTCAATTTTAGGACAAAATTGAATGAATATTTTAATTGTGTCATCTTTGATTGAAAGGAAATGAACCCAAGTATATCTACTATAATCATCAACAATAACAAAGTGATATCTTCTACCACTATTAGATTGAGTCCTCATAGGACCAAACAAATCCATATGAATGAGTTCTAATGATCTGGTAGTCCTAAGTAAGGTTTTAGATTTGAAAGAAGTTTTACTTTTCTTTCCTGAAGTACATGGTTCACAATTTTCAAGTTTGTCAAAAGAAAGTTTAGGTAAATCACAAACAAGATCATACTTAATCAAATTTTTGATAACATGTGAACTTGCATGACCTAGTTTTTTATTCCATTGTTGTAAGGATTAATCATTTGCAATAAGACATTTTCCAACAATAGCTTGCGTGAAATTAGGTCTAAGTATATACAGATTTCCTAGTCTTTTTCCTTCATAAACAACATTATTGGTGTTTTCTATGAGTAGCTTGCAACAAGATTTGTTAAAAAGAACATCATAGCCACTATCACATAATTGACTGACACTAATCAAGTTGTGATGTAATCCATCAACAAGTAGGACATTTTTAATTTGAAGAATTGTACCAACATTACCTATTCCAAAAAATTTACCTTTGGCGTTAGCTCCAAATGTCACTGTACCACTCTTCTTTTCATCAAAAGTTTGAAAGGCTTTTTTGTTTCTAGTCATATGTTTGGAGAAACCACTATCAACCACCCAATCCTGCAAAATAGACAGGTTTTGGTACCCATGGCCTATTGGTTAGGAGTGTTTATTAAAATATTTTGTATTTTAGAATAACTCATTTGAAAGAGTTTGTGAACATTTTTAGGAACAAGATTGAATATTGTCACAAGTTGATTGATTCAGTAACAAACTCTTTAGATAATACTACTCAGTCAATGATTTATTCGACCAAAAGGTTTCTTGGTCGAGGTATTTGTTGGCCGGAATAATTTGCCAACAGAGATAGTTTTGAATAGAAGTCTTGGTCGACAGTTTCTTCGACCGAAGAGATCCTTGATGGAGTATTTTTTCAACCAAAATTGGTTCTGTGTGCATTTATCAATTTCAAACAAATTATCTTGTTATTTATAATCAAATCATAAAAAATATGTAAGTTAAAGCTATGTTTAGTTGAGATAAGACAATTAGATTTTCAATTTTAGTTTTAGGTCAAAACTCAACTAGGTATTCTCATATTTCTAAGCATGTGGTTTTGGAACCCAAGCTAGATCCTTATCTTTATTTCTCTTGTAAGGGCATGAAAAAGAATAATGACCAAGATGTAGACAATAATGACAACAGATAAAATCAATTTCATTTTTCTTTTTACTATTGTGGTCATGAGCTGAAGTGGTCTTTGGTACATACATAACCTTATTCTTGGGTACTTGTGTATTTTTAGTTCTAGTTTTTTGATAGGATTTTTCTTTGGGTACATAACCTAGACCTCTCCTCTCAATTTGTCTAGAAGAGTCTTTTAGGATTTTATCAAGGATATCTATATTTTTCAAGCTACTAATATGTTTTTGCTACTTACCAAGTTCATCTATTTTTCTTTTCATATGTAATTTTGCTTGATCTAGATTAGATAGAAAATTGTCTCTTTCTTTGACAATAGCATCATAATACAAATGATTGCATAAAATAGGTTGAGTTTGAAGATTGTTTATTTTAGCAAGCAATTCAACCTTTTCTTGGCAAAGAAAGTTATAATTTGTTTCTATAGAAAACAACTTGATATTATGCTTATTAATCAAAGATTTTAGGATATATCTTTCAGATATAAGACTTTCATTTTTAGAGGAGAGAGTATATAGCTTATCATGCAAATCATCATTTGTTTTTGTAAGCTTCTTTAATTTCTTTTTATAGTCAATATATTTGTCATGTATATCTTGGATACTAGTGACTAGTTCTTCTTTAGATAGTTCAAGAAGACTTACCATGCTTGAGTCCTCATTTTCATCTTCTTTTGCCATAAGACTTTCAACTTCCTCCTCCCTGCTTCCACTTTCATCGCTTGATTTGTCCCAAGCAGCTTTGTAAGCTCCTTTGTCCTTTTTCATGAAAGAAGACTTCTTCACTTTATTGATTTTAGGACATCCATTCTTCACATGTCCTTTCTTGCCACGTTCAAAAAACCTAAGGGAAGAAGAGGAAGTAGCACTAGATTCTTGTTAGATTTATACCTTCTATTTTTCTTACCATTCACAATGAGTGCATCTTCTTCTTCATCTTCTTCACTTGTTTCATCACTTTCTTGGGTGATGAATTTTGATTGAGAATTTGTTGTAGCTTTCAAGGCTATGTCCTTCCTTTCTCCCTTCTGAAGCTCAGCCTCCACTCTTTCTTCTTCTTCAAGGGTGACCTCATGAGTTTCTAGGTTGCTAATGAGCTGCTCCATCCTCACTGTAGTGAGATCATTTGCTTCTTCAATAGTCATCACTGCTTTTGGCATTTAATTGAACTTGTTTTACCGTTTTGGGATCCCATGTTGCATATTCGATAGTGGGAAGCACATAGGGAGTGGACACCATCCTCCATAATTCCAAGCTAAGTCCTTGGAAGTAGAATTGCATTCTTCTTTTCTAGTAGGTGTAGTTGCTTCTATCAAAAGGTGGTGGTCGAGTTACGTGAGTTCCCTCAAGGTTGGGGTTTCTTAGCAAGTTGTCCCCCATTCTTCAAGACATGTTATGGCTCCTTGAAAACCTGCTCTGATACCAACTGAAAGATCTATAGGGGGGGTGAATAGAGCTTTTTGTAATGTTAAAATTAATTAAACAATAAAATCAAAGAATGAGGAAACAAGGAAGATACTTCGATGTAGAGTGGTTCCTACCTTTGAAATCAAAGGTAGCCAGTCCACTACCCAATTGTTTCCAATTGGGATTTTGAAAGTGATTTATTTTATTACCTCGCAAGGATGTTACTCAAAATACAATCACCTTCTACACCCTTGAAGTATCCTTCTCCTTGAAGTAGCCTCAACCTCCTTGAAGAAGCCTTCTTGAAGTAACTTCAAGTCCTTAGAGAAGCCTTCAACTCCTTGAAGTAGCTCCACCACCTTGAGATAACCTTCCTTTATAAGTAGCTCCAACCTCCCTTGAAGCAGCCTTCCTTTAAGTAATCTCAAGCTCCTCTTGAAGAAACCTTCTCCATAAAATTATCTTCATTGATGCTCCATTTAGCAGCCTCCACGATCTTGGAGTAGCCAAGGAGTAATTGCAACTTGTACCTGTGAAGGGGGATTGGAAGAAATGAATACAACAATGTAGCACAGTGCTTTGATCCTATATCAAGCATTAGAATCTCCTATCCATTTAGGATGAACGTGGCTATGTGTGGTGGCTAGGAGATTGTAGCTATAGGAAACCTTTCCAGAGATCAAAGAGCAAGACAACAAGTGAATCTTAGCTTGATTTCTCTCAAGAGTGAATACTCAAGTGTAGCTTAGGTGCTTTAGGTGTCCAAAGGCCTCTCCTATTTATAGGAATGGTTTTTGAGTTTCTAGGGACGTTATAGGGAATGTCTTAGAGTGTTCTTAGTTCTTAACTAGCCGTTAGGTGTACATTAGTTGGCTAGCAATTGCCAACTTATCTGTGCTTGAAAAGAACAGTCCATAATCATGCTCGGTCAAAAATTTAGTCGACCAAACTGTGTCCTGATCGAGGTTCTCTTCGACTGACCCTGGGATTAAGGCAAAAGTATTGCAACGTCTATTTCCAACTCCCAACTACCAACCACTTATTCTAACGGTCACAAGCTTTAGACCGTTGCTTATTCAATTGAGGTTATTTTTGACCGAATACTAATTTAGAGCATAATTGTGTAAGTTGTTGAATAGTTCTCACAATTTCAATTTAGCCAACAATAGTCATCTCTCATAGTGAAGGTGGAGATTGTGATTCTTAGACCTAAAATTGCTACACTTGTCTCATTTCGTTGGGTACACTTTGACATCATCAAACAAAGCCTTGAAACATGGGTTGTTATAAAGGTGATGATTGGGTGACTTTGACACATGGGGATATACTATGAGTGATATATATGGGATTTGCCCCTCCTATTAGAGTAGGATATCCTGGGCACTTGATAAGAGAGACTAAGAGATACATGTGCATGCACATATGAATGAATATATGATATTGAGGTCACATTATCTCGGAAAGTTAGCTCTTAGTTCAAGAAACATGAACGTTGAGAGGATGATGGGTCCATGACTCGAGTTCACTCCAGATATCATAGATAAAGGAATTATACAATCACTACAACACCTTACACAGATTTTAGGTTGAAGTGGTTCTCCAACTTTCCATTCACTTGGGTAGCACGAATGTGTGAGTAGACACCGCTCCTTTCTTGTGAATTCATAAAATAGTTATGGACATTCACTACCAATGTGATATGGCACTTATAGGGTCACACACATAGGAACTCATCTAGAAGAGGAGTTTATCTTGAATAATGATTGGATTGATTACTAAAGTGTTTAGGTATTCAAATCACACAATAGATTGGCTATCATATTCGATTTTATTTTTATTTTTAATTTGATTTTCGATTTTTTCTATAGACCGACCCCGTCATCTCCACCCCACAGGAACTACGATATCACCCCAAGGACGCCATGAGATGACTATTTGGGAAGCCATGCGAGTGCCTCAAGTGTTGAGACAATTTTTGGGTGGTCGGGCTAATCAGAGTTCGAATTGGCTAAGTCATGCCCAAATTGAGGAGTGAACTGACTGGTTCAATCTGTTGATCGATTAGCTTAGCTCAAGTTCACCAGACGTCCATCTGGGTGAATGAGACAGGCGTCTTACATGGGTGAGATAGCTCGGTTGGGCCGAATGAAGGTTCTAGATGTTTCCCAATCTTCTTTCAATTGCACATTACTTGTGGTGAAAGGAGTTAATATTTGATATTAATTGAAATAGAAATCGCCAAATTTGTGTGCGATTAGAAAACTACCAAATGGCAATTTGACAGTGCGAGACGACCATCGTGTGTGACCAGAAGACCGCTTGGGTCACCAGACGGCCGTTTTGGCTGTCGTAAGTTGTAAAAATTCAAGATCTTCCAGTCCCTCCACTCCCATACAATCTTATACCGACTGGGAATCCTAGCCCAAACCCCGACTTCCTAGACCACAACAACATCAACTAAGAATCAATTGATCTAATAGTTGTTGTTCTCTCTAGTTGTGATAACTGTGAGAGCCCAACCAAGTCCTACCTGACTAGGGAGGGATAGCAAGGGAGAGAACAAGTCATGATCATTGTTGTGGGAGAGCACGTTGGTTACTAGTACGATGACATGATGGACAACTCCTTCTTGTCTGTTCTTGTAACATACTAAATCTCAGGGTCCTCCCTGCAATTTACCCTTGTAGTCCTTTTGTACATCCTTCACTAATTTCCCATCATTTTGAGCCTTCTTGTGCCTCAATGTTGAATTTTAGCCTTTCTTGAGGTATAATTCACAAATTACCTACATTTATGTTTATGTAGGGGGTTTCGCACAAATAACCCATCTAATGAGATAACTGAGGTCTAATCATACAATTTGACCATTAATGAGATAATATGAGTAGAGTATGTTAATTTGGAGCTTTTTAGATAAATATACTAGTAACAATGTATTTGAGTTAATGTATAGGAGCAATTAACCCCTTTACTTTCTCTCTCCTCCAAAGAGGGAAATAACGCACTAATAAGATTATTATATGTTGAGATATGACTCATAATATTTATATGTGATTAATATCTTGAGATATACCTTATTATGTCATTAAAAGATATTATTTATATTAATTGCTCTTTTTATGCTTTATTATGTGCTTTAATAGTCTATAAATTAATTAAGGACCAAAACATGTGATTTTCGAGAACATAAATGCATAGCATCATTCTAGGTGTTGTCATAAATGTATAGTTAAAATTTGAGATCATTTGGACTTCATTTGACCCTCTAAATGAGTTTTACAAGTTTCCATATAGTTTATCTATAGTAGATGAATCGACATTGTATTCATTGCATTTATTTCATGTGTCACACACCCTGCCACCATGGGATTTCGATCCAACGGATCTCCAGCCGTCTTCTACCTCGGGCCTCCGGCCCAAGGAGGCCCATGGGTTCCTTCCCTTCATTCTCCCTCATTTCTCGATCATTTTGCGAGATCTAAGTTGTGTTGGATTCGTCTCCTCGAGCCGCACCGTTTAAGCCTTGGCTCGTCAGCTCCCATGCATTGTGGATGAAACGCCCATGTGCACCGGCTGAAGCTTCTCCTCTCCCACCATGTCTTGGTGCTTCACTCTTCCGTGTCTATTTCTAGAACTCCCCTTAGCTCCGTTGGCCTCCATGCGAGCTTACTCAAGTGCCAATTTGGCCCGAACCTCCCTCGTTAGTCACCTCCACCTCCACCTTCTCCCTGACTTGCGGCCCCCTTCCTGCCTGCTAGGTGGTAGCAATGCCCCAATAAAGCACACAGGTGAGTTTCTTTCATCTTAATCTTTGTTTCTAGTACATATACGTCTGATTTGGTCAAGAAATGAGCAAACGCCCAAATGAGCAAGCTCCTTCTCCGTAGCCATGGCTGGCGTGTGAGGAAGGAGAAGACCGATGGCTTTTTACAGTTTTACCCCCACGCTCCCATCCCCTTCTTCTTTAACGCGAGGGGCATTTCGGTCATCTGCTCCCTTGTTGGCTTTGAGGCCTACGTGGCTTTTTCATGCAATCCGATTGGTCCAATTTCTTTAATTCATAGTAAATTGGTCCAAGCCCAGAAAAATGCAAATAAATACTCGTTGGAAAGGATTTTTCACGTAGAATCTGAATTTCTGGTTTTTAAGTCCTAATTCTATTTCCTTTTTCGAATTTTTCCTTGGATGCCACTTTGAGTATGTTAAATGTTCTAAAAATCATAATTAATTCATTTTAACTCCAAATTGAGAAATAAAATATGTTTTCTTAATCAGTGAAACCTAAGTGAGATTTTGGTCCTAGTTTTGAGTCCTAAATTAATGGTTTTCGAATAAAGTCTAAAATGGGTATTTTCCTTTATACTTCATGCTTAATAAATGCTAATTTATGTGAAATATTTGTAATTAGGGAAAATGATCTTGGATACAATCTAATCATTGATAATGATGGATGTGAATCTTCTATAAGGTTTGTGACTCCTATGTATGTGAAGCCTATTTATTTATGTTCATCCTATTTCAGCATGTGAAATCTATTTATATATGTGCACCCTAATTTATGCAAGAATGTGCAATTAACCTAACCTCCAGTTGGGCTTTTATCCAACCCTACATTCATATTGTGCTAGCCTTGGAATATCTCTATTTCATTTTATTTGGCTCTTTATTTATCTGAATCTTCTACCGCCTATGTTGGCTCATCTACTTGAAATACTTGAATATTACTATTGCCATTATTGGCTCTTGTATGTAATTTACTTCATGGGTTTTATTCCCATTTGTTGTGATGTAATGTTATTTCCACTACTGTCAAGTGGTTTACTCAGCATGAGGAATTTTTGAACAAATAATTAATGTAGTGTACAAGAGTACAAACCACCCATAGAGGGCATGTGTAATTTCGCCCTGGGGAATGTGCATTTTCTCCCCATATTATATATACTTTTGAATTTTGGGATGTGCATTTTCCCCTCTCCTCTTGGTTGAGGTCCGGTAGGTGCCTCACCCTACATTAGAATATTTGTTGTCAAAATATCAATCATGCTTGTTGATTATTATTGTGGTAGATGCATCTTGGCAGAAGTTATTTATTCTTAATTGTTATACTTGCCTCATACTTTTGACTCTCTATGTATTGTGAATCATTTTATTATGCAATGTTGCACTTTATTAATTGTGCTTATTCCTTTTGATTAACACATACTTTTACCTCTCTCTTGTTGGGTGATCCCAACCACCCATGTATAGGATCAGAGTGTGCAGTTGAAGCATGGTGAACCAGCCTAAGGCTAGGGATAAGGAGTTCAACCTTCTAGCTTGGACTGTGACTTAGCTACCTATATATTAAGTTGTTTTCTTTGGAGACAATATTGAATTGGTTTGAGTCTTCCTCTACCTAGATCCTATTGTTGTTGTGTATAAAGTTGTACACCCTATTTGGGAAGATTTTATGATGTGCCCTTTATACAATTGTTTAGTCAAAGGTTTATCTTCCGCTGCCTACACATTGGTGTTTTTGTTTTCCATGATTCTTTGGTAGAGACTTGGTGGTTGACCGGCCTAAATCGTGCGTCCAAAATTGGAGGTGGATTTGAAGTTAGTCGGACTTTTACATTTATAACCCGAACTCTTCTAGGCCCCCGCAACTTTGCTTATGGGGTCAAAGTAGATATACGGGGTCGAACACAGGGACAAGGATGGTAGTGTTGAGAACTCTGAATCGATATGCTACACTCTGGTAGGTACAAAGAGACAGTAAATTCCCCAAGGGGAAACAGCAAGATGTCACAAACAAAACAAAGAAAACTATCTCCAACTGGAGTTACAAGAAGTATTTAAGGTTTTAGTCATTTAGAAGTTTTTAGGGGTTTTCATGCAACAGAAATAGAAAGATCAAACTAGAGCTAAAGCAAGGTGCGAAGGATAAACTTTGGTAAAACAAGTGGCAGTAGGAGCATCATGTACCCCTCCTCTCAGAGCGGGTACCTCTAACCAAGCATCAACACCCCCCTCGAGGTTGCTGGACTTAAGTTAGAGTGAAATGTTACTGAAGCAACTCCGTTCCAGGCACTCTCGTACTCCAGAATCGGACCAAACACTAGAGCCACAACACATCTCTCGAAGTTGTTGCGACGGGAAAACACGATTCGATAGCTAAGCAAAACGCGATCCAAACATGCAAGCTAGAATTCAGATATTAAACATAGCAGTCATCCAACAATTACACCAAGCATATAGCAGCAAGTGATTAAGCTTTTCCATTTCCATGAACATTAAAGGTCTTAATTACAGTGCATAAGTAAATAATTAAATAATAGAAATAAAGATAAATGTCACCTTCTTGATGTAGAAGGACGACAGACCACTGCAGCTCTCCAGCCCGATACCGGTCAGGAGCCTAGCCCGATACAGTAGTGTCGGGCGGCACACCCTCTCGGGCGGCACACCGTGACGGCCGACTGTATCGCTCAAGGACCCTAGCCGATACACTCATGTCGGGCGGCGCACCATCTTGGGCGGCACGCTATGACGGGCGAAGCGTATCGGGTTCGATATCGTGTTTGGCATGGAGCGTTGCAACTACTATCGGGCACTTGTGTCACTCATCAACGTTGGCTGATATCGGCCTGTAGTGTCGCCCGGCACGGTCCTAAGTGAACCATCCCCTCCCTCTCGGGATGAAGAAGAGCTCACCTACTGTTGCCCGGTACGAGCACTGAGGCATGATACTCTCGCTCTCGTAGTTTTCCTCCGAAGATCGCTCAAAGTTCCCAACTGTGCGAACTCCCTTTTCGGCTTCCTGTAGCTGTTATTTATAGGCAGCGGTTGGGGGAAGTTATGGTGCTCGAAGCGCCACGTGTCCTGCTTATTCGCGGGTTGGTGGATGGTCGATACTGGTATCGCTCGGCAATGGGGTGTCGACTGTCGGTTACGTGACGAGCGGTGCCTGCCGGTGGGTGGCCTGTGTCGTGCGACAAGCTTGGGTTGTCGTGGCGAGCTCGGCTCCCTGTCAGGTAAAAGATGTGTTGTCCGTCAGTTTCTTTTTGACCGGCATCCCCATATCGCGCGCCGTTGTGTCGCGCTACCCTGTCGGGCAGTGCTTGTATCGAGCGTCAAGAAGGCCGAAAGCAGGTGGAGCTTATTTGTGGGCCGGGATGGCCTTATTGATGATAAACGTACCAAAATGAGGAAAAACTCTGCAAAAAATGGAAATAATTAATTAAGAGTGTGGTTTGGCCAATTATTACAAAAGTACTTATAAAAGAGAGGAAAACAGTTTAAAAGGGCAGTTTTGATAATAGAAAAACACTCTAAAATATCACAAAATTTGGTGTTATCAACTCCCCCAAACTTAGTATTTTGATTGTCCTCAATCAATATTTAAACTTTATTTTGTGATGCTTCTTCTTGCTTGGTGCAGCTTTCAGTTCAAAAGGTGAAACAAGAATCACGATGCCTTAGAGGTAATGTTGTCTCACTACGAACAAAAGACCATGTGTTTCCTTGCTTTATTATTTCAGTAAAATTCTTCTCTACAGCCTCAGCGAGACTTTTGTTGTATGATTCCGAAGTTAGCTTAAACACCAAACAACTTTATTTTTGGGGCGAAAAGTTGTGTATAGGGTAGGCTAAGGATTTTTGGGGTTTTTCTCATTTCCCATCAGTCCATCCAGGTAAGGGTCCATTAGCGGGTAAGTGGTCCCTGCCGTCCAAGCCAGTTGGCTTTAGAGTAGTGATTTCACATCCTATGTACCACTGCCCTGGATCTACCATGCCTAAAGATGGGTACTTTTGGAAAACAAGTGTGTATATATATTTTTTTCTTTTCTTTTATTGGGCACAACTCTCATGCTTTTATTCACACTCATAAGGCTTCTTTCTCTTTTTGGGATTTTCGTTGGGTGAGAGAAAACAAAGAGATTTCTGTCGTTTGGGCAACTTTTTCCTTCTCCATACTCGTCTCTTAGCTGTTTGCGAGATTATTATATTTTTTCAAAATTTTTGGCATGGCAAAACATAATCTTTTGTTGTTTGAGGCACCATTATCAGAAATATATAACAAAACTTGCATCTCGTTAAGCACATAGAAAACAAACTTTGCAAGGAGTCGCATAAGGTTTTTACTATTATAGCAACTTTGTACATACGCATGGGAACAAAAGCAAAAAAAAATCAAAATTTTTATATGAGCATGACATTTTATACGAGCATGGGTACATATACATGATATAGGAGAAGAACAAAATGGCACAAAGTGTGGAGAGCTTGAAGAGAAGAAAAATTTTATACCTCCCCGGCTACGACGCCAAAAAGTTGACCGGCCTAAATCGCACGTCCAAAATTGGAGGCGGATTTGAAGTTAGTCGGACTTTTACATTTATAACCTGAACTCTTCTAGGCCCCCGCAACTTTGCTTACGGGGTCAAAGTAGATATACGGGGTCGAACACAGGGACAAGGGTGGTAGTGTTGAGAACTCTGAATCGACATGCTACACTCCGGCAGGTACAAAGAGATTGTAAATTCCCCAAGGGGAAACAACAAGATGTCACAAACAAAACAAAGAAAACTATCTCCAACTGGAGTTACAAGAAGGATTTAAGATTTTAGTCATGTAGCAGTTTTTAGGGGTTTTCATTCAACAGAAATAGAAAGATCAAACTAGAGCTAAAGCAAGGTGCGAAGGATAAACTTTGGTAAAACAAGTGGTAGCAGGAGCATCCTGTACCCCTCCTCTCAGAGTAGGTACCTCTAACCAAGCATCAACACCCCTCTCGAGGTTGCTGGACTTAAGTTAGAGTGATATGTTACTGAAGCAACTCTGTTCCAGGCACTCTCGTACTCCAGAATCGAACCAAACACTAGAGCCACAACACATCTCTCGAAGTTGTTGTGACGGGAAAACACGATTCGGTAACTAAGCGAAACGCGATCGAAACATTCAAGCTAGAGTTCAGATATTAAACATAGCAGTCATCCAACAATTACACCAAGCATAGAGCAGCAAATGATTAAGCTTTTCCATTTCCATAAACATTAAAGGTCTTAATTACAGTGCATAAGTAAAGAATTAAATAACATAAATAAAGATAAATGTTGTCTTCTTGATGTAGAAGGATGACAGACCACTGCAGCTCTCCAGCCCGATATCGGTCAGGAGCCTATCCCGATACAGCAGTGTCGCGCGGCACACCCTCTCGGGCGGCACACCGTGACGGCCAACTGTATCGCTCGAGGACCCTGGCCAATACGCTCATGTCGGGAGGCACGCTATGACGGGCGAAGCGTATCAGGTTCGATATTGTGTCTGGCATGGAGCGATGCAACTACTGTTGGGCACTTGTGTCGCTCATCAATGTTGGTCGATATCGGCCTGCAGTGTCACCCGGGACGGTCCTAAGTGAACCATCCCCTCCCTCTCGGGATGAGGAAGATCTCACCTAGAGTTGCCCGGTACGAGCACTGAGGCACGATACTCTCGCTCTCGTAGTTTTCCTCCGAAGATCGCTCAAAGTTCCCAACTGTGCAAACTCCCTTTCCGGCTTCCTGTAGCTGTTATTTATAGGCAGCGGTTGGGGGAAGTTATGGTGCTCGAAGCGCCACGTGTCCTCCTTATTCGCGGGTCGGTGGACGTCCGATACTGGTATCGCTCGGCACAGGGGTGTCGACTATCGGTTACGTGACGGACGGCACCTGCCGGTGGGTGGCATGTGTCGTGCGACAAGCTTGGGTTGTCGTGGCGAGCTCGGCTCCCTGTCGGGTAAAAGACGTGTCGTCCGTCAGTTTCTTTTTGCATGGCATCCCCATATTGCACGCCGTTGTGTCGCGCTACTCTATCGGGCAGTGCTTGTATCGGGTGTCAGGAAGGCCGAAAGCAGGTGGAGCTTATTTGTGGGTCGGGATGGCCTTATTGATGATAAACGTACCAAAATGAGGAAAAACTCTGCAAAAAATGGAAATATTAGATTAAGAGCGTCGTTTGGCCAATTATTACAAAAGTAGTTATAAAAGAGAGGAAAACAGTTTAAAAGGGCAGTTTTGATAACAGAAAAACAGTCTAAAATATCACAAAATTTGGTGTTATCAGTGGTCTTTACAGTTCTAGTAGAAGGAAATGAGTTCTAGTCATTTGTGTGGACTACTCTAGAGGCAAGAGTCCTTTGGCAACTGATAGGAGAGAAAAATCATCCACCAATCCATGGCGAGACCACATGAGTCGATGTAGAAGTTGTTATGTTCATTGTTCGTGGTGAAGACCAGGTGTTCTACAACCACCATCTAAGAGCAACTAGTTGACAGTTGCGCAAAAATGAGTTGTTGTCACTGGACTTGCTCCAGGACGAGGTATAACTTGCTAAACCACCATTACTATTTCATAGTGGTTGACGCGATCTTGTTGTTATGGGAATAAGGATAGATTAAAAAATTTATTTCCACTGTTAAACTTTGTGCCCATATTTCCAAAAAAATCATTATTTGCAATAAACTTTTTTGGACCTGAGAAATAGTGGGAGCATATATATAAAAGAAAAGAAACAATGATACATT
Source organism: Alisma plantago-aquatica (assembly GCA_963693085.1). NCBI lineage: Eukaryota > Viridiplantae > Streptophyta > Magnoliopsida > Alismatales > Alismataceae > Alisma > Alisma plantago-aquatica. The sequence goes on from OY856413.1 coordinate 468,380,728, forward strand.
TGACATACCCACATTGGAATGAAAACTTCACATGAATAGTGAGAGGAATGCTTTTTGATCATTTTGATCATGTGGGAGATGTTGGCATATGGTCACAGGACCAGTAACTACTCTCCTAATTAATAGCCAACATGGGCCAAGCTGACCCAATCCTCAAGATATGGAGAATCGTGTATAACAAATCATTGACCATCACGTGAAATGAGGAAATGTTTTAGGGGAGGATTTTGGTTTCCTGGGGAGTGCCTTGCCTATACAACCATGGGCTCTCAACGCATGACAATCACACCAAAAGTAGAATTGTGAAAGTCTACAGAGCCCCTAAAACCCTAGTTGTTGGTCCTTTGCATGTCCTATTTGTACCCTAAAAAGCAACACAGATGTTTTAGAAGATATAACCCATGTGGTCGTACCATTGATTACCATAAAATAATTACAAGGGTGTTGTACAAACAAGATTTATTCTCCTTATCGTTGACTATATTTGTGAATTCATTAGTATGATATTAAAAAGTATGCATACAAAAGTTGAGTAACAAATCACCTTATGCATCTTTTCACACGTTACACAGTTTACTCATTTAAATTTAGATAGTTTGTCTTTTAAATTTTGTAGGTGAATTGTAACGACCCCGCCTCCTGGTAACCCCCAATTAAGGGAGACCGAAAGGTCGGTGCCATTATCCAATTAACGGGATCAAAGGTTCAACAAATAATAAAAAATAATTATGAAATTCTACTAACTAACTGGAATTTGGTATGAAAATTGAAAATTTTACTTACCTTTGAAAACTTTGGGGATCTATCTATCCAAGCTTGAATCTACTCTAACTAATCCTCCTTGCACTTTATGTGTTACTTTCACAATGTGTCACTTTACTGTTTGTTCTTTCAATTTTTGTTCCTAAAACGCCGACAAACAAAATGTCGGTCAGTATATCGAAATATACTGGTATGTTGGAACAACCAAAAACTTGCAAATATGGCTAACAGTTTAATAGTCACAATCAAATTAATTTACAAGCCAATTTACATTTTTCAGTATGACATTTTCCACCGCTTTTGCCCTAACCCTGGCATACCCACCTTAGGGTGCCCCTTGCCAATGACTTAAGGCCACCTTCTCAATCTCGAGCTTGGTGCCTGGGGGTCACCACTCATGGTGCCCACGAGTCATGCAATATCATAGGCCACCTTCTTGGTACCTGGGGTCACCACTCAAGGTGTCCATTGGTCTACCCATCTGGGCCTGACCTTTGGCATCATCCATCAGGGTGGCATGTAGGTTTGAGAATCCATACTTCTATTATTAATGTGATAATCATAGTGACTTTATAGTTTGCAAGTATGAACATCCAAACTGTTTAGATTACATTCAATGTGATGAATCGTTCGGAAATCTTTGTGAAACTAAAGCGGTTATTCATAAGTGTAACCACATACCTGATCCAGAGCAACTTGTTTGTCCAAGCAATAAGGATAAAGAATAAATCAACAAGCAATCAACAATATCCTGAAATTAATGCATGCGATACAAGTGTTATAGTTTATCCAAAACATTCTAAAGCTAGACTTGGATTCCACCTTAGGCTTTCTAGATCACATTAGGGTTTTATTAGGGTTTTTGCCTCCATAACGCTTTTATCATATTAAATTCTCTCTTAGTTCATAAACCCTAATTTCAACATCATAATCCCAATTAAAGTCGATTATTTTTCTTTTATACCAAAACTGTTATCTTTACCCTTTTAAGTTATTTCAAGGTCAAAAGACTCAATTACCACCTTTAGTTTCCTTCGAAATGATAATTCATACTTCATCATGATTTAATTCATAATTGTATTCCATTTACTATTAATTCCTCATTTATCCATTAGAAAACCCTAATCACCAAATTAAGGGTATTATATTATGAAAACTTAGTTCTATAATTATCTTTTCGGATTTAACCCATTAAAACCATATTTTCTCAAATTAGGGTTTCTAAACATAATTATGTGCATAAACCCTAAAACAAGCATGAAACTACCTTTTTCAAAATTAACTCTCCCTTTTATTCTTAATAGGTTAATATTTCTCAGAATTAGGGTTCCAAACCAAATTAACCCAAAAGAGACATTAATTCCGAGTTCCATATCAAATCAGGGTTTCACTATAATTTAATACACCAAAAGTGATAACTTTGTGTACTTTTTAAATTGCAAGCAATATAAGGTTCCAATTATATTTTTATTGGCTTTCTCACATTTTTCTGATCAATTTTCATGTATAACTTATTTTCATCAGGGCTACCAATCTTTGGTTGTGATTTATGCAAGATAAATACTTTTGAGCCAATAAGAAAGTGACACGTCTACCATGCGAGACTTACTTTTATTTCCACGCAATTGGTTGATTACCCTTCTACCCTTGCTTCCTCTTCACGGCTTCCGGGGTAGGGGAGTCTTTTCTCCCTTGCTCATCTTCCTCCCCTGCTTGCTCGACGTAGAGCAATGGAAGGTCAACTCCGATGTTGACTTCCGTCGGGAGGGCTCCTTCCTCGCTCAAAGTTGGTCCATTACCTCCGCCTGACCAGTCCGAACTCATCGGTGGTCTCAATCACCCCACGCACGACCAGAGTTTCCAATATGAAACAGAGGTTCTCCCGGCGGCAAGCCAAGGAGATCCGAGGTACAGAAGGGGTCGAGAAAGGAAATTGATGGAATATGCTTGTCCTGAAAGTCCCACAACACTTCACGGAGCTTTGCATCCTCTCACAGAGGGGATTCACCCCTTTATATAGCCTGTGGCTATGGCACCCAGCCGGCGGCATCCTTAGGTTTTAGGGGATTCATCTAGAGACCCCCAAACTAGGAAAACCTAGGATCAGTCTGTCCGCGAGAAACTCTCGAATAATTCTAACACATTTCCGAGTTGCACACTCATTGATTGATAAGGAAATCAATCAAGGAAACACAGGGTTCTGTCCCTGCTTTCCTAACCAGATGCGAGCTGGAAGACAAGATCATCACCGTCAGATCTAGATCTGGCGGCCCTAAACACGCGCGCCAAATAAAAGGAACCATATTAGGAAACGTGACATTTAATACAATTTGAAGATTACCCATTTACTTAAGGAAAACTTGTAAAAGCTATAACTCCCAAACCAAATATCCAATTAATCTCAAATTTGGATGGAATATCCATTATGACTTAATCTACCACTCTACCAAAATTGGACTCATTATCTCAAAAGAAACGTTCCTTTTCTTTAAGTAAAAGATATCTCTTAATTATTTATATTTTTCACCTATTTTCTCTTTCCCTTGCTATTAAATTATTATTCTGAGTTCCTTGAACCTCAAGGAACCTTAATGGCTCAGAATTCCATCTTGGGAATATTTCTCTCACCTCTTTCCTTATCTTTCATCCTTTTTCTTATTATCTTACTTTTCTTATTAAAATATCTCTTTTTGAGAATTTCTCTTTTATTTCTCTTTTGTTTTCCTCATTGGTATTTCCTTTTAGCATTAGAAATCCTTTGGATACGAAAATCCACCAAGGATAATTTAATTATAACCATTTCCACTTATTTCCATATTTTATCATTGTTTTCAATTTCTTTCTTAATAAAGAAATATCTAATTGATCTTTTCTTTTCTTATTGCTTTCTTTATGTAACTTTGGACTCCTTTGAACCCAAGGAACCCAAGAGGCACGAAATTCATTCTTGGATTACATTCCTTTACCTTCTAGAGGTTTCTACCTCATCTCTCTTTTCTCAACAACTCAATTATTCATTAATTAATTGAATTTTCTTGTTATTGGGCCCAATAGCCAATAAAGCCCACAAATCAAACAAAAAAGCTATTTAAATCAATTTATTCAAAATAGAATATATCATTATTCGTTCAAATATCTTTAACATGAGAAATTACATTTCTCACCAAAGGAACCCAAAAACAGGGTTGTAACATGAATTCATATTAAATAAGAGAAAGTGGAGTGGTTGAACTTCAAGAATGAGACAAAATCTTTTTGATATGTTTAGGCATGGCATGTTTGTCTCGAAAGAAACAACTACATAGTAACTTTTATGGCACATACATCTTCCATCTACTTATGAATGAGTGTAAAGGTATATTTAGTTTGTAGGATCTTAATCCAACATTAGTCACATGGTGTATTGTAAAAATTCTACAAATCTAACTGTATAAATAGTTTGTTAGATTTGGACGAAGGTGAAAGATTAATGTTTTTATAATCCCTTTGACCAACAAGGACTGAATTTTGACATTCAATATAATTTCATGAGAGTTCAAAATGTATTTTTCCATTATACATGAAAAATAGTAGGATTAGCTCCATTTTCTAAATTTCAACCAAACATAAAGATTACAATGATGAATGTTATATTGCAATTCAATATGAGAAAGTCATGCAAAGACAACATGCCTATTTCTCATAAATCCAATCATCTTAATGGGACAATATAAAGACAAAGAAATTGTCCTAAAAATGACTATCTACTCTGAAGTAGTGCATGTTGTATTTCCTTTCTCCAAATACATGAAAGAAAAAGAATATGAAATATCATGAAAGTTTGTATTGTGTGCATAGTCAGACAATGTGACCGGTTTGATTGCATACATTTGCATGAATTTACCACAGATCTTCATTTAGCATTCCAAACTTTAGCGTCACAACTAATTTCCTGTGATCCAATTTTGTATCTCGAGGATTCATTGATGGATATCATAGCAACTAAGACATGTATAAATATGTTATCCTCTTTTGATATTAAACTCCCTTCAATCTATGATGATCATGTCCCTACCACTGAGGAGGTTATCTCAACAATTTCTACTCCAATATCTTTTTTTAAAATGGGATATCTTAAATACTCGTGTATATTATAAGAAATAGGTCACCAAAAGACAATTTAATGGAATCTACTTACTAAAAAAGAACATATCCTACAAAGAATGCTACAACCTCTACATCAACCTCATCTTCACTTGACTTTCAACAAACACTGCATATGCTCCAATGTATTTTCTAGAAGTATAAGTCGTATTATATATGGGTTGGAATCCATAGGACTATATAGAGTCTAGTTAAATATAGCCAAGTCTGGAAATCTTTAGAGTCATGTCCACCTTCTCCTATATGAAGGAGAGGGGTCTCTCTTATATCTTACACATTGTAATACCATTGTGAACATATTGTCCATCAATTATTTCCAACACGGTATTAGAGCCTTCTTTCCATGGACTCTAACCCCAAAGAGAAAGTAATGAGTCTCCGCAAGTGGTTACTTGTCGTCGTCATGAATGGATGGATGTAGGACCATCTCCATCATCCTCTCTGTGTAAGGACCCTGACCTTCGTTTAGGGTTTACCCTGTTTTCTTTGCTTAACCCTGGTGCTTTGATGCTTGCTAATCACCTTTAGAGGTGATTAGGGTTTGGTTGTGCTTTGTTGAGAGTTGGAGGGGCTACTTGCAAATAAAGCAAGTCTAGGGTTTTGTGAGCAATTTTTCCACCTTGTGAGGTGTTCCTCTCTCTCTTTGTTTCCTCTTGGGTTGAGAGGAAGGCTTGGGCTCGTTGCTTGAGTTCTTTTGATCCTGGTTGAGCTTGTTTGGGCCTTGAGGTGCCTTGTTTGGGCTTGGTTGAGCCTTGTATCGGCCAACATGGATGTGTGTCTCCCAGGAGGTGAGTGTGTTGGCCTAGATGAGTGGCTGTGTGATGGAGCTGGGACTTACACTAAAAGATCACTCTTCCAATGGGAGTCCCAAAGATGCACCAAAAACCCTAGGGAGTTGATGTTCTCTCTAGGTTTACCTACAACTGGTGCTAGATAAATGCTCCAACCCCACAAGAGTGTGGAAGCCTTATCATAGTACAGATTTAGGATCAAACCCAAAGGACAACGTTAAGAATCTGAGTGTCTTTTTCTTGTTTCGTATCAATCTAAGTTAATCATCTAAGACTGGAAGTTTGATTTGAGTTATTTAACCTAAAACAAGCAAAAGTAAAGGCTAGAATAAAAACTAGTTTAAGAATTAAAAAACTAAGATTAGCAGATGATGATGAATCACTGGGGTGATGCGGGTATTTGCCATCACTACACATCAATTGTACTTGTACCAAACATAGCAAGACTTGTAAGCAAGATACATGGATGTTGTACAAAACCGATGTCTTATAGGACAAGAGCGATGCACACATCCTTCATGGGTTGAGTAACTCTCATTCGGTACATATCTACGTGTCAATGAAGATATGTAGTCTCCGAAGAGAAAATCTTACTCAACCTCATGAAACGTGCATCGGAAAACTAACAAGCGAGCGATAATTACCAAATCGATTAGTATCCTTATAGACTATCCCTCTTTCGAGGATATAGCTACGAGAAACGTGAGAGTGTTGCAACGTCAGCCGTTCCCGAACGAATGGTCAAGTACTTCGCACCACTCTCTCCTCAGAGTGTATTCCTCGACCTGTCAAGGTTGCACTTTTGTACGTCAACTGATTCCATTTCATAGTACAAAAGTACAACGATGGAGGTGAGTTTACTCCACTCCTTAGAAAGCATTCCTAGATACCGAAACGGATGCGCGGTGGATACACACACCAGAAACCAAAACTAAATCAGTATTCGAGTCTCAAGAGCGGTCGTAGACAAACCACAATGAAAGACAATAGATGCATACAAGAACGCAGCCAACATTCAAGCATGTATGAAACGATTTAGTATTGAATCAGAATGATAACATCTTTCTAGTACAAGATACAAAACACGGGAAGCGGGGCTAGTCCCCACACCCCAGTGGATGGAACTACTCGCTCCTCATAGAGGGAGCAACAAAGAAAGAGAAGAGAGAGAAAGAAAGCATCGTCGGAGCAGAAGAGTAGATCTATGACAGCCCGGTGTAGATCGTCGCAGTCTCCGGGACTGCTCCGTCGTGGTCGATGTCGTCCGTTTCTCTACCTCGATCTTCGGGTCAACCTCCGGAATAGCAAGAGTAGGATGAGGTGGAGCTATGGTGTGAGCAATGGTGAGATGGTGATGGAACAGCCTTCTAGATCTGTGCCCAAATTGGCTGCTCACCGGATCTGGACTCAGGATGGGATTCTGAGGCTGTGGGTGAAGTTTGGTCAGAAACGGTGCTCGGGCAGCCTGGCGGCGTCTCAAACTCCCCCCAAAACAGGGACCCTGCTGGTCCTATTTATAGAAGAATAGTGACTAAACGGTCTGGAGACCGTTTGGTAGCAAACGATCTCGAGACCGTTTGGTGGCAAACGGTCTTGAGACCGTTTGCTGCCAAACGATCTTGAGACCGTGGTGCCAAACGGTCTTCTCTGAGATCGAACGATGCCCAACGACCTCGATTAGCCATTCTTACAAATGATCTGAGATCAAAAGCTCCTCCGAACAGTCAAATATTCCACAAACGATCAACTTGGGAAATCGATCTAGCGGCCTTCAGAGCTATCGAACGATCTCCGACTCTTTTCTGTAGGTGTGGCGGCCTCGGGGCGACCCAAATCGACCTGCGAAACACCCCCGATCGATCTTGATTTGGAGCTGCATATAGGTGTTGGTTGGAGGTTAAAGACGACGCACCACGGCCGTGGCGGAGCACCACGGTCGTGGTGGAGTTGCTGTCACACGGCCGTGGCGCCTCACACGGGCGTGGAGAGGGTGGACTCGGCTCTGATGTCATTGAGCCACGGCCGTGGTGTGCCACCACGGTTGTGGTGAGGTCACAGTCCCACGGCCGTGGCGCCTTGCACGGTCGTGGCAGCCAAGGTCTGGACTCTTTGTGTGATGTGCCACGGCCGTGGCGTCCTACCACGGTCGTGGTGAGGCTGCCGCCCCACGGCCGTGCCGCCTTGCACGGGCGTGGCAGACAAACGCCATGGACGTGGCGTGTCTAGCACGGTCGTGGTGGATGGAGGTTTGGCTCAGCTGGTGATGCGCCACGGCCGTGGCGTGACCAGCACGGTCGTGGCGAGTGCTCTTCTTCATATACTTGATTATTTGCTGCACAGGCCTGGGGCTTTGAGGACAGAACGCACACTTGATGTTTGATTGGATGATTGAGGGTGATCTGCAGAGGGAAAGGAGAGTGTATAAGGGATAATAGCATCAAATGAATTGGTAATTAAGACTATTTAAACATTATTTATGTGGAAATGAAGAAATACTGAAAGTAAAGCAAAGCAAAGGTGATATAGTCATAAAGAGGTATAAAAGCCCTAAAATTGGCGTTGTTGGCGACTGTAATGATGAATCTGGAGGATTCATCACCACACCGAACTTAAGCGTTACTCGTCCCGAGGAACGGATTAAAACTTAAGACAGTCGACAAAAAGCAAAAAATAGGGCAAAAACATCGGAAATCCTTTGAATTGGTGACTGAGGATGGACCTGGAGGATTCATCGCCACACCGAACTTAAGCGTTACTCGTCCCGAGAAATGGAAAACTTAAAACAGTCGCCAATGAAATCATTTATCTTGTGATTGCCTCATCCTATTGTCAAATCATAATTTTGTTCGTGGCTCAGATCGATACAGCATGAAAGCTTCCTTAGATCACGGAATACATCTTCTGATATCCTCATTTCTGAGTTCACTTTGCTGAAGTACTTCCTTCTCACTTTCTGTTGTGTCGATCATGTTAAAGAGTTTTATGAGACTTTGAACAGACCCACAGAATCAACAAAATGCATATGATATGTCACTGGTGTTGAAAAAGGAGAGAATGGAGGTGTGATCAAAAGATAAGAGTCTCTCCTCTGATTGAATCAGGATTCTTAAAATTAATTGACTCATCGAGATACTTTGAATGATTTATGCACAACTCTGGTTGACTTAGCCTTACACCCGATTTTTTTTCTAAAGGTAACTCAGAAGTGTCTATAGGTTGGCTTAAGGTTTTTGGCTATTTTACCTCTTTGAGGGGAGGTAGAGGGTTATTTTTGGATCCTTAGAATCTCACTACCGGTCACGACATATCTGCCTTCATGAGGGCAGCTAATGTACTGACCGGGCAAGACCTTTATTGGTTATCCTTATTCAGGGCACAACTCTCATGTTTTTATTCACACTCTGGCTTTTATTCATTCTCACTTGGCTTAGGAGAAAGGGTATTTTGGATTTTTGCATATTTGGGCTGCTAGGCCTCTTTTTGGAATCGGGGTAGATTTTTCACCAACCTTGGTATGTGCACAATCATCATTGTATACTCTTTGAAGCGAAATGAGAAGGTGGTACGCCCCTGTTATGTATTGAGGGGTATGAAAGAAGCGGTAGCGGAAAAAGAGGTGTGGTGTACCACACCGAACTTAGAGTTTTGCAGAGGTGTGGTTTACCACACCGAACTTAAAGTTCGGCAATGTTCTAGTTTTCACTAGAAAGGAGTGTGGCGTGCCACACCGAACTTAAGACTTTGGCATGGTTAGCAAACAGAGGGGTATGAAAATGAAAGAAGAAGTGTAGAAGAGAGTTTGGATCATGACGCAGTTTGCTTAGCGATTCCATGCGAAGGGTCTCTATTCTCCATCACACTCTGCTAAAAAAGAGACATGATGAAACATCAAATGAGAAATCCATACAACAGATCCATTAATCAGATAAAGGCGTGATGTATTTGATCTATCTCAGCTTTATTGAAGTGTATCATCATTTCCTATTTTAGGGTCTGACATTAGGATTCATAGGTTATTCAAGATGAAAAACACGCATTGGCTAGCTTTAAGCATTCTTTTCTTGGGAATTCGTAACGAAAAGAGGTGATGATCTCAGATTCGAAAAACAATAGCCGACTAGTTAAAGGCTTTATTTTTAGAAAACTAACAAAAAGGTGGGAAAATTATGAAAAAGAAACTAAGAATGGAAAAACATGAAGCAGTAAAGATAAACGGTGGAGTGAGAGTCATACCACCCGCCCTCCACCTCGAACTTATGAATTTGCCCATTTCTGAGCAAATACTAGGTTCAAGATGGAGGGGAAGGGTTGAGAAGTGTTAACCAGGCGGTCCTCGTAGTTGGAAGAAGGTCCAACAAAGATATCTCGTGATGGCTGGTGCTGAGAACGAGGAAGTGGTCTGAACAACTTGTTGGCTGGGAAGTCGTGGCAATTTGAACGAGTCTTCTAGATGACTTGGATGCACATCACTTTCACCTCGATGTCCATCCAGAAGAATCCAGAGACCTTCCCCCATCAGCGAGGGAGGTGGAACATAAGCAGTCAAAACTGGAGGAATATGCGAGAAATCAAGGTTATGCCCACTTGTGCCCTCCAGTTGTGGCTCACCCTCGAAGTTCAAAGTAAAACTACTTTCTTCAAAATCTAGGGCAGTTGATTGAGGGTCAGCTACTTGAACTTCCTCCTGTCTAGGATCAGGTGGTGGATCCGGTTCCGGCTTCATTTCGTCACCTGGCTTTTCTTGTGTGGGATATGGTAGACAGGATGACTTTTCTTCATCAGAGGAGTTATTTTGAGAAGTATCATCATCTTTATCAATGTTGAAATTGGTGAGAGTGTCGTTCTTCTTTTCAAAGTTTTGTTCAGAATTTTCTTCGTAGAACATCCTTAATTCATCCAAGTAACTAGAAGAGGATTTGACTGGTAGAATGAACTCTTGCTCGGGTGAGGAAATCATGAGATCATGAGATAGGAGTTCCAGTGATGTCTCTTTATGAGAGGGATTAGTCCCTAACATATCATTTTGAGGGCTAACATCCCTTGATGAACCCATTTCTTCAATATTGGGACTAATATATTGTTGTTCCAGTTCTTCTTCATAACACTCCTCTAGTTCAATTGAGTGCTTGGTAAGAGTTTCTATGAGAGGAATGGAAACTAGCTCAGGTAATGGATAAATCTCAGTTTCATGAATGTTAGGGGGGGCTTCTTCATAGGGATGAGTGGCTATAATGGGATAGGTTTGTGGCTTGATGTCATCCCAGGGGTCCTTTTTGTCATTACAAGAGTTTATGATAATATCAAAATCCGTCCCAAAGTCAAGAGATGGTTCATGTTTCTCTTCATAGTGCATTTTCAATTCGTTCAAGTGACTAGAAGGAGATTCAATAGAAAAATCATGTTCTTGTTCGAGGACTGGCTCCGTCAGAACTCCTTGTGGTGGTGTCATCTCATGGGAAGGACCCGTCATAGGATTGTCATCTTGAGACCCCTCATCCTCCCTTGATTCTATTTCATCATCAGTGAGAGTGGTATGGTCTGTCTCTGGATCAGGATCTTGGTCAGTCCCATCCTCGAAGTTTGTTTCTAGATCAGCCGAATGATCAGAAATATCTTCATAAGGACAAATTAGATCCTTTTCCAGTAATGGAATCATTTGAGTCTCTTGCATAAAAGACGTCTCCTCATCTGAATCAGTCTCATATTCATCTATCTCTGACTGAGAAGGAGTGTAGAGTTCGTGTAACGTAGACCCTTCTTCATTGGAATTCAACGACAAGACAGTTGAAGTTGAAGAACATTTGTCATATAAGGAGTCAATCATTGATGATTTCCCCTCAATCTGTATGGTCGGATCTGAGTCTATGGGGGGAGAAGATGGATAAACATTGAAATTTGTTCCCAATTTATCTCCCAATTGAAGAAAATCTTCATATTGGTTACTCATTCTTTCATCTAAGAGAATAGTGCAAGAGTCATTATCTGGGTCAGACTTCGGCTCGAAGAATGATTCTTTTTCTTGTGGTGTGGTGAAGGTATCATCCTTGAGTTTAGTCATTGGTTTTGAGGATGATTCCCCACCCTGTACTGGCATTTGAAAATCATTGGGAGGCACATTCCACATGATTTTGTAATCATCATCATAATTTATTGCAACATGTGAACTAGAGATGTGCTTAGTTGAATTTTGTGGATGTTCTACATGTTGCTCAGGAGCGTTGACAAGTTGCGTAAGTTGATTAAGGTCGGCTATCAACTTCTTGGTCACGGCTGTCTGATCAGCTAGTTGTTGAGCCACCGATGTTTGTAAGGCACGTAGTTCTTCCATCAATGTGTGTTGATTTTCATGAAAAGGCTCTTCATGGCACCCGTTTGATTGATGTTGATAATAGCTTCCCTCATCATAGTATTGATTTGAGTTGCTTTCCAATTGCCCTCCTGTATTGCAGTCTACGCCTTGAAATCCGCCATATTTAGGTTTCTCATAGCAGCCTCTGGGGTGATATGGAATATAACCTACGTTATATCCATAGTTGTATGGAGTGGCTGCTCTGAGTTTCCCGACTATACGATTCATGATTACTTGACGCAAGGCCATCACGTAGAGAGGATGAACGTTGAAACAGTTGATCGATGCATGAGAATAGTCGCCACAGAATTGACAACTATTGGTTGGTGGCACTGACTGCTTCATTTTGAAGAGAATTGGTACCTGAAATCAAAGAAAGAGATTATCAAGTTTGACCAACCACTTCAAATCCAAGATGATATACAAGATTAAGTCCTTTACTTTTTAGGTTTTTGAAAAGAAAAAGAAAACCCTAGAGAAACCTAAATCGACACGAAATTTGAAAAAGATGATTCTTATACCGTTGTCCCCGGCAACGGCGCCATTTGGATCTATCGAATGTATTTTCTAGAAGTATAAGTCGTATTATATATGGGTTGGAATCCATAGGACTATATAGAGTCTAGTTAAATATAGCCAAGTCTGGAAATCTTTAGAGTCATGTCCACCTTCTCCTATATGAAGGAGAGGGGTCTCTCTTATATCTTACACATTGTAATACCATTGTGAACATATTGTCCATCAATTATTTCCAACACGGTATTAGAGCCTTCTTTCCATGGACTCTAACCCCAAAGAAAAAGTAATGAGTCTCCGCAAGTGGTTACTTGTCGTCGTCATGAATGGATGGATGTAGGACCATCTCCATCATCCTCTCTGTGTAAGGACCCTGACCATCGTTTAGGGTTTACCCTGTTTGCTTTGCTTAACCCTGGTGCTTTGATGCTTGCTAATCACCTTTAGAGGTGATTAGGGTTTGGTTGTGCTTTGTTGAGAGTTGGAGGGGCTACTTGCAAATAAAGCAAGTCTAGGGTTTTGTGAGCAAGTTTTCCACCTTGTAAGTTGTTCCTCTCTCTCTTTGTTTCCTCTTGGGTTGAGAGGAAGGCTTGGGCTCGTTGCTTGAGTTCTTTTGGTCCTGGTTGAGCTTGTTTGGGCCTTGAGGTGCCTTGTTTGGGCTTGGTTGAGCCTTGTATCGCCAACATGGATGTGTGTCGCCCAGGAGGTGAGTGTGTCAGCCTAGATGAGTGGTTGTGTCACCCATGGTGCCTTGTTGTGTCGCCCATGGTGTTTGACCCAACTTTGACCTCGTTTGTGTCACCACTAGTGGACACTTGGAGCTTGGTGCATGCATGTGGCAATGACCTTGGACAAGTGTATAAGGCTTTCTAGAGTGGTGGCTTGAGCTCTAGGACAAGAGTCCTTTGGGTGGGCGACACCTTGCTTGGACCAACTTTGTTTTCTCCTCCCTTTCCTTCTATATAGGTGTGTCCTTCCCTTAGCTAGGAGTTCCTTTGGTCCTTTGGTCCCTCTCCACGTTGTGCACGACACAACCTTCTCCCTTGCTAGTGGTGACCGATACCCCCTTGAAGGAGCAGAGGTGGTCGACATCCCTTGAAGCTTGGAGCTCTTCTTCTTCCTTGGAGATTGGAGCTTAAGGTGGGTTGCATAACTTCTAACCCTAACTCCATTATCTCTTTCTATGATCTTGTTTACATGTTAGTAGTATAGTTCTTGCCTATCTTCATGTTTTTTCGATCCTTGTGGTCTAGGGTTTGTAGATGAGCAACACTCCTTTCTCTCCTTGGTCTAGAGGAGTGAGCTTAAGCCTCTAGCACCATGAGCAACACCCCTCTTTCTTGGCCGATTGAGGTGAGCTTGTGTTCTAGTTGCTTGAGCAACACTCTCCTCTCACCGTGGACTAGAAGGGTGAGCTCGGTTGGTTTTTGTGTTGCCCGATGGGTGATAGGTGGTGTGCAATACTCCTCTTTCTTAGTTGATTGAGGTGAGTCATCTCCTTGACCCTCTAGGGTTTGGTGCACCTTGTGTTTGAGGAGGAAGATGGCCTTATTGGGCGACACGTTTGCTCTTGTGTCGGGAGATATGCCCTGCTTTTGTGATGGGCGTCACACCCTTCTCTTGGCTTTGTGTCGGCCGTCAGGCCTTGCCTAAGTTGTTGCACGTTTTTTGGAGGAGTTCCCTCTCTCTCTCTCTTGGACGTTGGGCTTGGTGGGCTGACCTGGCCGAGATGTTAGCCCCTGTGACGGGCGTTGCCTTGTGGTTGTGACGGGCGTCTCTCTCTGCTGTGTCGGCCGATAACTCCATGTGAGACGGGCGTTGCCCGATATGTGAGGAGTGCCCGACACCCTACCCCTGTCGCGCGACACTCCCCCTTGTAGCGCTGCGTTGCACGCTGGTTGCCTTGGTGGCAACACAGCGTTGCTGCTTGATTATATCTGCCGTTATGTGTTGATCCTTGGGTGGGGGCAGGTTGTCGATACACCTCGTTTAGTGAGGGTTTTGGTATCTTTTGTGAGGAATCCTTGTATTATGAAAACAGCCTAGCGGTATATGCCTTTGTATAATGATGGTGACTCCTTATATAGATGATGATGCACGTTATCATAAGCTTGATCATTTATCTTATCCTGGTGATTATCTATTAATGCTAAGAATGATAGTGGTGGTGGTAATAACGTTTGTCCTTGTATATCTAAACATTACCTTATGCATGATTCCTTTGAATATCTGTGTAATGCTGAGGCAAGGATAAGTACATAAATAGTTGTTTTATGATGTGCTTTATGCACTTGATCACCAAATAATGTAAGATTGGTAAGTATAGCATCTTGAATGTCATCTCATGATAGTAAGCATAATCCTTGTGTTGAAACTATGATTATTGTATACCCTAACCATGCAGGTGATGCTTAGCCATGAAAATCTATGAGGTATATATGATGAGTAACATTGCTTTGATAAGTTACTCTTGTTAATGAGATCATATGTATGATGTGTTGGATTGCTATCCCATATTGATGATGTAAGCCTTGAGAGGCAGTGGCAATACATGATGAGGGATTGAGATCCCATGATATGTGATGATCCTTGAGATGGATTTGGATGGTTAGCAAGAGGCCAAGTGATAACATGTGATGTTAGATCCTTGAGATGGATCAGTTGATGTGATTACAATAATAACATAATGTTGGGTTTTATGTTGTTTACTCTGTTATAGTTTGCATGTTATACAACTTGGTTGAATCTTGCAATCCATCTAAAAGATACTAAATAATCACAGTGGAATATATTATGTAGTTGCCCTGGCCATAGATCCATCATCGTGAGGAATTGGTGATGGTGAAACGGGTTCTCCTGCAGGATTAACCCGGAGCGCATATTGTTGAATATGCGAGGTTGCTCCTAGCCTAAAGTGAGGAGGTAAGAGTGCAACTTCGGTTGTAGACTCCAGGGTGCGGATTCAGGCTCGTAGCCCATATATGTGAAGAGCATGGTGAATAGGCTCATGGCTCAGGATATGTGATATGATGAGCATGAATGTGTTCCTGGCTCAGAGCACGGTGAACATGCCCGTGGCTCAGTTTCACTAGCACTGATACTTGTACCGAGGTGGGCTAGGCAGAGGGTAGCCTGACCCTGTGGCTAAGACCACTTCAGCATGAGACTGCGGTCCTTCTTGTGTTGTACTCGTGCACTGACCACGAGGTGGGAGGTCGTGGAGTCCGGCTCTTCCATGAGACCTTGTATGGCACCGGCTCTGGGTTTCGCAACCGTCGGTTGGATTTGAGCGGTACGGTTCACTTCCTCAGGGCATAATGAAATACGTAATTCAGCCGTATAGTAATTACTAAGGCAAAATACGGAACATTGGTTGAGGCCTTGCCTGTGTAGTTAATCTTGTTATATCTTGCAGTTACTTCCATATTCCTCATGTTACATGGCAATATATATCTTATCTTGTCAATCATGTTCCATTGAGAGATACTTGGTTATATGCCTTGTCGGTAAGAATAGCTTTGCTTTATATAAACTGTTCTTGTTATACCTGTTATCAGATATCTACTGTTATAGCTTTATCTTCTTGAGGTTCTGTAGTTGTGGTGGGGAGTTATGTTTCCCGCTGGGACAATGTTCAATTGTCTCACTCCACTGGTTTACACCCTTTTTAGGTAGTCGAGCTAGACGTGGTGGTGGTCGTGGTGTTGCGGCCGAGCAGCTAGACGAGCAGTAGAAGGCAAGCGATGGACATGCTGCTGTTTTGGATGTTTTGAGATAGAGTCTAGAGTCATCCTTGTACTCTCAGGTCCTTGGCGATGTTTTGATGTTGTTTCACGATGTACAACTGTAGATGTTTTTGTATATCCTGTTGTTGGCCGGATGCGGGCCTCTATATGTATGAACAGGTGATGAACTCACGATATGACAGGAAAGTTGTTACCCTAAGTTGTGAACATGTATCTAGGCTTGAATGAATGTATATAACATGTTTTCTTGCAGGATGAGGACTGGAATGTAATTGTTTCTCAGTTTATCTGCTTTCCACAAACGGTTTTAATTAACCCGTGTTTTTGGTAATTTGTGGTTATGGTGATTTCCGCACGTTTTCGCGTAACACCTTGATGTCTGTGTGATAGTGGGATGTGTTGCCACAAGTTTTGGTATCAGAGCTTTAGGTTCACTGAGTCTACCGGGATTTAGGACTAGGTCGTCTGTTCTTGAGTGTTGTCCAGATTTTCTTACAATCATCTTCTGCCCTCAGCGGAAGAAAAGTCAAGATGTCTGGAAACCATGAAGAACACTCTACTGAGTGCAGCGATGCTACATCGGTTGATGGAGCAGCTGGACAGACACATGAAGATCGGGTGCCTGAGATCCCCCAACCTAACCCAACCATTTTTGAACATCCTGCTGACCAACATCTTATGGGGCTGATGATGGCTACGATGAATCTCATGGTTGAGCGATTACCAGTGCCTCCTCCGCGAGCACAGGTTCCCCATGGAGAAGCATCGGGTATTGGGAAGACCTTCGAGCAGCTTCGCAAAGTCGGAGCTTTGGAATATGCTAGAATGGTTGATCCAGTGGATGCAGATATGTGGGTGACAAGTCTTGAGAAGGCTTTCCGGATCCTTGACATCCCCGAAGTAGACAAAGTAAAGCATGTTGTCTACCTTCTGAAGGGTAGTGTTGGTCACTGGTGGACCATCGAAGAAGAGAAGCGTCCTGGTGAGGTGATCTGTTGGGAAGTGTTTCGATGCGAGTTCATCACCAGATACTTTCCCAAGACGTATCTGGATGAGAAGATCAGTCAGTTTGAGAGCTTGCGACAAGGAACGATGAACATCACCGAGTATGAAGCCAAGTTCATGGATCTGTTGAGGTTTTGTCCTCACATGGCGGCAACAGATGAGGAGCAGATTAGACGTTTTGAGAAGGGTCTGAGTTCTGAGCTGACAACACCTGTGTCTGCGTTGGAAAACCAAGAGCGGTTTGCTATGTTTGTGGAATCTGTCCGAAGGATTGAAAGGTCAGTAAGGGAGAAAAGAGAATCCATGTCTCATAAAAGACCTGCCCAGTTCCAAGGATAGAGGTTTGGTGGCTTCAAGAAGCCAAGGTTTGTGTCACCATCAGCGATGAGAAGTTTTGGTGTACCGTCTCAGTGGTCTCCGAGTAAGGGGAGAAGTTATGTTTCTTCACCATCCAAGGCACACAGATACAACTTCTATGGCAGTGACAGGGCTAGCTAGGCCACAGTTTGAGGACAGGTCATGTCATCTTTGTGGACAAGTCGGGCATTTCAGGATCCCGAATAGAGGTGTTGAAGTGATGCAACAGCCGAGGCAGAGTTTCCAAGGATCTGACAGACATCAGCTCAGTGGTAGCAGAGGGCGAGGACGCGGTCAGGCGTCACAAGTAGGATCATATGTTCATGGAAGCAGAGGACGTGGACAACAAGCAACAACTCGATTCCATGCTATGAATCAGCCGGAGGCGATAGTCAACCCACGGGTAGTGACAGGTCAGATGGAGTTATTTCATTCTGATATGTCTTCTTCTTACTTTATATCTGTTCTGGTTGACCCGGGTGCTACACACTCTTTTATTGCCTATAGTATGCTTGAGAACTATCGTTTACCTGTTAGTTGTAAGAAGGATAGCTTGTTGTTAGAAACCCCTCTTGATGGTTCATCTTTGCTTCGAGAAGAGTGTCCATCTTGTGTCTTGTCTTTCTCAGAACATCGCATTCAAGTGGATCTCATACCACTTGATATGCATGGTTTCGATGCTATCCTTGGGATGGATACCTTAGAGAGGTATAAGGTTGTTTTGGACTGTGGGTCCAAACAGGCAGTGTTTGATGATGGTGGAGAGAAGTGGATCTTCCAGGGAGATAGGAAGATTCTTCCGACGTGTATGGTATCAGCTGTGGTGGTAGAGAAGTTACTACGGCAAGGATGTGAGGCATTCTTGGATCACGTGGTGGATATTGTTGTGGTTGCCAAGGCGAAAGGTGCTAGCCTTGAGGAGGTGTCAGTTGTCCGAGAGTTTGTGTACGTATTTCCTGAGGAGTTTCCTGGTGTTCCTCCACCCCGAGAGATTGATTTTGAGATCAATCTGGTTCCAGGAACGCAGCCAGTTGCGCAGACACCGTATAGAATGGCTCCAGTTGAGATGGAAGAGTTGAAGAAGCAGTTGTAAGAGTTGCTGGACAAAGGTTTTATCCGACCGAGTACGTTGCCTTGGGGGGATCCAGTATTGTTTGTTAAGAAGAAGGATGGTTCGATGCGGTTGTGTATAGATTACCGGCAGTTGAACAAGGTCAAGATCAGGAATAAGTACCTGTTGTCGAGGATAGATGATCTATTTGATCAGCTGTGTGGTGCTAGAGTGTTTTCGAAGATCGATCTACGGTCTGGATATCATCAGTTGATGATTAAGGCGGATGACATACCAAAGTCTGCTTTCAGGACGAGGTATGGTCACTTTGAGTTCGTGGTTATGCCGTTTGGGCTAACCAATGCACCTACTTCTTTCATGGACCTGATGAACAGAGTGTTCCGTCCGTTATTAGATCAATTTTTCATAGTCTTCAAAGATGACATTTTGATCTATAGTCGGGACAGGCTAGAGCATGAGCAACATCTTCGACGAGCGTTGACTCTTCTTCGCCAACATTAGTTGTATGCCAAGTTCAATAAGTGTGAGTTTTGGTTGGAGGAATTGACTTTCTTAGGTCACGTGATATCCGTTGAAGGAGTCAAAGTAGATCCGAAGAAGGTGGAATCCGTTGCGGACTGGGAACAACCGAAGACACCGATAGAAGTTTGTAGTTTCCTGGGTTTAGCAGGATACTACCGGAGGTTTATCAAGGACTTTAGTGTGATCGCGTTGCCGATGACAAATTTGACCAGGAAGGATGTACCTTTTGTTTGGGATGAACGATGTCAGCAAGCTTTTCAGAGTTTGAAGGGGAAGCTGACCAATGCTCCAGTGTTGATCCTGTCAGAGCCTAGAAAGGGCTATGTGGTTTTCTGTGATGCTTCCAAGAAAGGTTTAGGTTGTGTGCTGATGTAGGAGGACCATGTGGTTTCTTTTGCTTCACGACATCTTAAGAAACATGAGGAGAACTATCTGACTCATGATTTGGAGTTGGCAGCAGTGGTTCATGCGTTAAAGATTTGGAGACATTATCTTTATGGGGAGGTATGTCAGATCTTTACGGATCATAAGAATCTGAAGTATATCTTTTCACAACATGAGTTGAACATGCGACAACGTCGATGGATGGAGTTGATCAATGATTACGACTATGCTATCGAGTATCATCTTGGAAAGGCAAATGTGGTAGCTGATGCGCTTAGCAGGAAGTCATCTTCTCTTTCTTCAAAGAAAGCACGGTTGAGTTCTCTGGTAGGCCATAGGCGAGAGATGTTTGTTTCACTGCAACAGATGAATGTACAGATGGAAGTTTCCTTGTTGTCTGGTCTTTTAGCACAAATGCAGGTCAAGCCTATGTTGAGACATGAGATCAAGGATGCATAGCAGACAGATGATGTGGTACAGCTGATCAGATCAGAGATCGGTAGTGAGAAACGTGATGGGTTACATGAGTCTGAGGATGGGCTAGTCTGCTATCGTGATAGGATGGTGGTTCCAGATGCTGATGATCTGATGAAGTTGGTGCTTGAGGAAGCACATATGTCGATGTATGTTATGCATCCAGGTGTCCCCAAGATGTGTCATAGTCTGAAGGACTTGTATTGGTGGCCCGGTTTGAAGAAAGATGTAGCTGAGTTCGTAGCGAGTTGTGTGGTTTGCCAGCAAGTGAAGGCTGAACATCAGAAGCCGGCAGGTACGTTGCAACCTTTGCCGATACCGCAGTGGAAATGGGATCATTTAACCATGGATTTCGTAGTTGGTCTACCCCGGACACCTAGGAATCATGATTCCATTTGGGTGATAGTGGACAGATTGACTAAGTCTGCCCATTTTCTACTAGTGAAGATGACGTATACATCTGAGAAACTCACTCGAGTGTATGTTGATGAGATAGTACGTTTGCACGGTGTGCCAGCAACGATAGTTTCTGACAGAGGTCCTCAGTTTACGAGTCGTTCTGGGAACAGTTGCACAGAGTGTTGGGAACGCAGTTGAGGTTCAGTACAACCTTTCACCCGTAGACAGATGGACAGTCTGAAAGGACTATTCAGACTTTGGAAGATCTCCTTCGAGCTTGTGTTTTGTAGTTTCTAGGCAACTGGGATGTACATCTTAGTTTGATAGATTTTGCCTAGAATAACAGTTATCAGTGAAGCATTGACATGGCTCCTTATGAGGATCTGTATGGAAGGAAATGTAGATATCCTTTGTGTTGGTACGAGCCCGGTGAGTATCAGCTTTTGGGTCCTGAGTTAGTATAGCAGACAACAGAAAAGATCAAAGTGATACAGCAACAGTTGAAAGTGGCACAGGACAGGCAGAAGTCTTATGCAGACAATCGCCGACGACCTTTGGAGTTCCAGGCAGGAGACAAGGTATATCTTAAAGTCTCGCCATGGAAAGGAGTGTTGAGGTTTGTCCGGAAGGGTAAGTTGGCACCCAGGTATATGGGGCCTTACCCAGTCATAGCACATGTTGGAAAGGTAGATTATGAGATAGAGTTACCTCTAGAGTTGCCCAGGTTACATCTAGTGTTCCATGTCAGTATGCTGAAGAAAAATCATCCAGATTCAGGTACAGTGATACATCCAGTTGAGGTTGAGCTTGATGAAGATGTGACCTACAAGGAGGGTCCTGTGGCGATCCTTGACAGAAGGGTCAAGAAGCTGAAGAGGAAGGACCTGGTTCTTGTGAAGGTTCTTTGGCAGCGCCGTGGCATTGAGGAAGCCACGTGGGAGCTTGAGGAAGAGATAAGGAGGAAGTATCCCTCGCTTTTCTCTTCGGATTTCGGGGATAAAATCCCTTGAAGGGGGTTAGCTTGTAAGGACCCTGACCTTCGTTTAGGGTTTACCCTGTTTGCTTTGCTTAACCTTGGTGCTTTGATGCTTGCTAATCACCTTTAGAGGTGATTAGGGTTTGGTTGTGCTTTGTTGAGAGTTGGAGGGGCTACTTGCAAATAAACCAAGTCTAGGGTTTTGTGAGCAATTTTGCCACCTTGTGAGGTGTTCCTCTCTCTCTTTGCTTCCTCTTGGGTTGAGAGGAAGGCTTGGGCTCATTGCTTGAGTTCTTTTGGGCCTGGTTGCGCTTGTTTGGGCCTTGAGGTGCCTTGTTTGGGCTTGGTTGAGCCTTGTATCGGCCAGCATGGATGTGTGTCGCCTAGGAGGTGAGTGTGTCGGCCTAGATGAGTGGCTGTGTCACCCATGGTGCCTTGTTGTGTCGCCCATGGTGTTTGACCTAGCTTTGACCTCGTTTGTGTCACCACTAGTGGACACTTGGAGCTTGGTGCATGCATGTGGCAATGACCTTGGACAAGTGTATAAGGCTTGCTAGAGTGGTGGCTTGAGCTCTAGGATAAGTGTCCTTTCGGTGGGCGACACCTTGCTTGGACCAACCTTGTTTTCTCCTCCCTTTCCTTCTATATATGCGTGTCCTTCCCTTAGCTAGGAGTTCCTTTGTTCCTTTTGTCCCTCTCCACCTTGTGCATGACACAACCCTCTCACTTGCTAGTGGTGGTCGATACCCCCTTGAAGGAGCAGAGGTGGTCGACATCCCTTGAAGCTTGGAGCTCTTCTTCTTCCTTGGAGCTTGGAGCTTAAGGCGGGTTGCATAACTTCTAACCCTAACTCCATTATCTCTTGTTATGATCTTGTTTACATGTTAGTAGTTTAGTTCTTGCCTAGCTTCATGTTTGGTCGATCCTTGTGATCTAGGGTTTGTAGTCAAGCAACACTCCTTTCTCTCCTTGGTCTAGAGGAGTGAGCTTAAGCCTCTAGCACCATGAGAAACACCCCTCTTTCTTGGCCGATTGAGGTGAGCTTGTGTTCTAGTTGCTTGAGCAACACTCTCCTCTCACCGTGGACTAGAAGGGTGAGCTCGGTTGGTTTTTGTGTTGCCCGATGGGTGATAGGTGGTGTGCAATACTCCTCTTTCTTAGTTGATTGAGGTGAGCCGTCTCCTTGACCCTCTAGGGTTTGGTGCACCTTGTGTTTGAGGAGGAAGATGGCCTTGTTGGGCGACACATTTGCTCTTGTGTCGGGCGATATGCCCTGCTTTTGTGATGGACGTCACACCCTTTCTCTTGGCTTTGTGTCGGCCGTCAGGCCTTGACTAAGTTGTTGCACATTTTGTGGAGGAGTTCCCTCTCTCTCTCTTGGATGTTGGGCTTGGTGGGCTGACCTGGCCGAGATGTTAGCCCCTGTGACGGGCGTTGCCTTGTGGTTGTGACGGGTGGCTCTCTCTGTTGTGTCAGCCGATAACTCCATGTGAGACGGGCGTTGCCCGATATGTGAGGAGTGCCCGACACCCTACCCCTGTCGCGCGACACTCCCCCTTGTAGCGCTGTGTTGCACGCTGGTTGCCTTGGTGGCAACACATCGTTGCTGCTTGCTTATATCTACCTTTATGTGTTGATCCTTGGGTGAGGGCAGGTTGTCGATACACCTCTTTTAGTGAGGGTTTTGGTATCTTTTGTGAGGAATCCTTGTATTATGAAAACATCCTAGCGGTATATGCCTTTTTATAACGATGGTGACTCCTTATATAGATGATGATGCACGTTATCATAAGCTTGATCATTTATCTTAGCCTGGTGACTATCTATTAATGCTAAGAATGATAGTGGTGGTGGTAATAACGTTTGTCCTTGTATATCTAAACATGACCTTATGCATGATTCCTTTGAATATCTATGTAATGCTGAGGCAAGGATAAGTACATAAATAGTTGTTTTATGATGTGCTTTATGCACTTGATCACCAAATAATGTAAGATTGATAAGTATAGCATCTTGAATGTCATCTCATGATAGTAAGCATAATCCTTGTGTTGAAACTATGATTATTGTATACCCTAACCATGCAGGTGATGCTTAGCCATGAAAAGGCTATGAGATATATATGATGAGTAACATTGCTTTGATAAGTTACTCTTGTTAATGAGATCATATGTATGATGTGTTGGATTGCTATCCCATATTGATGATGTAAGCCTTGAGAGGCAGTGGCAATACATGATGAGGGATTGAGATCCCATGATATGTGATGATCCTTGAGATGGATCTGGATGGTTGGCAAGAGGCCAAGTGATAACATGTGATGTTGGATCCTTGAGATGGATCAGGTTGATGTGATTACAATAATAACATAATGTTGGGTTTTATGTTGTTTACTCTGTTATAGTTTGCACGTTATACAACTTGGTTGAATCTTGCAATCCATCTAAAAGATACTAAATAATCACAGTGGAATATATCATGTAGTTGCCCTAGGCATAGATCCATCATCGTCAGAAATTGGTGATGGTGAAACGGGTTCTCCTGCGGGATTAACCCGGAGCGCATATTGTTGTATATGCGAGGTTGCTCCTAGCCTAAAGTGAGGAGGTAAGAGTGCAACTTCGGTTGTAGACTCCAAGGTGCGGATTCATGCTCGTAGCCCATATATGTGAAGAGCATGGTGAACAGGCCCATGGCTCAGGATATGTGATATGAGGAGCATGAATGCGTTCATGGCTCAAAGCACGGTGAACAGGCCCATGGCTCAGTTTCACTAGCGCCGATACCTATACCGAGGCAGGCTAGGAAGAGGGTAGCCTGACCATGTGGCTAAGACCACTTCAGCATGAGACTGCGGTCCTGCTTTTGTTGTACTCGTGCACTGACCACGAGGTGGGAGTTCGTGGAGGCCGGCTCTTCCATGAGACCTTGTATGGCACCAGCTCCGGGTTTCGCAGCCGTCAGTTGGATTTGAATGGTACGGTTCACTTCCTCAGGGCATAATGAAATACGTAATTCAACCATATAGTAATTACTAAGGCAAAATACGAAACATTGGTTGAGGCCTTGCTTGTGTAGTTAATCTTGTTATATCTTGAGGTTACTTCTATATTCCTCAAGTTACATGGCAATATATATATTATCTTGTCAATCATGTTCCATTGAGAGATACTTGGTTATATGTCTTGTCGGTAAGAATAGCTTTGCTTTATATAAATTGTTCTTGTTATACCTGTTATCAGATATATGTTGTTATAGCTTTATCTTCTTGAGGTTCTGTAGTTGCGGTGGGGAGTTATGTTTCCTGCTGGGACAATGTTCAATTGCCTCACTCCGCTGGTTTACACCCTTTTTAGGTAGCTGAGCTAGACATGGTGGTGGTCGTGGTGTTACGGCCGAGCAGCTAGACGAGCAGTAGAAGGCAAGCGATGGACATACTACTATTTTGGATGTTTTGAGATAGAGTCTAGAGTCATCCCTGTACTCTTAGGTCCTTGGCGATGTCTTGACGTTGTTTCATGATGTACAGTGTTAGATGTTTTTGTATATCCTACTGTTGGCCGGATGCGGGCCTCTATATGTATGAATAGGTGATGAACTCACGATATGACAGGACAGTTGTTACCCTAAGTTGTGAACATGTATCTAGGCTTGAATGAATGTATATAACCTATTTTCTTGCAGGATGAGGACTGGAATGTAATAGTTTCTCAGTTTATCAGCTTTCCGCAAATGGTTTTAATTAACCCGTGTTTTTGGTAATCTGTGGTTATGGTGATTTCCGCACGTTTTCACGTAACACCTCACTGTCTGTGTGATAGTGGGATGTGTTGCCACACTCTGTAGGGTCATATATATTGCCCTCTCTCTCTAAAGGGCCTTCATCATTCAAATCTCTACATCATAGATCCATACCTGGAAAGTATTATCTCCATCATCATCTAGCATCCCCATGTATCAATATTTCCTCATCCAGTCATTCCCTCCATCAAGACAAAATCCAAATTCAAGTCATCACCGTTCTAGCAACACCAAGATCAACAACCTCATGCTAGTCTTTTCCATGATGGAAGTCATGTTAAACATTTGTGCCATCTTCTTCTCCAAGTAATATGTCACCTCCACCATCCAGTCTGTCATCCCCATTTATGGTGTAAGTCATCTCTACCACTTGGATCTTCATCTCCATTATTTGGATCATCATATATGGTGGAAGTCATCACCACCACCTGACTCACTATCTATGGTGGAATTTGTCACCACCTAGATCATCTTTTTCCCTCTGGATTGTCGTCTTCATCATCCAGACCATCATCTCTATTTATCCTACCTTGGATTCACATATATGAGGCTTATTTCTAGAAGACAAGTCATCAAAGAAGTTAGGGTGGAGTGTTTCTAACATTTAAATGGGAAAGTATATCTCGGCAACACAAAACATGTCATGTACCAGTATCACAACATGTATCTTCCACAATCAGCACACCATGTATCTTCATTGGGTAGCACAATGTTTCATCCAAGCAACAATGTTACACATCATGTCTTAAATCAACACAACATGTTGATGGTAGTTTGATCCATGCCTACACAGTGTGTCAGTAATCAACGTAATGAGTCAGCAAAATTAGAATTCACACTTACAGGATGTGTCATCAATCAAAATTATGCGAGGGTTCCAGTCTATCACCTTTGAACAAAAGAGTTACACATCATGTCTTTCACCAACACAATGTGTCACCATTAGGGTTTGCAAATTAATTAGCAGTGGAAGAATCTTTAAAGGTCATATTCCATATCAATTCACCAGGCATCTTTGAATCGTAGATCATAAGCTCTATAAGGAAAAGATATATCTTCGTTGAATTTGTTCTTTGACATATGGGTAGGAAAAATATCCATTTTGGGTCAAAAGAAGACCCATTTCCTTTCTTATCTTAATCTTGTAATCATCTGAAATACTACATCAAATATAGTTATTGGTTCTACTACTACAACTTCCTCTCCAAATTGACCTCTTTGAAGCACCACAATGTCTCCCAAGAATAAGATTAACCTCCCTCATGTGCAAGCATTCATCCCTTTCAAGCACAACATCAATCTTTCTTAAGCGTGAGGTAAAGCTCTCTCAAGTTTGTTGAGTAGTCCAACACACAACTTCTCTATGCATATCAGACTAATCCTTTTCCACTCATTTATTTCCTCTCTACCCCATGTCCCCTAATGTCACAGTGGTGTTTCTTTTGTCTTTTTCCACCACAACTACTTTTTTTGTGTCTTCATGATTGGTGTGTGAAGGAGATATAGAGGAGATGAGAAGAGTAGGATGAGGAGAGGAATTCAGAGATCAGAAAAGGAATGAGGAAGAATAGTATTGCCTACATATGGAGCTTTTTGTACTCAATTTGTTGTGCTTGTCTCTTGATCTAGTTCGAGGTAAATGTACATCCTTGACATTTCGATTCTGAGTTGTTAAGCATGTATTTGTCATTTGAAATCATTTTTCTCACATCGTCAATTGAAGAACATGACTCCTCTGATCAATTACTTGTCATTGGTGATCTATACCAAGATAATATATGTATTCATCGGGCAAGTCTTGGTCATTTTATTCTGGAAACACTTCAATCTTCTAGTATTGGAGAATCTTGGATTATTTTCACATTTAGTTGTGTGCCCATCTAGTACACCTATCTTTTGCAAAAGATCATTCAGTCAGCTATGTCATATATGTTTCGTTGTTATTCGTCCATGCCTTGTAATAAATGTTAATGTTTGTCTGTGCCATGTCCAATGTGTTGATGGTTGTCTCTTCCAAGCAAATTGATGTTCATATGTGTCCTATCAAGCATGTTAACCATCAAGAGTACCACACAGTGGTATTCTCCTGGAAACTAGTTCAATGATGGTGTCAACTGAGTTAGTGACTCATATGATCGTCACATATTCCTTTAGCATACTCCAAAATATAACCTCCAATCTAGTCAAATCTCAAGATGTTTCAGACATTTAGTGTCTATCAATATCACGGGTAGCTTCAAAGTCAAAAGATATTTAAGTGTGGGGAGTGCACATGACGTGTTAAGTTAGGGGATTTTATGTTTTAGTCATTTTTTCTATGGCTTTTTCCTATCTCTCATTCAAGTTGGGCATGTGATTCTCCCATGTGTCTACTTTGAGGGAGTGCTAGAAGTATAAGCTATATCATATATGGATCAGAGTCTATAGACCCATATAGAGTCTAGTCAAGTCTAGTCAGGTCTAGATATCTTTGAACTCATGTCCACATTCTCATATATAAAGGATAGGGGTCTCTCTTGTATCTTAGAGATTTTAATAACATTATGAATATATCTTGTATCCAATATATACAATAATATGCAGTCTTCCACTCAAGTGGATCTAGCATCATCAAATTTTTAAAATAAAAAATGTCAATATTTTGATATTTTGTACATGGAGTCTGGGGCGTCAAGACATATGACTCATAATGATACATTCCTTACATCATGCTTTCATGCTACTCATATGGCCCATGTTTGCATTGTAATGAAGAATCTTTGTCCATTAAGCATATTGGGACTCTCAACAATAAAGTAAAAAAAATCATTGTCTTTTGTTCTACAAATACTAGATCTTACGACTGATTTGTTTTTTATATGATCAATATGTGATTTGGGTTACAAAGTGGAGTTTGATATCTCTTTATGTATAGTGCATGATTTGGGTAGTAAGGATATTATTGGTGGATCACATCTAAGGGGATATTTATATCAGGTTGATCAACTATCTGCTCCATATATCCTTCAACTATTTAAGAAACTACTATCTAGTTTTCCCGTGGCATTGATGTCTGGGCCACATGTCAAAGTTGCAAAATTTTCAAATCTTGAATGAAGTCCTTGTATTATTTGCAAATTACAAACACAATTACAACTACCTTTTTTTAAAAGTATTAAGTAACTCATCTTCCATAGTTGATTTTGAGCATTGTGATATTTGGGGACTAGCACCAACTAATTCTCTCAATGGTATTTTATCTACATAACTTTTGTTGATGTATATTCAAAGTATACATTGATATATTTAATGAAGAATCACTTAGAGTTTCTCTCAATATACTCCACTTTTACCAATTGGGTTTATACCCAATATCATAAGTGTATCAAGATTCTACATATGATAATGCATGCGAATATACATCTTCATTCATGTGTTGCATGCTACAGGACCAATGCCATTCATTGGTAGGCCTCTTTCCCACACACTCATCAACATGGTGTGATAGAGAGGAAGAATCATCACATCCTTGAAATAGTTAGATCTTTTCTTTTTTATGCTTTGGCTCCAAAATTATATTGGGTAGAGGCTGTTGTTGCAACTGTCAATGTTATCAATATGATGCATACTCATTTTTTGAGTGGAATTTCTCCCGTGGAGAGTGTTTTTTTGCTCAAACTCCGGATTACCCCTTTTTGAGCATTTTTGGGTCCATATTTTCATTCTTCTTCCTGGACACGAGAGAGAAAAGTTATCACCCAAGTTAGTTCATTGTGTTTTTGTTTATTATACTTCGGGATACAAGGGATATCATCATTAGCAGTGCAAAAAGGGATAGCACCCTCCTGAAAGACATACATTTATATCTATACATGTATCATAGATTGAATATGTTCCTTATTTTCTCTTGAGTCTCATGATTTACAAACTTTTATCTATAGATGGTCTTATTCAAACACCATTTAATGACATTCCATTTTCAGTTAGTTCAGATGAGTTGGTGCATGAATGAGTAACAATGCATTAAAATCATGAAAAGTTTACAACCACGAGTTTGAATTCTGTATAAAAACCTAATGAGGTGTTCTCACCTATTGACATCTATTCTTTTGAGACACCTTTTCCATACTGTTAATCATGTTATTATTACCAAACATACATATCTCCTTCCTGCTCCTACTCAACTAATACTTTGGGTCTGAGGTGATCTACACACATTAGAGGAACCACACAAAGGTATGGATATGGTGATGCTAGTGAGACTTCTGGTCATATTAGTGTTGAGTTTGTGGCTTTTATGAATGCTTTGTATGCAGAAAGTGAGCCATATGCCCATCAACAAGCAGCAAGTTAGCCAAAATGGCAAATGACCACATCTAAGGAGTTTTAAGGTTTTGAGTAGACAAGTACATGAGAGGTTGTTCCTTTGTCCTCTTCAATAAAACCAAAATGGATATATAAAATCAAGCGGCGTCTAGGTGAAGAAGTTGTCAAATATAATGATCGTCTTGTTTCTCGAGAATTTTGACAAGATCATGACATAGATTATGAATAAACTTTTGTTGATGTTACTCATATGACTATAATTTGCTCTCTTTTAGTTTTTGTAGCTTTTCACAGGTGGCATCTTTTTCAGATGGATGTAAATTATGCTTTTCTACATGGTGAGCTTCTAGATCAATATACATGCAACCTCCACTGGATCTAATAATTCCTCCATGACATGTCAGTCATCTTTGAAGAACCATCTATAGGCTTAAGTTGGATCCTAGAGTATGATTTCCATGCTTTCATCAATATGTGAAACTAGCAGGTTATATGCGGACTAATCATGACCACTCAATATTTGTTAGAAGGTCGATAGGAGGTTTTGTCATTCTTCTTCTCTGTGTTGATGACATGATGATAAGTGGAGATCACACTATTGGTATTACTAAGCTACATAAGTTCTTGGAAAGACATTTTCAAATGAAAGATCTACGAGGTCTTCGTTATTTCTTGGGTCTTGAGATTCAAGAAAATCATTCTGGTATTTTTATATTTCAACAAAAGTATGTATCTAAAATTACTTGTAGGGAAACCAATTAAGATGATAGGGCATTTGAGACACCACTAGGCCGTATAGAAAGCCTACTCCTAATGATACAACACCTCTAGTGGATGGTAACTGATATAAGTAATTGGTTGGTCAACTCATCTGCATGTCAATCACTAGACTTGATATTTCTTATGCAGTGAGCATTGTTAGTCAGATCATGAGTGCTCCTTGTCAATCTCGTTATATTGTTATTTTGTGAATTTTACTTTATGTTAAAGGAAAGATACAAAGATTACTTATGATGTTTAGAACTTAAGATCACACTCTAAGAGCATATTTAGATGTAAGTTAGACTAGATGCCCACCCATCAGACACTCTAGGACAAGTTTATGTACATTTTTAGGACCATCACTAATTCCTAGATGTTGTAGAAAGTAAGACATCTCTGCAAGATCTAGTGGTGAGACAGAAAATAAAGATATTTATGAAACAACAACTGATATCATCCACTTGAGATCGCTTCTTTTGAAAATGGAATGATACCACTAGTCTGTGATAATAGAAGTGTCATTTACATTGCGATAAATCCAGTGTTTTATGATAGAATAACGGACATTGAAGTGGAAGTTTCTAACTAATGTCATCTCTTTACCTCGTATATCTTCGACATATCATATTGCTGACTTTTTATAAAGTTACTTCCTTCACCTAGACATAACATTCTCATTTTCTATTTAAGGTGTTTCATCCATCATAAAGTTGTAGGCAAGTGTTAGTTTTTATTTTGTAGAATGTCAATATTAACTAATTATCAATCAATCCAGTAATTTCTTAATAAATTATCAATTAATCAATTGATAGACTTTTATTTGTATCACACATTTGTTGTCAGGGGCGGAACCAAGGGGGGGGCGGGCAGGGGCTATGGCCCCCCCAAAAAAAATAAAAAAATAAAAAAATAAATATACATATATTTGTAACTTATATTTATAATATATATCATGTATGATGCATAAAATATATAAATGTGGAAGTAGTGTATTGGTTAGCAGATGCACTCATCTACTAAAGGTTATGAGTTCAATTCTTGGTGTGCGCATTATACATTTTTTTGGCAATAAATGCAGAATACAATTACTATTAATACAATGTTTCACATATAAAGATACAAAACTGAACATGGTGTAGTGGTTGATATGTTATTTGATACACCAAAGGTCATGAGTTCAAACCTTACAATGAATAATTAGTTTTTGGCCCCCCCCCCAACATATGGGTTCTGGTTCCGCCATTATTTGTTGTATTTGTTATTTCTCTCATGTCTCTTTGATTTTGTCATTCCCTCTCAAAACATAAGGTCTCCCCCCTTATATAAAGGAACATACTCCTTATAGCACATGTCATGGAATGTATTTATCTTTTAAGTTTCAGGGTGAATTGTGGGGACTTTACAATGACCCCCGGCCCCTGTACGCTTTATTGATTCAAGTAAAACGGAATGCAGCTACACCTTGCTTGGTTCTTCACCTTCCCTTTCGCTTTTTGTCGTTTTTGTTGGATTCATCTCAATTTGAAAGCTACCTCTGGGTACAGATAAACCCGTTTTCGCATCTTGAAAACAGTGGCGGGGGGGGGCACCACGTGGTGTGCTTTCTTCCTTTTTGACCTTTTGAGTGAAAAGTAAACCCCTTGAGAATGGTATTCACGTTTTCTTTAGAATAAGTTTGGCAAGGCAAGGGTACCTCTGGCTGCAGGTGGAGCCTGGCGTCTTGTTCTGAATGATAATCTGGAAGTACTGTATTGACTAGATGCGCACTTGCTATAATGCTTCCACGGTTGTGAGTCTTTCGTTGTGCGTGAGCGACGGCGCGACGACCGGCGACCGATGCGGTACTGAGTCGATGCTCGCTCGGGGTTAATGACGAAGTGGGGCTTCGCTTCACCTCTGCGGCAGCGACCCACGGTTGACGGACTTCTGACGCAGACTGGAGAGGGACCGATATGCTTGTCAATTGTGTTCGCCACTTGGTCGGCGCGCGCAAGTCCATACAAGGTGTCCTATCCTGACTCCCCGTTCGAGCGTTTTCTTCTTTTCCATGGGAACAACTCACCCCCATTATCTCTACCTACTAGCCACTGTATGCAGTTGACCACTAGGTTAAGGACGATCGATTGATCTGTCTCTTCCACTTCCCGCTACGTACGCACTACCGTACTCTTTATCGTCTAGATTCCGGTCGTGATACATCCATTCTGATCGTTTGGGAATCCTTCGGTGTGGCGGTTGGATTGTACGCCCAAGGCACCTGCCCAAACTCTCACCCTTTGGATCAACTTTGGATATATACATATAATGCTACACTTGAAAACGCGTCCAGTGTGGACATTAAAACACAGCACGACAGAAATGGCTGGTTAGACTGAAAGATCACAAATTAATGAGGCGACTCAGGTTTGAGCTCCTGAAACCAACCTTATGGAGATTGTGCTGCTCTTGATGAAGATAGCTCATCCCTTGTTGTTTCTGAAGAAAGTTCGCGATATGGAAAGTATTTCTTTCACAAGTGTGCCCACAAACAATGACCAAATACTCACTATGAAATTAATGTGTAGTTGGTTGCTTGGCGTTTGCAGTAAATAATGGAATAAAGACCGTCAGTGTTCGGAAAAATGCCAGCCAAAATGTTTACGAACCCATGATACACTTACCAGCTAGGTACAGGGACAATAAGTTAACTAATCTGATATCTTAAACCCCAAGTCTTATTCTGTAAGTTATGTTTTAACCATGACAAATCAAGTGCTAGGCAATGGGATGAAGATTGGACAACTTCTATTAAATATAAATCTCATAGGCCGGGAACTAGTCCAGCATTTGAATGCTCTGTATTTCGTTAATATAAATTGGAACGATACATGGTATCGAATCGTACAAAAGATTTTGCATATCACTTGTTCATGCAAGTTCCATGCCCAATAAATGTACTTGTAGGATATACATAAAGTATACTTTTTATGTCACTGTTAGATTCACATACTACCGGTCTATTGATATGAGATCCATTTACATGATAATTGTTCTATTGAAGAGTTAGTGTGATTTTTGACAAAAATTTCATTGCATAAATTAGATGATTAGCGTGCAACGCTATACTAATCAGCGAACATACAACACGCTACATGGTTGTGATCAGGTCAAGACATCAAAATGCACCAGAAGTGCCCATGATACCAAGAGCCCAAGAGTAGTAATTAAAAAGGATGAAGAAGAGAAAAACAGATGTTCAGAAGTAATAAAGGGGGGAGGCACCCGGCAATAGGCACTATATATATTTTTTTAGGTCTAACTTGTCCGTCTTCTATTAATCATTCAAATCCTTTACAGCATGACTGATTACAGAAGATGGAAAAGAAGAGATGGTACTAAACATAGAGCTACTCGAGACAGCCCTCCGGGCTAACATATGCGCTAAACCATTAGCCTGCCTCTTACAGAAACTAAACGTTACACTAGAAAAAGAAGAGCATAAGAGAGAAATATTATCTAGATATGTCCCCAGTAGATCCTTGCGCCTGTATGCTGTTTTGAGAAGGTTAATCACTGCCTCCGAATCCGATTCCACCATGAGTCTGTTGATGCCCATTTCTTTTGATCGTCGTATTCCCTCACAGATGGCCCAAGCTTCCGCACAGCGCGCGTCTAGCAGGGAAGGTTTCCTCAGACCAGTGATCCTCTGTACCTGTCCATTACTATTCCTCCATATCATGCCTGCCCCGTCAAAGTTCTGTATGCCCACCACCGCATCACAGTTAAGTTTTGTGGATTCATGTGGCGGGGGTATCCATCTGCCCAGAGGTGCTGCCGCTGGTATCTGTCGTTTGGTTTCAGCTCTGACTTCCCGATGAGATCTGATCAGCTGCAATAGAGTTCGCTGGATTATATGGGGCGGCCGAGTCTTGTTGTCAAAGATGATCTTGTTCCTCCTTGTCCAGATAGTCCACAGAGCTGCTATCATTTCCTCGTCTTTCTCTTCTGCTCTTGTCCATGTCAGTGCTAGAATTGCGTCTGCTGCTTTTGCCCCTCGTACCTCCATTACCTTGGCTTGTTGTTCTGAAGAACATTCTCCCCAAACCACTCAAGTGTTTAGGCATCTAAGAAGAAGGTGACTTGCGTCTTCCTTTTCCAGATGACAGAGGTTGCAAATACCTGTCTCGTGGCAGCGTCAATCAAAGAGACATCCAAGTGTGGCCAGTGCCCCCGTCGAGCAGCGCCACAGGAAGTGGGTTGCCTTCGGGATGAGGCCCCTTTTCCATATAGCTCTCCATATTGTGTTGCATCCTCCATTGAGTCCCTCATTTGCTTTCATCACTGGCTTGCATGCTAGCTAGTAGGCAGACCGGACAGAGTATTCCCCATTTCTTCTCGGCTTCCAGAAGATAACATCTTCTTCGCTTGACTCGCCTAATGGCACAACCAACACTCTGTTGGCAATCTCCGGTGTGAAAACCTCCTCTACTCGGTCGCTGTCCCATGACATGGTGGCCGGATCGATGAGTTGATGCACCCATTGGACGGACGGGCTCGAGACACCATAGATGGCCTCTAGGCTTCCGTTGATATTTGGTATCTAGTGATCTATCCAAATATTGATATTTGACCCATCTCCTATTCTCCATTGCAAGCCTTCCAAGATAAAACTCTTTGAGTTCCAGATGCTACGCCATGTGAAGCTTGGGTTATAACCCCTCCTCGCCCTTAGCACGGTCTTAGATGGAAAGTATCTGGCCTTGAGAACCTTGTAAACCAGCGTGTCCCGTCTATGAAATAGTCTCCACACTTGCTTGGCCAACAACGCCTGGTTGAAGCTATGTAAGTTCCTGAAACCCATCACTCCTTGACTTTTTGGCTTGCATAGGTTTTCCCAGCTGACCCATACAATTTTTCTTTCAGTTCCTTTAGCTCCCCACCAAAATCTAGATATGGTGCTATTGATGGCATCTAGTAGATATGATGGAAGTTGAAATATACTCATAATGTAAGACGAGATAGCTTGTGCCACTGCTTTGATAAGGACTTCCTTCCCCGCCTTGGACAATAGCTTCTCTTTCCAACCTTGCAGCTTCCTCCAAACTCTTTCCTGGATGTATGCGAACACTTGTTTTTTGACCTCCCCACCGCCATTGGTAGCCCCAAATACTTCCCATGTCTGTCCACCTCCTTCATCTGGAGTAGTCTGACAAGTTCCTCCCTCTTCTCTCTGTAAACTCCTTTGCTAAACACCACTTCAGTCTTGGATAAATTGATTTTCTGTCCGGATGCTCGTTCATATTTACTGATGATGTCAGCTATTTTCAGGCATTCATCTTTAGTGGCCCTAGTAAAGAGGATGGAATCATCTGCAAAGAAAAGGTGGGATATACTTGGACTGTTCCTACTAGCTCTAATACCATGGATCATATTTTATTGTGAGGCTAAAAGAAGCGAAGTAGAAAAAGCTTCAGTGCATAAAATAAAGAGGTAAGGGGAAAGAGGATCTCCTTGACGCAGTCCTCTAGACGGTTGAGTCTTCCTGGTACACTCTCCATTTATAACAAAAGAGTGAGATACCGTAGACATACAATCCAAGGTATTTTTCCTCCACCTTTCACCAAAGCCCATTTTTCCTGAATGTGATCCACGAAACTCCATTCGACCCTGTCATATGCTTTTGACATGTCCAACTTCAAGGCGATCTGTCCCTTTTTTTGTTTCCTTTGCTCCCTTTCATGGTATGAAAATTTTCATAGGCGATGAGAGCATTATCAGTGATGAGTCTACCAGGAATGAAGGCGCTTTGCTGTTCAGTGACGATTTTATCCATTAGAGGTTTCAGTATATTGGCAACAACTTTAGAAGCGATTTTATAGATGACATTGCATAAGCTTATAGGCCTGTATTCTCCAATCTCAGTAGGTTTATGAACCTTGGGGATCATCACCAACAGTGTGGAGTTAATATCAAAAATGCTTTTATCAGATTTCCACAAGCCCTTAATATAGTTTGCAACATCCTCCCCAACAATGTACCAGAACTTCTGGAAAAACATTGATTTCATCCCATCCGTCCCCAAAGCTTTGTTTGGGTGCATGCTTTCGATAGCTACTAGGATTTCAGAAGTCTCAATCTCCCTCTCTAGTGCTTCCTTTTCCACCGCATCAATTTTTCCCGTAATTCCTTGCGTTGCTTCCTGCCACCCCGATGGGTTAGAGGTCCGAAAAAGTTCTTGGAA
Organism: Alisma plantago-aquatica; assembly: GCA_963693085.1. Taxonomy (NCBI): domain Eukaryota; kingdom Viridiplantae; phylum Streptophyta; class Magnoliopsida; order Alismatales; family Alismataceae; genus Alisma; species Alisma plantago-aquatica. Next base: position 468,417,312 of record OY856413.1, read on the forward strand.
GAAACCTGTGATGATCTTCTCAATATCTTCCGGGATGGTCATCCACTGCCCCTCTGCATTTTTAAGACCTTCAATATTGTTTCTTTTCCTCCTTTGGGACACTTTGTGGTGGAAATAAGATGTATTTCTATCCCCATATTTCATCTCATTTACACGGGCTCTAGCATGTCAGATTGCTTCATCTCGTCTATGCCACTTCTATAATTCACCTACCAGAAAAGTGCATATGTCGATGTTTTCCCTGTCCGGTGGTAGTAGTTGCGCCTCCCCCAACTGTGCTTCCACCTCTCTAATCCTTCTTTTCATTTCACCGAACTTGTCAGAAGCCCAAGCCTTTAGTTTGTTGCCACAGAAGTCTATCTTTTCCTCCAGCTTCAAAGCATGTCTATCTTCCCAAACTTATTTAACAATTTGCTCACATCTTTTATCTTCTACCCACATGGGTTCAAAAAAGAAATATTGCTTCCTTCTCCTTCTGTGGTTCCCTCTCTTCTCAGAATTGATGATTATAGGGAAATGGTCAGATTCAACTCTTGTAAGGTGAATCACTCTTGCTTGTTGAAATTTGGCCATCCAGGATAGGCATGCTAAACCTCTGTCTAATCTTTCACGGATGAGAGTCTCTGGTGATAATCCCCTCTGCCAAGTGAACATGTTGCCGATGTACCCCATATCCATGAGATCACAGTCGTCAATCACATCTCGAAAGTCCTGAATAAACCTCATCGGTTTTAGAGGGCCCCCTGCTTCTCAGAATTTGATGTAATCTCGTTGAAATCACCAAAAAACATTGTGCAGTATAGATAGATAATCATACTACATTATAGGTGTACCTACACTAGTCAAAGATGAAATGCATCATAAATTAAATTAATATGAACAAAATAAGTATGTATAAAAACCTATGTACGGTTTAATATTTGAGATATTGAACATGTACCAATTATTCTACTTTTCAAACAAAGTCCTTTTCAGTGAAACCATTATTTGTTCCCAAAAATTATCAACCAGATGGATGCCAATCACACTCATCGTGAACTCACATAATATGGCATAGAAAGATTCAACAAAGGAGAGTGGATGAGTCCCCTCCAGCCAACTCAGAACATGCACCCTTTGAATGAACCTAATATTCTCAAGACTGGCGCCAATATATCTCAAATAACCTTAAAAAAAGTAAGATCTAAAACTCCTAAACCCAATTTGTTGATCATAAGAATGTGTCTGGAAAAAAACAAGATCAAAAACTCCTAGATGTACAATCGGTTCACTATCCTACACCTAAAAAAGGTTATACTGAACAATAATAATTTATTTTTATGCTAATGCAAATGAGAACATCTGGTAATAAAATTATGAGCATGTAAAATTCATATACCACACAATCCTTCCTCCGATACTATTGCATTATCATTACTTGAAATTGTTTGAGTTGTTAATCAATGTTTCAGATATGTAATAGTAACGTCTGTGTCCTTGACAACTAGAAATCTTGAAGTGCATCTCAAAATAAATGACTTTGCGTACAACAAATAGATGTCATATGATTTTTCACCAGTTAGCATGAAATGGTTGTAAGTTAACTTATGACCGCCAAATAAAGAAAGGTGTTTACGTGTGGGACAAAAATTGTTAGGAGCCCACATGTGACAATTGGGAAGGTCGATAAACATGGATGACCATCCATCTATCCTTCAAATGACTTCAATTGTTGCTACGTGGGTATGCAAATAAGTATGTTTGTTGCAACGGGACTTATAACTTCAAAAGTGATCACATAATAGATGAAGTTTTGAATGAATGATTTAACACTTTTAAGACATATACATGACTATTTTTTGCCTATTCCTGTGTATTTTTAAATAAATAAATATTTAAATTAGTGTTCATTCCTAGGATACTCAACAATCATGTGCCTAATACCTAGTGGACTTACCACTCAGTGAGATGCAAAGAAAGTGGTTGTATATGATGAAGTGGATTTTAATATATTAATTTCTCAATTTACTTTTGTATATTTTATTGTACTCAATATTCCTAGTTCAACCCTACTTCTTCAATAAATAAAATATAAGATCTTTCGTGACTCTCTATTTGGAGTAGTAAGGACTAAGGAGTAATGGTATGATTTGAGGTATTTTAGTGACATATTTGAAGAAAATTCAAATAATAAGAATATTTTTGGTATATATATTTACTTTAATGCCTTGTTGACCAACTCAAGGATCTCAAGAACAATATGATAATTTTTAAAAGTTGGAAATATATAATATGAATTATGGCTTGAGTAATCTTCTTGGAAGAAACATAGTAATTAATGTTAAGGAAATGCCTCTTCAAGAAAGAGTTTGGTAGCAATTTTTTTTTGGTGAAGCAAATTTACTATGGTCTCTTTTTATTTAAAAAATATATTTTTTCAGAATGAAGCTATGCCTGAAATCTAGTTGCATTTAGAGTTTTCATTTATGTGTTATCAGTTTTTAAAGAGAGGAAACTAGACAGAAGTTGTCTTGGTATTTGACAATTTTATTAAATTGGGACATTTAAGACCTTGTAAAATAACACTAAAAGAAGAAATATATTATATAGTCAAAGTGTAGATTTATTTTTCATTAGTAGTGGAAGACTATTTTTGAATAAAGATAGATGCATGCCAATCGATATTAGAGCTTGCACACTCCCCTATGCATTAACTAAATCATATTTCTTATAACTTAAGCTAAGAAAGACCTAAAATATACAATGGTGAAAGTGATATATTGAATATTGAGCATAAAGGGTCCTGGATAGTAATCACCTGTTCTCTATGTAGATATGATGGATGAGGTTCCCCACTCTACCTAGACTTTGTAGTTCTAGAAATGGACCTAAAGGTTTCTCTATTGACACCCTAGAGAGTCTTTCCACTGAGGATTACCTTAAGCCACCCGTGCAGAACGAGTAGGGTGACTTCCCATGATTTTTTCACTCTAGTAATATATCTTAACTTGAGCCTTGTAATCCCTATTGTGGGTAGACTTAGATGGGAAAATTAAAATTCAACTTAATTCATTAAATTTGTCAAAAGTTGTAAGTTTTCCATGATCTGACTTTTTGACTTGAAAATCCATTATGAGAATGGTAGGTACTCTTTGAATAATGTAACCATACCGGCTCTATTATGATTGTTTATTCCAAGTGAGAGAACCTATACGTAATCTCTTGTAGTTAAAAGATCCCTATTGTCTATAATTCCTTTCAAGTAAATTCAACTTTCTAAATTTTGAGAGATATTAGACCTTGACCATATCTTAATACCGACTGGATATTGACGACTAAAAATTGATATGTTCATTCCTTATGGCTACTTAGTTCATCTTTAAGAGGAGATAATGAAATCATGAAAGTTGAATACTCCAAAAATTTTGAGCTTTGGTAGAATGATGATATGAATTGATTGATCCTTCCATATTCTTTGAGATAAATGGATAACCATGATTCTATACCATATTCTCTTTTTTATTATTTTAATGGTATGGGTGTGCACATGACAATAAAATATTTTCAAAGGAAGTTTTGGAAATGGGGTCGTCAGATTGAGGACCCCCAGACCTAAACCACATCCATGTTTGGTTTATTTGGAAATAAGAAAAGTTGAATACTTATTGCCATTTAAATTCTCTGATCCAAAACTCAATGCTTGGAATATTTTTTAATCTCAAACCTTAACACGATGATAATGTTGAGGATAGTAATCTTGAATATATGCATAAGGTTTAGTTTCTACGCATACCTAGATATTGATCATTCATTAACCTCAAATATCCTTGAAGATGAAATTTATGTCGATATCTTAAAATATTGCTAGATTGTTGTTTATGGATGAATGATCAAATCAAGGGTCTAAATAGGAATCAAAACCCTAACCTTATACATTTAGACCATGATATTTCATACAACATCTTGATCTTTGATCTACTTTTTACTCGATCAAGATCTGATTTGAAACATGAGTCTACACTTTAATCAGAGAACTTTATCTCATCAATCTGCAATTTCATCATCTAATGTTTGATCTATGACCCTAGTATCAGAGCTGAATTCTTGTTGAAATTTAAACCTCAAATGTCTTTTGGACGAGAATAATGTTGATGATGGTGTCAACCTTTAGTAAGTCTTGATACCCTAACCTTGAACATTTGACCAATGAAATTTTATCGTGACCCTCAATTATGATCATACTTGTAATTGATGTGACTTGCATCAGACTTACACTAGAAGTCAATTAGCTATGATCTTTTGACATTAAACTAATCAATGCAATAGTAGGAGTGATTATTTTTACTACATCATGGCTATAACGCTGAGTATGGAAGAGAATATGACATGGAATATATAGTCCCATTCCTTTGAGGTTATTTCAAATTTTGAGGAAAAATTGTTTTTAAAGAGGGAAGGATGTGGTAAAGTGGATTTTCACATATTAATTTGTCAATTTAAATTTTTACCTTATTTTATACTCATTATTCCTTATTTGGACCCCAATTTTGAATAAATAATGAGATCAATGTTGACTCTTTATTTGGACAAAAAAGGTATAAGAATGAGTTGGTAAATTTATATTGACTTATTGTCTTGTTGACCAATTCAAGGATTTTGGAATCAATAACACAATTTTCAAGAAGTTGAAAAGACATAGCATCACTTATGTGCTTCCGTAAGATTCTTTGTTGAGAAACAAAAAGATTTTATTCATCTTGCACTCTTGATATAGGCAACAAATTAGGGTTTACTCTAATGATGCATGATTGCTATGTCTATCTATACACCTCAAACATGAACTTAGGGTAGGTATTCCATTGAAACTCGATGCCATGTCACCTTGATGATGACCATTTTTATATTCCATGACACACCTATTTGAATTCCTTGTTTCACTAAATCACCATAAAGTTGTGTTTTATTTTCATCAGGCTTTTAAGTTTGAAAAAGTAAAGAAGATACTATACTAGAGTTGAGTCTTTATTAGTGACATATCTACAAGAAAAGACATGGTTTGACTCCATTAGAACCTTCCTTGGGTCATGGATTATCTTAACAATTCCTCAGATGATTATATAGAGCTACACTTCAATAATGTATATGATGTCCACTATTTCTACACCTCCACCAAGATAGAAACCTATATCATCATGAATGACAAAGATTGTGGTCTCTTTTGACATGCTTTTCAGAAATGATCATATCCACATAAAGTTTGATTGTTCTGAGGAGAAGTATGGTCCATTGGACTATCATTTGAGTTCATTTGTGTGATGGTGAAGGCATTATGTAAACTAGGTTTGCCAAACTGGCGTGATGTCTAACTAGTCTAACAACTTACTCTTAGGTATATTGTCTGTCCTTAAAAACCAATTTGCTTCTTGATTTCTAGATTTTCTCGATGGTGTTTGCCGACCATACTTGGTGGTTTGGATATTGATGCTTTCATTTGGATTCCTTGAGAACCACTCAGACGATGACAACCCATGTAAGAGTTTGAAGTTTGTAAATCTCTGAGGGTCGACCATACACTAGTAGTATAGGTGCATCCTTTTAACCTATAGAAAGTAGCTTTAGGTTGATCCCCACATCTTGGATAGAACAAAAATCCAAAGTCATGCCTCTCTTTTCCTTGGTAACATTGGTCAGTAGACATTCTTGTAAATCTCTCAACAATAAACATAGAGTGTTTTGTACAACTGGAATCTTCCCAATGTGGTTCCATCTTCCGGGAGTATTTTTGCAATATCCTTTGATCAGACTATTCTTGACTCTTGTGGTTGATAAATAACCCTTTCGGTCCATGATGATCAACCACTAATCCTCTCCGACAAGGGGGTTAGGCGGGAACACATTCGTTATATTTGTGACTATGTTTCTTGTGAACCGGTGGCAAATAAAGTTTGAATCCAACTTTCCACTAAATCAACCATAGACATGATGTTATGTCATTCAGTTCCTCCAAGATGACCCTTTCAGTGATTAGAGTCAGAGGATCTTTTCCAAACACCCAATTATCTTTTAAAAAAACTACTCGATCTCCACTTAACATCACTCTACCAATTCAGTTTTCCACCTTATGCTTTGTTTTGTTGATGAATTACCAAAGAGTATAGCATGTATATCATCCTTTGGTCACACTTTGTTGACAAGGCTTCCCTCCAAGAGATTTATGTGTGCAATATTCCTAGCAAGTGTGAGTTAACAATGCTTCATTATGGACACTGATTGGTTAACATCTAGACCACATTTCTCCTTTGTTCCATGATTATGTTTCAAGATATTGTACTCAATTTTTCTTGTTCTTCATTGGATCCCTAGTGAAATTTCTAGTAATTTGATATATTCTTGTGCTATCTCCACTGGTAGATGGGTTGTTTGCATTAGGTAAGTTTGGATGGAGTTTAGCACTAAATTTGCAAGGGTTACCCCATTAGAAAATGACACAGTGTGATTTACCCACATGCCAATTTTGATTTTCATCGCATTGATGATGGAGAAGAAGAGATCTTAGTTAGCATGTGTATGTAGGATCGATACACCGAGGTGTTTCCCCAGATTTTTAGTTTGTGGAATACCTCATTTACTACTCGCTCTTTTTCTAGATATCATGTCAATGGTTTCCTAAAAAGTACAATATTGATTTCTCTTTAGCTAGGATTGGTACACCAAGATGTTTCCCCATATTTTCAATTTGTAGAATGTCTTGCTTACTACTCACTCTTCTTCTTGATATCATGTTGGTGCTTTGCTAGAAAATTACATTGTTGATTCTTGGTGAGAGATTGGCCACACTATATCATTACTCGTGCTTCATGAATTTAGGCTTCACCAAATAGGATGTTATCATCAGCTAAACATGCATGTGAGAATGTAGGCCCTTGACGTGTAATTTTCAAAGGTTTCTAGTTTCTAGTTACTTCTTGTTGTGATATCTCTTAGCTTAGTCTATCTAGGTATAAATCAAAGAGACATAGTGATAATTTATCACCATACCTCACACCCCTTGTAGGTTTGAATGGTGGTAAAGTATCTTCACTCCAAGCAATTGCCATTTCTCCATACATGACTATATTCATTTTCAGATTGATTAGATTCTACAGTATTGTAAATCTTTTGAGTGTATTATAGACGAATGCCCACTTCATCATGTCATAAACCATATACAGGTCTAACTTCATTGTCATAGTCTTCTTACATAATATCTTCACCTTCATTGATGAATCACTTCTTGCACCATGATTATATTGTCAGCTATATTTCCTTCCATGGATGAAATTACTCTGTGTTGATGCTACACAATTGACATAAGGTTTGATCCTTTCGACCAAAATCTTGGATAGGAAATTTATAGTGAAATTATTCAAAGTGATAGGTAGTACATGAGAACAAGTCTCTGGCATTGTTGTCTTGGGAATGAGTAGTGTAGAGCTCACTATGATGTTGGGGATTTGATGACCTACAAAACCTTTTTTTGTAGTCAGACATAAAGAGTTTTTTTGTGTGGCTCTATTTATGTTGAATAAAGATTGCATCCACTCCAGCTGGACCCATGGTTTTTTAGGGTTCCTCTTGAGCAACACATCGTGTATCTCTACTTGTGATTGTGTTACAAAACATTGTAATTTTTGTTACTCTTGGAAGTCTAGGAAAGTTTCCAATGAAGTTTATTGAATAGGAGGTAAAATTACCAGTTTCCCCATTTATAAAGATGTTAAGGAAATTAATATGTATTATCATTATAATAATCCCATTGTCTTCTTTGAAACATCTTAATTATATTTTAGTTTAGTAGTCAGATTCCTTCATCTTTTGGCCTTGATAAGAGATTGGAAGTATTAGTATTTCGATCATTGATTTCTATCCATTCATGCATGTAATATTTTACGTTAGACTAAATGACATTGAGTAACATTATATAAACAAAAATATAAACTATACTCTTGAGAAAATGTGAATAATGTGAATTAAACATTGAATACTTTCTATATCATATATCTTCATTTATATTTCTATTTATCACATGCATTACTATCATGGGTTGAATGCGTTTTCCTTTGTCTCTATATTTCTCTCATAGAGCTTATGTGTCATGAAGGCTAAACTTCTCCAAGAGCTCATTGCTCACAAAGAGCATATGCACCAAGTGCTCTTTGCTCACACACAACTTATACATAATTGTACCAACAGGTGAATATGTTGGAAGGAACAACAAAATATCTTGTACTTAGAAATTACCCAAGAACATAATATCTTAGAGCATTAGTCTGACTTAACAAAGATGTGCATGTTATTGGTATAATCTTACATGACAAAAATATACTAAAAATCTGATTCACGGCCACATATCATCATTAAAACATGAACTTGATAGCATTGTAATTGAACTCATAAAAATAAGAGAATAAAATCACTTTAACCATACTTGATACTAGGATTGCATGATCCACCTATCAATGAAAGAAGATATCTATCTAGCTTTCCCAAGGTTTGTAGAAACCCTAAAGTCCTAAAATGAATATACTTTCCATTAATCATTATCTTGTTTAACATAAACATTACGGTAGGCCATTTTGGACAACATGAACCAATATAGTTGAATTAGGGCTTGATAACCATAAAATCAAGTTCCTATTTTCACATGTTTCCAAATATATTTTTGGGAAATTTTCTTATAAGAGAACAATATACAATGAATTTCATTAATTATGGCCCATTGGAAAACTCCATAACAAAATAATAAATTGAAATTAGCCATAGCAGGACCCTTTCCCAATTGGCATAGTCATTCCTAGCCACCTGGTCAAGATCCGCAAAAATCAAATGTGCATAAAACATCTCCTAACATTACAAAAAGTTGTCACAAGCCATGAAATGTGTGACAACATCAAAAAGACTAAAGTGAAATACCCAGAAAACAAAACTATGTGATCTTCGTCAACCAACTACTGCAATTGATCCTTCTCAAACAAAGATCTCACAAGAAAATATTCAATTTTAGCTATTAAAATAAATCCCTCATGTTACGACATGATTTAGGGTGAGTTCCTTGCACTTTAGTAGAGAGAACGAGCATGACTTTGGCCGTTCTCGAGGTTAGGAGAACAAGGGAGATCCACCACCACGGAAGAGAAAAGGAGGAACATGCAAAATGTGAATACAGAGAAACTGAAGTGCTACCTTAGTTCATAAACGACCCACGAAGATGATCGGGGTAAAACATTAGTAAGACGACGTTACGATCACCGAAATAACTATTTGATTTTTCAAAAAAGCATGGAAGCTTGAAAAGGGGGAAAAGCATTATACTTGCAGTTTGGGTGAAATTGTAGAAGCTACAACTTTGTAGTAGTTTGGTTGAGCCCTAAGCATCCTTACTTGGTGTTGCAATGACAGATGTGATCTACCAAATCTTGAATCGCAGGTAGTCAACTAGGAAAAATGGAATATAGCCCTAGGGAGATTGGGGAAAGGTGGGATTTGGGAATGGTCCTTGGAGGTGTGGTCATGGTTCATGGATATCCAATGATGCCTCTCGGATATCTTGTCTAAATAGTGGAGTCTAGTGAGATCATGTGGTGCTCAAGGCCCTCCAGAATAGGGACTCTCATCGACCTAGGTGTTTGGGGTATAGGTACCCTGAGAATTCCAGATTGGGAGGACCGCAGAGACCTTTAGAGCACAAAATTGTCCTTGAGGGAGAGAGAGGGGATTTTGCTTGCCCAAAAAAGTCCCTAAAAGACGAGACTATTGAGTCCAAAAAGGAGATAGGGACTAGGAGAGGGGGGTGACCTCATTCCACGGGTCCCCGAAAGGGTTAGAGAGTCTAAAAAAACTCTGACTCTGTGTGACATGTGATTTGGAATCAACTATAGGAAATTACAATAATCAGTATATTTAGGGGCTTACACTATAGAAAATCTACCTAAAATTATTTGAGGGTCATATAAGGTATGATTGGCCTCAAGTTTTGATCATAGGTGCATATAGGGGTCTAGAACATTTTTACATAGTTACTTTCCCAATTTAATGATCAAAAGGTGAGTTATTTTTTTGTTAGTATCACTTGTGTATAATAAATAAATTGAGATGATCCTCATCTGATATAACTTTTCCTTTATGGTCTCTTATGGTTTATTATAACTGTATTGGGTCTATTGGATGGAACTAGGACAATATGGGGAACTATGTATATTAATGGTGATGGGGATCCACTAAAGAGAGAGAAGATGCATTAAATTGGAATTTAACTTATTTGGACATATTTCAAACAAATGTATATTGAATTAACTATCGTGATAAAAAGGGAAAGAGAGAGAAATTATTTTATTCATCTTTTATAATATTCAAAATAAAGTTTCGATTTACATGGGTTGTTTGCATTGAGGTCCAAATTCGAATTTAATTATTCAAAAATTTCATTAGAAACCTTGCCTCATTTTAATCAAAATTTGGGATGTTATCAGGTAAAATGGCTCATCAATTTTGTGGCAATGACGTACAGATGAGGAGGAACTCATATCTAACAAGGAGCCATGCTAAAAAAAATCTGGTTTTATGGCTTATGATGATTTTATTGATGTTTATAAGTGAAGATGAACTCTCTTTTGTATGGAATTGGAAGATAAATCAAGGAGATTGAAATTTCTGATTCACATGCTTTCCATTGGCTTAGTATAGTTCATATTTTATGTACCATTTATATTGTCATGGATGTATAAGTATTGATGTCATGGTTGTTTTTTATGTAGTAGGGTTCATAACTATACCCCTCAATATGCTTTGTAGATATCACATTCATCTAGAGTGGTGATTATCAATAAAAGGTCTCTACCTTTTCCAAAAATAAAAAAAATTGAGGTAGATTTTAATCTATAGATGTAACTATACTTCTAAATGGCCCTCAGGTTCAAAATTTGAATGAGTTTGATCTTATTACAACTAAGATATGTGGAGTTAATTAAAAAATATCCTATAATAATCACTAATGCACGATCATTAGCACATTCAATAACTACATATTGTGGGATTTATTGATGGTATGAGTTTGTTGTAATGGGGTAAAAGTTGTTGTAGGTTGATCATTCTGGTCAACTATATAGGTGGATGAATGACATATACATATTTTAACAACTTACCTTGAAAGAAAATATGATTTTGACTCATAGTGAGTGATTATTTTGGAACCAAAATCAAAGTTTGACAAAGCGTGTTTCACTAGTGTGTGTGTGTGTGTTTCCAACTTTTTCAGAAAACTAGAACTCTAAGTCCGTGGATAGACATTTCAGATGACATTGATGATTTATCTTTCAATAGTGTGTGGATGGAATAGACATTAACTAAAATCAAAGTCTGATTCAATAAAAGATCTCTACCTTTTCCAAAAACTAAAACAAAAAATTGACGTAGGTTGTTATCTATAGAAGTTAATTTATTTTTAAATAGAGTTTTGGCTCTCTACTCTCTAGTCTAAATTTGGAACGAGTTTGATCTTTTTAAAAGTAATATATTTGGAGTATTTTAAAAAAATATCGTATAATAGTCACTAATGTGCATTCATGAGCGCATTTAATAAGTGCATATTGCTAGATTTGTTGGTGGTTTGAGTTTGTTGCAATAGGATGAAGGTTGTTGCAGGTTGACTTGTCAGGTTAACTATATAGGCATGGGTGAAAGACATTATACATATATATATATATATATACATATATAGAGAGAGAGAATTAGGCTAGAATACACTCGAGTGTACATATCGCATTGTACACCTCAGTGGTGTTTGCCTATCTAGACCATATTATTGTAAAATCTAATCTATTAATTTTCATTATTACAATATTAATAGGCCCCACGTAAAATTTCAGTCTATTTGGATGAGTGTAAGGCATCACCTAAAAATAGCAAAATCGACACACAAAACTAATTTGAAATGTATGATGTTCCCCCCTTTAGATGCATAACCTATAAGTGTCCAAATGAGAAGAAATTTATTATGTCAGATGTTCATAAAATATTTAAGAAGATCAATGGTTCAAATTTTTATAATACCTACTTTATGATGAAAAACAACTGAGGTGTATAGCATCTCTAATACACTCGAGTGTATTTATATTTATATATATATATATATATATATATATATATATATATCATATAGATACATATAGAGAGAGAGAGAGAACGAGCGGCTAGAATACACTTGAGCATACAGATCGCATGCTACACTCAAGTGACGTGTGCATATTAAGACTATCTTTTTGCAAAACGTAAATCAATGATCTACATATACATTTTGAGCCCATTTGAATGAATGTAAGTCACTCATCCGATGACAATAAAATCAGCACACAAAACTAATTTGAATATATAATTTTTACGGTCTTTATAACATGACCTATAAATGTCCAAATAGGTTCAAATTTTATATATGTGCTATTCACAAGATGTTTAAGAAAATCAACATATTAGATTTTAGAAGAAAAAAAATGTTGCATTATGAAAAACTAATTGAGTGTATTCTGCTATATTCGAGTATAATCTAGCCTCTCTCTCTCTCTCTCTCTCTATATATATATATATATATATATATATATATATATATATATATAGAGAGAGAGAGAGAGACAGAGACAGAGAGAGAGAGTCAGGCTAGAATACACTCGAGTGTATGTGGAGCAGAATACACTCAAGTAGTTTTTCATGATGTAATTTTTTTTTTGAAAATCCAATCCATTGATCTTCTTAAACATCTCGTGAACAGCTCATATATAAAATTTGAGCCCATTTGGATATGTATAGCTCATGTTATGAAGACCACCAAAATTATACATTTCAAATTAGTTTTGTGCATTGATTTTGTTGCCCTTGGATGAGTGACTTACACTCATCTTAATGGGCTAAAAATTTGTATGTAGCCTAGTTATAGTATGACAACGAAGATCAACGGTTTACATTTTGCAAAAAATAGTCTTGATATGCAAACACACTTGAGTGTATTCGTGTGATCCGTACACTCGAGTGTATTCTAGCCTGACTCTCTCTCTCTCTATATATATATATATATATATTGCTAACTTATCTGGAAAGAGAATATGATTTTCACTACTACAGAAACAACATTCAGTGTCACTTTTCTGGGCGTCGGTTATTTAGGAAAACCGACGCCTATAATATTAAACGTCATTAATCTAGGAAAACCGACGTCTATATTCGAAGACCAGCCAGACACGGGTACCGCTTTGTATTCAGTGTCGGCTGGGTATAACAAACCGACTCCTAAAATCGCCTACGAAATCCAATTTTTGAGCTAAAAAAATTTGGCCCCAAAGTGTCACATACAGCGGCGGTTGTTTAACTATTAACCGACGCCTATTTAAGATGGAAATTAGTGTGAAAAGTTCTACTTTCGGTGTCGGTTATCCTTTGATAACTGAAACTTATAATGGTTCCCGCCAAATAATTTAGGGTAAAGATTGTCTAATTGGACGTCAGTTTGTAAGGAACAACCGACGCCTAAGAGTTTAGGTGTCGTTTGTTTTTATAACCGACGCCGTTTACCAACTTAATATACCCACGAATAGCAACTGTTCCCCTTTCTTCTATTCCATCGCGAAGCAACTGTTCCCCTTTCTCTACTCTTGCTGTGTCGCCACCCGACCGCCCGCTGCTGCTCGCCGCCGACGCTGCCTGCTGCTCTTACTACCTGCTGCTTGCTCGTCGTCGACGCTGCTGCTGCTGCTCTGCGTCGCTTCCGCCGTCCTCCTTGGTGCCTCCACCGTTCTCTTTGCCCACCGGCTCCGTTCTCGCCTGACTGCTGACCGCCGCCTGCCTGCCTGCTACCCGCCGTAGCCTCCAGGTAGTCGTAGCCTCTTTTCTTCCTTCTCCCTAGCTCCTTACCAACAACAAACACGGTCGTGGCTGTGTTGGCCTACCACGGCCGTGCTGGGCCGTGCTGCCCAGCACGGCCGTGGTAGGCCAACACAGCCACAGCCGTGTTTGCTGTTGGTAAGGATATGAACAAATCTTTATGTAATGCTTTATGTAAATTCTAGGATATGAACAAATCGTTTGCTTGCATATATTTGTACTTCTAATCCTAATGCTTGACCTAATTCAGTAAATTACATGTTGAAATAAGATTTAAACTTGTCCGTTCTAGCATCCAAATTTGATTTGATTAAACCCTAACATTGATGAAACCCTAACATCAATTGTGATGAAACCCTAACATTAATTGTGATGAAACCCTAACATGTACATATCTATTATTGTGTTTGTTGGCCTAGAAACTCGTCCAAGATTTACTCATTAGGAGTAAATCTTGGATAGTCCCCGGTTTGGGACGGTTCTTGAACACCTAATCTCACTTAGGATGTAAGTGTATAATGTGTATTGGGTTTTCGAGAAAATTTCAGTAGCATTTCCCCGTTTGTTCTCTAAGTATATATGTACTTAGAGAACATCAGGGAAATACTGTTGAAATTTTCTTGAAAACCCAATACACATTATACACTTACTAGTGAGATTAGGTGTTCAAGGATGGGATAGGTGGTACACATTTATTATATATAAGATTGACATCATGTGTATGTTGGCCTAGAAACTCATCCAAGATTTACTCATTAGGAGTAAATCTTGGATAGTCCCCGGTTTGGGACTGTTCTTGAACACCTAATCTCACTTAGGATGTAAGTGTATAATGTGTATTGGGTTTTCGAGAAAATTTCGGTCGTATTTCCCTATTTGTTCTCTAAGTACATATGTACTTAGAGAACATCGGGGAAATGTTGTCAAAATTTTCTTGAAAACCCAATACACATTATACACTTACTAGTGAGATTAGGTGTTCAAGGATGGGATAGGTGGTACACATGTATTGAAGCTAAATGTTTGCTTTTTTAATATCAATATCATTTTCATATTTTATGTTTCATTATCTTCTAATTAATACAAATGCTAAATGTTTGCCTTTTTAATGACATTTTCAGACGGCTGACCATGATGAGCATGATGTCAATGATGAGCATGAAGTCCATGATGAGCATGATGTCCATGATGAGCATGGCGAGGATACCAATGTAAGTTCTAAAAACATATCTTGTATTTCTATAAAATTCATTATCTTCTAGTTATGTCATATATCCCATATTTCTATATTGGGCTAATTCGGTGTGTTTATTTTTGTCAAATTTTAGGTTGATGATGCACATGTACCCACTGAAGCACTGGAGGAACTTGATGCGCATCACCAAACACTTAACAAGAAAATGGGCATCACTCTGTTGAAGAAGTTAATAGCGCTAAGTGGCAGTGGATCCTGATTGGTTGTGGAGTTTGATAATGGAGGAAATGCAATTGGAGTGAACCACAATACTTTTGTAAACTATCTTGGGGTTGTCACTCGAAGCCATTGTGGTGTTAAGTATGATAATTGGCATAAAGTTCCTCAGGCGAAGAAAGACTTGATATGGAAGGATTTATGTGTGAGTTATTATTATTTGCAATTCTATTTTGTAAATTAAAAATTCTATTATTTGCAATTCTATTTTTGGATACTAGTTAATAACAATTCTATTTTATAGAATATGTTTGCATTGGATGAGAAGTTGCATCGTAAAAGCGTGATGCAACGCGCTGGAAAGATTCTAAGGAACTATAGGACAAATCTCAACAGAGAATACATAAAAGATGGTGATAAGAAGAAGAAGTCATCCCTTGAACACACTACAAAAAACTGGGCCATTATTCACGGGAGAGTCCTGTCACAAACCCCTCTCTACAGGCCCTCAGAAATAGGGACGGTTGAGGGTCTGGCCCTCACAAATGGTCCGTGAAGAGAACTCGCGTGACAAATACCAGTGGCCCTCACGAATACCCTCACGAATACAATTGTGAGGGACTATTTAGCCTTCATAAATACATTTTTGAGGGACAATTTAGCCTTCATAAATACATTTTTGAGGGACTATTTAGCCTTCATAAATACATTTTTGAGGGACTATTTAGCCTTCATAAATACATTTTTGAGGGACTATTTAGCCTTCATGAAACATTTTTGAGGGACTTGATGGTCCTAGAGAATATATTTTTGAGGGGCTATGTGGTAGCCATGAATGCAATTTTGATGGTCAATCTGGACCTTCATCAATATATTTATGATTTGGTTATTGATTATTGAATGATTTATTAAATGTTAATTAATTATTACTATAGTGAATATTAAATTTTAAATGAAAACTTTGTATACATAACCTCAAGCAATATTTTTATACTAATTCACATGACATCATAAGAAGATTCAACACCAAAATGACACATAAAAATGTTAAATCACCTCAACCAATTTTTGATATTGAAACAAAGTATTATCCATACATTGTGTGCTCAACGTTGATATAAATAAAGAGTACATATGGTTTTAAAATTTGAGATTGATGACAATCAACATATCATGCTAGAAACTCCTAAGATCTATAATGTCTTCATATTCCTTCAAATGGTGTTGTGTTCTTCATCAATGCCACGCCTCATACGGTTAGGTACTTGAACATTCTTCTCCTAAAAATGACAAATCATTATATTAATAGAATTTAAAGTTAATACATAAATCATAGTACAACAAACAACTTACCCTTATATTTCGGTTTTGGTCTACTCCAAGGTGAATTGTCCGTTGAAATCCATCATTAAAAGTAATTCTACCCTATCAATATAAATACAAAAAGGAATCATAAGAAACATATAATTAGAAAAAGTAGATAGGTATACATGCAAGTTATATGAAACCATCCTCAATATAAGCAAGCCAATAGTTGGATATGGAAGAACATCCTCAATATAAGAGATAGATATCTCTATAATGTCCAATTCCACATTGGAAAGGGGACTGATGTGAAGTGTGGAGTGTGGAAGCTCCCTGAGATCAGAGGAATTGAGCAGATTCAAAAAATCTGCAGCTGCATGCTCGGGAAACTAAAAACTATCTCTCTAAAAGACGCTTGGGAGGTATGCAGTTCTAAACATGAGGTCTTGCCTTGGACCAAGTGGCTGTGAAAGAGTCGAGCACCTAAAAGAGCAACACTTTGCTGCTGGAACAGAAATGAAGTACACCTGCTAAAGAACAGAAATGAAGCTCTTCTTGCTACTCTTGGAGCAGCTTGGACAGCCAAAAATTTGGAGCAGCTTGGACAGCCAAAAATTAAAAACAAAGTAGATAGAGTTAGCCCATACAGAGAGTGGCCATTCCCAAGGTTATTAATATCAACAGCCCCTTAAGAAAATGACTCAAAAGAAGGGGACAAGCAGGGGACAAGGGCATCTGGAGCAGAAATAGTAGGCAATAACAATATTCATCATCACAATTACTGCCATCTTTAAAGTTCGTGGAGTGTTGGTGCACAAGCAAAAGATTCACTCTGTTCCTAAGCAAAATCTGGAATGACCACTCTATATTAATTACTCAACTATTAGTTATTTAGATAGTCTAGAAAACATATGTTTGATTCAAAGTCCCAGTTCACAGGTGAAGGAGAGAATTGTTTTGGGCCATTGAGTAAGTAACAAGGGATAGAGGAAAACAAGGCAAAGATCAAATTCAATCTTGCACCACCATTTGTAATGAAATAAGTTAGAGACTTCTTTAGACAAGAAGATTTTCACAAAGGATATATCAAGGATTTCTCAAGGACTACAAAGCCCCTCACCAATCCTCTTCTTAAAGATATGATTTTCTCTTTTGATTCTACTTGTGTGGATATATGAATGATTTGAAAGCTACTTTTGTAACCACACCTATTATCCTTCTACCTGATTAATCTCTACCCTTAGAGATGATGTACAACACTAGTGATTATACAATGAAGGAAGTTATGAGACAGTGGATTGATAAGAGGTACCTCATGGTATATAACATCTAAAATACATTGGTTGTAGCACAAAGGAATTATGCCACAACTAAGAAAGAGTTGATGTGTATTGTGTATGCCTTTGACAAGTCCAAGTAGTACCTAGTGGTTCAAGGGTGATAGTCTACACCAACCATGCAGCCATACACTACTCCATGATGAAGAAAGAAGCCAAGCTCGGGTTGACATGTTGGATCTTATTGTTGCAGGATTTTGATATGGAGATATGTGAAAAGAAGAGGAGAGAGAACATGGTAGCTAACCATCTCAGTTGCATTCACCTCTCTAAAAATGACAGCAGACCGATTGATGGCTCTCTCCTCGATGGCTAGCTGATGAAAGTTTCTTTTGACACTCCATGGTATATATTTCATGAACTATCTTGCTGCTAAAGTCTTATACTCAGAGTACATTGGTGATTCAAATAAAAACTTCATGTACGACATTAAGAATTACTATTGGGATGAGCAATACATTTACTGATGGTTTATATCAAATATGTGTCACAAATGAGGAAGGCCATTTAATTCTTGAGCAATGCTACTTGGGCCCAACGGTGGGCACATGAGTGCAAAGAAGACCACATAAAAAGTCCTCCAATGTGGATTGTAGAGGCCTATAATATTCAAAGATGGGTATGAATTCATCTTATGTTATGAACAATGTAAGAGGACACGAAACATATGAAGGAGGGATGAAATGCCTTTGACAACTTGGCAAGAAGTTGAGTTTTATGACAACTTGAATCAAGTTTTAGATAAGCTGAAATGAATTACTTACAGAATTTAAACGCTGATTTCTTGGTGTGAAAGACACCGATGAAGATGTGGTTGGTGTGTTCTGCATTTGAGGATAACTTTGTCGATTATTACCAGAGGAAGGGGACCAACTTTCAACTGCAGCCTTTAATAAAGTGTACATGTTAATATTCTGATGTGTATGAATATTGAAAATAATCTATAGCTGTAATGAGTTACCTGTGGCGCAAAGATCCGTTGATGTCCATTTCCTTGTATGGAAAGCCTGCCTACTCCATTCTCCCTTGAATTGCCTTGTATGGAAAGTCTGCCTACTCCAGTCTCCCTTGAATTGCTTGGTCTAGAAAGTCTTCCTAAGACATCCCCGCTTGAATTATTTTGGTTGGGAAACATGCCTACATCTGCACCATTTCTTGTATTGTCTTGTATGTGAAAAGAACCCACATCCGACCTATTTGTGCCACTTTGCATGTGTAAGACACCTGTAGTATTCTGATTGGGGTATTCAACTGCACAATCAACATTAATACTGCCATCCTATAACAAATACATCAACAATGTCAAAAAACAATTATATATTACATTGACATAGACAACTGAATCTGAGTTACCTGTGATTGATTATACCAAGTCATTAATTGGGAGACGGAGTTCTTCAATCCATTTACTGTTTCTTCAAGTTCCTTAAGTTTATCCTGAAATAGAAAACAAAGTACAAACATCAATCTAATAGACTAGTTGTAACTAATAGTTCAAGTTTAGATTTTCTCCAACATACATCCTTTGCATTGCTTTCCTCAAGAAGCATTTCATATCTTATACGGGCAGCTTTTCCCCTATGTCCTATCTCTTTGTGCCCAATTCCAACACCTCGGATCCTAGCCTTTTTTGAAGGATTTAAAACTTGCAAATAAGCAGCACGTGTTAGATTATCAACACTTCTAGGATCTATTTCTTCTTGGTTTGCTACTTGGTTTTCCACGATATCAGAGATTTCAAGCTGTAATTAGAAAGCATCATAAAAGGAAAGCATAAATTCAGATATTTAAGCATATTAAGCTTTGTAGACATCATAGGAAAGCAAATATCCATTTTCTAACCACTTGTGGGCTTTTGTCGTAAACTTTTTCCAAAAATTTGTTAAGAGGCACAACGGGTTGATCTTCACTGACCTACACATGATAGATAACATAATAATTGTCCATGTTATATGTTCAACTCCTACTAAGAAAGGCAAGTGTCCATTATTAATACCATTTCTGCCCGATAACAACTCCATGGCTTTGATCCTGTGGTATGATCCATCACTTTTTTTGCTCTGTTTGCCTTGTTGATCTCGGAAATTTTCTAAACCATAAGAAACATATAATTAGAAAAAGTAGATAGGTATACATGCAAGTTATATGAAACCATCCTCAATATAAGCAAGCCAACAACTGGATGTGGAAGAACATCCTCAATATAAGAGATAGATATCTCTATAATGTCCAATTCCACATTGGAAAGGGGACTGATGTGAAGTGTGGAAGCTCCCTGAGATCAGAGGAATTGAGCAGATTCAAAAAATCTGTAACAACGTTGAGCTGGGAAGTGGAGATGATATCTGCATGCTCAGGAATTGAGCAATACTTTGCTGCTGGAACAGAAACGAAGTACAACTGCTAAAGAACATAAATGAACAGCAATACTTTTCTACTCTTATCATTTATCACATATGGATACATAGAAACAAATGTGTTTTTGAAGACAGTAGGAGCAAACTAAACAGTGTGTGGCATTGCAGGAATACTGATTATAGAAGTTTGCATAGATAAATTGCATCCTTCTTTTTGACTTTTGATATCTATCTTTATAGATGTATTGAGCTTTGCTCCCCTTTGTAAATTTTGTGAGTAATGAAAGAGAAACACACTTATTGATCAAAAAAAAAGTTATATGAAACCATTGTACCTTAGACTTCTCGGTTCCCCATTCTTTAACAAGATTTTTAAACTGTTCCATATCTATGGAAGCATTTTTCTCAACTTTCTTCATCATCAATTGTGGTTCAATCTTGTACTTTTCATAGTAATCTTTCTTTACACGGGCCCTCCACACTGATATCCCTTTGCTAATGTGTTCATCAATGTGATTCCATGCATTAGGGTGACTGCCTAAATCAAAGTACGTCTACAAAAACATAGAAAATATTACTTTAGAAATCACAATCATACAATTTGTTGGTCTTTTTATGAAAATGATTACCTCAATAAATGATTTTCTATCTGCAAAAGCTTGTTCTGGTTGTTCGTTCCACTTCAAGTCTAGATGCCATATGTGTGGTTTCCTTGCTAGCATATGACAATAACGATTCAATTTGACACCATTCTCCCCAATAGCATTTCCTTCATCATCCCATTGGACCTTGTGACGTGGTTGCCCTTGCTTAGGAAGTAGGCTTTGCTCACTTGCAGGCCCACGTCCATACTTCCTATTCTCCTATTCATCCTCAACATTTTCTTCAACTATTACATCATTTTCAATAGGTTGATCCTCACAATTTTCTTCAATTGTGGATGGAGGGACAGCAATAGGTTGATCCTCACAATTTTCTTCAATTGTGGATGGAGGGACAGCAATAGGTTGATCCTCACAATTTTCTTCAATTGTGGATGGAGGGACAGCAATAGGTTGACTGGGTGTGTTGTTACAACTAGATCTAGTGAATCTTCTTCCTGCCATCCTTCAATTGACAAGGAAAAAAATTAGATTATTAGTGCAGAAATGTCAGTAACAAAAGTAGTAGGTACATTTGAAAAACAAATAAATTGCAGAGAATATGAGACACCAACATATGAATATTCAGCATTTGAAAAACATATAACTTGTAGAGTACCTTGGTTTCATATCCCAAAAAAGAATAATGATGTCCTACTTGCCGATATATGAAACAAGACTAAATAAATTGCAAAGAATATGCCATATAGTAACAGTTTGCCAAAAAAATGCAATACAACATATTCCCCAAGTAAAGTATTCTAGACTTGCAAACAAAACAGACTGATTAATGAACTAAACATTAGCCCCATCATTCTTTTTCTTAGTTCTATCAACAAAAGATCCCCCGGTGTCACTCCTCGTCCAAGACACATCACTAGTTACACCACCATCAGATTGTAAACCAGTCAAACAATTCTCAATAAGAGGTACTTCAGAATAATCTTTAGGAGGATGCTTTAGCACTGTGCACCAATCATCATCATTAGGATCCTTCACATAAAAGCATTGCAATGCTTGAGAAGCCAGGATAAACGGGTCCTCCTTTTTTTTTATCCTTGAAGTGTTGATTTGTGTGAACCCATACTCATCAATTTGCAACCCGTTAGAAGTGCTTTCATCATACCAAGAACATCTGAATAATGGAACTTTGATTCCTGGACCATAAGTTAGCTCAATAACCTCCTCTAAGTAGCCATAGTACGTGACTTCAGCATTTATAGGATTTCGATCTCTACCACTTGAATAACTTGAAGTGTCAGCACACAAATACACTCCACTATTTTGTGTAGTACATGTACTTTCAATGTGCTTTGAACGGAAACGATATCCATTGACTGAAAATCCTTCATAAGACATTCCCTCAGCACAAGGGCCTTGGGATAACCATCTCAAATCATCACTAATACTGTTCGGCCTAATCTCTCGCATTTGCATTACCTTCATAAAAAAGTAAAACATTAATGTAATCTACACTAACTTGAACATTAAGAGTGACAACAATATTTATGTTTGAGACTTACATGCGCTTTCAACCACTTAGAGAACTCCTTTGCATGTTTTGTTTCTAGGGTCCGTGGGGCAATGTTGGGTTCCATATCTTGAAGAATACACATGTGTTCACTGCTTTATAAGAAGTGTCTAAATTAATGTACAACATATATACAAATATCAGCAAGAATTTTAGGACCTAATTAAATCTTACCTTCTGTAAACATCCAATTCCTCTTTATTGAAAAGGACATAATGATGGGCTTGTTCCAAAGTGTGGATGTCGAAATTTCTTGACACTCCAACTCTAATTGGAGATCCATCAACATTATGAGCATTGCGGATCAGTTTTGTCTCAAAATTATGCAAGTACCTACCACAAAATGTCAAACTTTCTTCAGCTAAATAGCAACTAGCAATACAACCAGCCGGTTTAGCTTTGTTTCTTACATACTTCTTCAATTTCTTCAAGTATCTCTCTATTGGGTACATCCACCTAGTTCGGACAGATCCGGCTTGCCTGGCTTCATAAGCTAAATGAATGGGCAAATGCATCATGATGGTGAAGAAAGAAGGAGGGAAGATTCTCTCCAACTGGCAAAGAGTGACAGCAATTTCTTGTTCCAATTCTTTGAATTCTTCCACATCAATAATGTTAGAGCAAAGCTTGTTGAAAAATGAGCACAAATTAACAATAGGCTTGTACACATCTAAGCTTATGCAATGTCTCAAGGCAACAGGTAGAAGTTGATGCATAAGAATATGACAATCATGACTTTTCAGCCCAACAAGTTTTCTATCAGATTTGCTAACACACCTAGATATGTTAGAAGAATAGCCATCAGGAACTTTCAACTTTTCTAACACGGATAGGAACTTATCTTTCTGCGCATTAGTCATGGTGTAAGATGCTGGAGGCAAGTAATAGCGGTCACCTGCATCTACTGGCCATAAATCTCTTCGAATGCGCATTTTCTTCAAATCTTGACGAGCTTGTAAGTTGTCTTTACTTTTCTTAGAATCACCCAATAATGTGTTTAAAATATTCTCGCACACATTCTTTTCTATGTGCATCACATCCAGATTGTGTCTAACAGATAAATACTTCCAATAAGGTAGCTGAAAAAAGATGCTTATCTTATTCCAACCAGGAGGTAATGGTTGAATTTGATCTCCAAGCCTCTTGCGCTTATTCATTTTTCCAAATGTGATATTTTCATACCCATCAAATTGCCTCAGTATATCTTCTCCAGATAGTGGCTTAGGTGGAAGTCGAAAATCTTTTTCACCATCAAAATTTTTCCTATCACGTCTATACGGATGATTCATTGGAAGAAAACGTCGATGGAAACCATAGCATTGCTTTTTCCCATACTGTAACCATTTTGATACAGTCTCCACATTACAACAAGGACATCCCAAATATTTCTTACCTTTAGTGCTCCAACCAGATAAGTCACCATATGCTGGGAAATCGTTAATGGTCCATAAAATCATCGCCCGCATAGTGAAGTTCCTTTTTCTATATGCATCATAAACTTTGACTCCAAGCTCCCAAAGTAGTTGCAACTCCTCAATTAATGGCTCCAAGTATACATCAAGGTCATTGCCAACCATATGTGGACCTGGGATTAATAGGGACATCATAATAAATTGTTCTTTCATAAGAAGCCAAGGCGGAAGATTGAGAGGTGTCACCAACACAGGCCAGATGCTATGTGATGCACTCATATTGCCAAATGCATTAAATCCATCTGTTGCTAATGCCAATCTAACATTGCGTGGTTCAGCAGCAAAGTCTGGATACCTGGCATCAATAGACAACCATTCTGGTGTGTCTGAAGGATGATGAATACGACCATCCTTGCCTTTTACTTCTGATGGCCAAATCATGTCTTTAGCAATAGATGAAGACATATAGAGCCTCCCTAACCGAGGTATCAAAGGGAAGTGATACATGAACTTAGCAGCTACCTTCTTTCCCTTTGTTTTGTATTGCTTTTCATTCCATCTTGAAGCACCACAAGTATCACAATTTTCTTTTGAAGCTGCATCTTTGTGAAAAAGCATGCAATTATTTGTACATACATCTATAGTAGAATGATCAAGTCGTAAATCCTTCACGATCGCATTTGCTTCATAGTACGTCTCCGGGAATAGACAATTTTCTTCCGGAAATCCTGAAACAATCAACTGTAACAACTTTGTGAAAGAATCGTTAGACCATCCAGATTCCTCCTTCAGAAATAGCAAGGCAACCAAATACGATAGCTTAGAATGACTTGTGCAACCTCTATAGAGTGGTTGATCTGCCTCTTTTAGTAGCTTGTAAAATCTTTGTGCATCTACATTTGCAGGTTCCTCTGTAGCTTCAGTAGAGTGGTCATTTGTTGTGTCACCCATACCAAACAAATCCTCCAACATCTGATGCATATTGTCGGTGCTAGGCATGTTTGGTGCCACAACAGGATTGCTCCTACCAATCACCTCCCCATGAAACGTCCAAACATCATAGCTATGCACAAATCCTTTTAGTAATACATGTGAGAATACCTCCTCCTCTGTTTTAAGGTATCTGTTCAAACATACCTTGCAAGGACATATTAATTTCCCCTGTCTAGTTGGTCTCTGATGGATAAGAGCAAACTCAATGAACTTTCGTAACCCTGCCTTGAATACATCACTTTGCACTCTGTTCCCAATATACATCCAACTCCGATCTATTAGAAAATCCATCTACATGAAGGAAAATATATAATAAGTTAAGCACATCTGTTTGAGATGTTAGGAAACAGCTGTTAGGAAAATATAAGTAGAGATCAGGAAGCTTTAACAAATACATGCAAACAGCAACAACTGTTTGAGATGTAGTCATGTAGGAGCAAGAATAAGTAAGAAAAAGTAGAAGAAAACTTGCAAATAGAAGTGGTACTAGTAGTCTAGGTTTGAGTAAGAATCTGAATTTCTGATATGAGTAACAAGGAAATAGCAATAAGAGGGGACAGGGAAGTAACAAAAATTTAGATGCAATAGAAGGAACACGAAATGAAGGAGAAATTGCAAAAAAAGAAAAGAAAAGAAGCTAGAATAGGAGACACAAGAGGAAATAGAAAAAAAATCAAAGAAACAGTAGTATAAAAGGACTGATTTTTTTGCAACAATTGTAGCAAAAGGGGAGGGAAGGGAGAAGACATACAAGAAGTCTATCAATATACAAGAAGCCTTACCCCTATCATGAGTCCAATCTTCATGACAGGGGAATCCTATCAGTGAGTTTACACTCAACAGCCTTACCCCGATGAAATCAGCTACATGCCAATTAAAGAATAAATGAATGATAAATTCATTAGAACTTCTACACAACAAACATATAGAAGTATAGAAAAACCCTCTTTTTTTAGGTTGTTCATCATTGAGATGTTGTTTCTAGCA
The DNA here is from genome assembly GCA_963693085.1 of Alisma plantago-aquatica. Classification (NCBI taxonomy): domain Eukaryota; kingdom Viridiplantae; phylum Streptophyta; class Magnoliopsida; order Alismatales; family Alismataceae; genus Alisma; species Alisma plantago-aquatica. The sequence goes on from OY856413.1 coordinate 468,443,170, forward strand.
ATCTTTCATAATAGGATTTTAAATTCAGATGTATGATCATCTGAATTAAATACCAAGAAAGTTGACCATAGATATCAATATTTTAGATAGAATCCTTAAGAAGGTATTTCTCATGGATCAATTTGATCCATAGACTACCTTTCTTTGAAGCTACTATCCAGATATTTAATATCATAGCAACCTTACAAACGTCTTTGACTTTTTTTATAGACATACCACCTTCATCCTTTACCTTGGTTACATCATCCCACTTAATAAGATGGATATCATTTTTGCCTTCACACTATCCCCACAAGAAATTTATAATAGTTATTTCCAGAAATTTTGATTGGCGGACATAGTATAATTACAAAGTTCTAGTCTCCAATGGAAACTGAAATGATATGTAAATAAGTTTGGTATCTTTAAAAATCAAATGATGGGCATAGAAGCACTAAAGCATGGGTAGAAATAATGATGGTAACTTCTGGTTCACTTGTATGATATGTATCATTATAAGTTAGTAGCATACCGTCATTATAGTAACTTCTGGTTCACTTGTATATTTGTCTTAGTAATGTGGGTTCCTCCTTGTTCCCTTTATTGTTAAAACAACATTTATATATTGTCTTTTTTCCTTTACCCCCTCCATCTAAAATAATACCCTTTCTGTAACATGTGGTTGTGATGCATGCCCTAAAAGCCAATAACTATAGTAATGATCCGAACTCTGTACTTGGAGATTAATTAAAGGCTGACTGCCCAGGGCTCCAATGAGATACATCCATCCCTGATATAATAGTTGGCACTTTGGAGATCTTTGGCATGGATGGAGGATGCTCAGCTGTGGTGAACTTCTATGTAGGCTTATTTAGGATCTCATTCGCTGTGGAAACATTAAGTGCGTTGTCAGTAAAATCTTTTTATGTATTTCGTTTAACTAATTTAAACAAAATACATTAAAAGATTTTACTTACAATGCCCTTCATGTTTCCACAGCGAATGAGATCCTAAATAAGCCTACATAGAAGTTCACCACAGCTGAGCATCCTCCATCCATGCCAAAGATCTCCAAAGTGCCAACTATTATATCAGGGATGGATGTATCTCATCGGAGCCCTGGGCAGTCAGCCTTTAATTAATCTCCAAGTAAAGAGTTCGGATCATTACTATAGTTATTAGCTTTTAGGGCATGCATCACAACCACATGTTACAGAAAGTGTATTATTTTAGATGGAGGGGGTAAAGGAAAAAAGACATATATACAAATGTCGTTTTAACAATTAAGGGAACAAGGAGGAACCCACATTACTAAGAACACCCATTCTTTCTTGAGGCTTCTGCCTAGATTTCTGAAATGTTGACAATGACTTAGTGTGCCTCTGCAAAATGCAAAAACACCAGGCTATATTATACTAAGCACCAAAAACAAAACATTCAAAAACAACGCAGTGAGAAAACAGAACAGAACTCGTACAAGTGACCACAAATAGCAGTAAGAAGAAATCTTTTATCACCAATAGTGATTCTAGTATGTATTAATTTATCATATTAAAAAAGCTTTTCAACAGAGCATTAGATACCATTCCACAAAACAAAAACTCTCCCAATACCATGACTGGTGTGATGAGAAATCCACTATAACTACCCAAATTTATTGGATAAACAATTGCTAAGTTATCAAACTTATTGGATAAAGTAGCATTGTTATCCTCAGTTTACCCCTTTCTCCCTCTACCTCTGGACGTATTCTTCTTATTACATTTTAGAAACTAAAAGGAAGGTTCTAAGTTATTTTTCTCAACAGAGTTGGGAGGGGTAACAAGGTTAACACTTCCCCTTCAAAAGAAAGGTCATTTCAGCACAACATTTTACAAGCAACCATCTTGATCATCACTGGATCAATAGACTAAAAAACACCAGATATATAGAAGCTCTACTTCATCTTCTGAACATAAGGACAAGTAGGAAACTCCAACATTGTAGAATACATACAACCATCTTGATCACCACTACATCAATAAACCAGTAACATCAGATGGAACCCTTCTTCATCTTTAGAAAATACGAACAAGTATAGCAATTCCAGAAAAAATAACACAGGGCTCGTTTAGTAAAGAAGCACTTTTATCTCATTATGGATAATAGACTATAGCACACTCACATTGACTAACCATTCCTCAAAAATCACCTTATTTCTATACCACCAGATATAGTAAAGGATACATATAATAGATTTAAAGGAGGTATTGCTTATTTCCTTCATACTGTCTTCAAAGAAACTAGGAATATTATTAATACATTCATTATCAACTACTTTGGCTATGACCCATATATATGTGTGTCATGAGAACACTTGTTCATATAGAATAGAACAGAGTAGCAAAATTACACATACATGCACACATGTGTATTGCTTTGAACCAAGCTTGAGCCTCAACAATTATATATGAGTAATATTTGATCAAGTATGACTTGGATTACATGGTAGGTATTATACATAAATTCGAGTTTGTACAATTAATAAATATTGTACATATTCGAGAAAGACAATATTCAATCAAATACTATATCTACTCAATCACATAAGTAAATTATTCTTTTCTTATTGACAAAACACAAAGTTGTATGATAGAAAAGCATTATGAGGATGCTATACTGTAGATGCATAGCCTAGGAATTTATGTACATCACAACTTTGATTCCCTTCCATTTAGTTATGGTAGCTACTCCCAAGGAGCTATTTCCTCGCTTCCAAATATTGAACACACCCCTGACTACTCTGTATTACTGTTGTATGACCATCTCCATGCAACTGAGGATAGTCAAAGTTTTTCAAGATTGTGATATGTTTCTTATACGTGTGAACGTTAACCCTTAGGGGAGGAGGAGATAACTCATATGAATACTAGATGGTTAGTATTTTTACTAAGTAAACCCAGCTAATCCTATGCAGATCACATTGGGGGGAGATGAGGCGGACACATGAGGTATGAACTGTAAGCCCATTAGAGGAAGAACCAATCTTGGCTATCAGGCGTCGAACTGGGGGCTAGTGCTCTCCCAAATGAGAAAAAGAAAAAAAGATACGAACCTAGAGAGGATTCCAGTGGCCGAAGAAGCAAGCTGCGTAGCAGAAACGACCAATGCGGCCGAGCAGGGCAATCGGCGGCAATCAAGCACGGTGACTGCGTAGCAGCAACGACCAATGCGGACGGCAGCAATCGTCAATGGCGGAGGGCAGCAACCATCAACAGCCTTACCCCGATGAAGGATGAGCCCAATACGAAGGATGAACGGCAGCAACCGAGCAGGGCGATTGGCGTCAAGGATGACCCAATGCGGAGGAACCGATGAGAGAATCGGGAGGGGGAGGGTTCAGTGGAGGAGTGCGGAGGAACCAATGAGAGAATCGGGAAGGGGAGGGTTCAATGGAGGAGTGCGGAGGAAATGAGGGGGAAACTAGCGCCCGCCGGGACTGGGTGGTTTTTTTCGTGAATTTTGATAGATGAATCAGAGTTTTAGAATGGAGGGAAGGATTATGAGATGGAGGGAAGATTTGGCATGGAGTTTTTGAGGGGGTAATTCGTAACAAATGTATTTGTGAGGGACCAATGTTCACATAAAATGCCTAACGATGTCAAGAACACGGTTGAGGGATGTGGTCCCATATTTGAAGGATGAGCCCTCACAAATGGACATCATTATTCACGATTTTTGGTTCCTCACAAATGTTCTTCAACAAAAGCCAAATTTTTTGTAGTGACAGTGGAACTTCTTGGACAAAGAAGATTGGGACACGTTTGTTGCTTCAAGAAAATTTGAAGAATTCAAGGTATTAGGCGTCACTCCCAATTTGATTAATATACGTTGTATTCACCTATTCAAGATTAACATTTAGTGCTACTAACCAAATCATTAATGTGCATACTAACTAGGCCCTCACTGAGGCACAAAAAGCAAGGCGTGCACTGAATGTGCATGACCACACTATGGGTCCAAAGGGCTATGTAAGCGTTCACCAAAGACTACAGCCGGAGTCTACTGCTACTCAGGAGTCCTCTACTACATGTGCCACACCCATGCCTCGCCATGATGTCTGGATAGTTGGGAGGCAAAATAAGAAGAGTGAAATAAATAAGCCCGTAACTGCTGAGGCGGCTGTAAAAGTGGCAAAATACAACTCTTAGATCAATCGTTTGAATATTGATTATTTGTGGTGTTAACTTACCAATTTCTGTTGATGGTGATTAGCGGGAGCTGTATGAGCAGAGGAAATAAGGCACGTTCATCCCTCAGGGCACAAGGGATGAATTGATAGTTTCTCTGGGTAACCCAAAGCATCTTGGACGTGTTAGGGGTGCATGCGCTGGTGTGGGAATCAAAGCATTCTTTGGACCATCCCAGCGCAAACCCAAAGTGGGACTTTCACAAGAAGAGGTAACCTATTCTTTTTTTAGAAAGTTACTGCAAAAGGGAATTCAATAATAATAAGCTAATGTTTCTTTTATCCATGTATAGGAGAATAAGAGAGTCGAGGATATAGTTGCTAAGAAGGTCAATGATATAGTTGCTGAGAAGGTCAAGGAAGAAATGGTGCGGTGGCAGGCATCTCAGGCTTCCAATCAGCCTATGACGACCCACTCTTCTCCGGATGCACAGACTGAGAGTATTCCTAGAGACCCATCACCTAACACGTCTGCTGTAAGTATTGTTTATGACATTGTAGCTAGTCTTTTCAAGATGATATGTATATATGTATAACATTCTTTATGTAAATTTATAGGCATTGAAGTCATGCCGCTTAAGAATGCAAGACTATGTTGTTGCAGAGGTGCAGGCTTACCCGTCCCTTCCTGGGGCAACGTTTCATGGGACTCCAATGCCGCAGGGCTACGTTCGTGTGAGCCCGATATGTGTATTATCCGATTGGAGGGAAGCTGCATTGCCATATGCCCACCTGGATATTGATACACTTGGTGAGGCAGAAGGCAGGGTGATATTGTGGCCCAAAGCAGATGTCGTCTACACTACTGAAATTATAAGATCACAATTTACATTACTTTAGATTGTTAATGTGTATATATGAGGTCAATTGATCTGAAATTATATATACAGGTTAAAAAGAAGACACCCGGAGCACCTAGGCCTCCACCTCCACTTCCTGCATTACCAACTTGGGTTCCAAATGGCCTAAAATACCTGTTAGGTCCTTCTTGTAGGGGAATGACATGTTGGCTACGGGCACATAATATACATTGCCATATAATTATTTCTTTAGAAGCTAATTATGCAGGTCAATCATACGAAAATTTATTTATACAAGATATTATTGAGTTGTTTATATATGATTGGCTGAATACATCAATGATAGAGACATGGATAAGGTGAGATCTTATTTATACATCCATATACCTTGTGTAAGATCCAGTGATCTGGGGTCTTATATATTAATGCATATGTAATACATGTTTTGCAACTACTTAGTCGAAAATCAATGCAAACAATTTGCATTTGACCATGTGGGATTTTTGATTCCATCATTGATTAGTATGGTAGCTAAAGACACTGATAGTGTTCAACAATAATGTATAGATGCTTTTACAATTTTCGGTCAGTAAAAGAAGATGATAATAATAGCTTCATTCAATGTCAAGTAAGTTTACTTTACTTATAATTTGGACTTAAGAAAATTACATTTTTATTGTGGATTTTGAGTTATTAATTTTTAACATTTTTACCTCTAGCGGTAGGCATTGGGAGTTACTAGTTATTGTCTCCGGGACGTTCACTGTTTATTATCTAGATCCTGCGGGGAGTACATTGAATACTAAAATTGGACACGTAATGAGATTGTCATTATTCTGGTGAGAAATATTTCATTTTTATATCCGCTAACATATGTTATTACATTACTATTTAATTATGCAATTTACTGTGTTACATTAACATGTAGGGGTTTAGATACATTCAAAAATGTTGGAGGAAAGGTCCCAAGGAAAAAGAACCAGCCAATAATTTGGGAGAACGTAAAAGTAATTTTCCGACTCCAATGTATATATTATTTATGTGAACTGTGCTTAGTTATATTTTTTAATATTTTGTATGTTTCAATTTATAGTGCGCTACACAAGACAACAATTGGGCATGCACATACAGATGATTATCCAATATGCCGCATTGGACATCAATACCATACATGAGGTATTATATATAGTCTCATTAGTTAGTTTGAAATATATCAATCTTATTTTGATATTATTACTTATATATACATCATTCTCTTTGCAGGTATTTAAAACTGACCACACTATAGGTAAACGCTTAAAAGATGTACATGCTCCATATACGATGGAAGTATTAAATGAAGTAAGAGAATAATGGGCAAGAGCCATACAAGCAGTGGCGATTGTAAGATATAATTGGGATGTTGATAGCGATGTTGAATGATATTTTGTAAATGAATATTTCTGAATGTGTATACATGTCTGAATGTTTCTACATGTGTGAATGTGAGAATTGAATTGATGTCTGAATGTATCTACTTGTGTGAAAAGTATATTTGTTAATTTTGTAGGTTTGTGGCATGTCTGTAGGCTGATATAAATGGATGTCGTAAACCTGCAGTTCAGAAAACTGAACTGTAGGTTCTCATCCTGCTGACCTCCCACAGCAGGCCTGCAAACTGATAAAAAAAAACATAGACGTCGGTTATTTATAGAACACCGTCATCAAAGATTTACAGCGTCGGTTATTGGAGAAAACCGTCGCCTGATATGACAAACAACCCGACCGTGCAGGAAAGCACGGCCGTGATGGAAAACGCGTCGGTGCTTAGTACAAAACCGACGCCTATAGTACTAAACACGGCCGTGCAGGGAAGCACGACCGTGTCGTCTGGAAATATGGCGTCGGTTAGGTAGTTGCAAACTGACGCAGAGAGTGTCCTAGATGGCGCCCTTTTTATTGCGTGAAACCTTTTGACGTCGGCGTACTATACATAACCGACGCCTATAGATGTCCTGCTGGCGCGTTTTCGGTGGCGCGAAACCGTTTGGCGTCGGTTATAAAAATGACGCTGAAGAGTTCGACCTTTAGCGGCGCCCACATAGGCGTCGCTGGAGAACCGTCACTAAAAGGGGTTAAACAACCGACGCCAAAAGCGTATTATGTAGTAGTGTTTGACTTCATCAAGGTGATAAAAATCGAGGTGTCTAGAGGCGGCCACAAAGAAACAGGCTGGTAGATAAAGAGCACACTTACTCAAATGACGCCGAGGTGTCTAGAGGCGGCCACAAAGAAACAGGCTGGTAGATAAAGAGCACACTTACTCAAACGACGCGGAATTCTGAACGGTAAGGTTCGCATGGTCCATCGTCACAGAGCCTAAGGGTGGTGTACAACACAACAAACATCAACCGTAAAGTTCAACAGCTTGTTTTAAATTAGACACTGAAACGGACATGTTAGTTCGGTGGTTATCATTTTCATCGTCCAGTTCAAAATTTCGTCTGGTCAACTACATAGGCGGGGTTGATTGACATATACATATTTCCCTAACTATCTAGAAAGGAAATATGATTTTGAAACATTTGGGAGTGATTATTTTGGAACCAAATTCAAAGTTTAGTGGAGTGCGTTTTACTGGTGTGTGTTGCCAAGTCTTCACAAAACTGTAATTTCAAGGATATGGATAGAAGTTTAGGATGACATTGATGGTTTAACTTTTAAGGGGTGGATGGAACAGACATCAATTGAAACCAAAGTCGGCTTCATCAAGGTGATTAAAAACGAGGTTTCTAGAGGCTGCCACAACGAAACAGGCTGGTAGATAAAGACCACACCACTCAAATGACGAGGAATTGTGAACGGTAAGTTATGCATGTTCCATCGTCGCCGAGCCTAAGGGTGGTGTATACAACATAGTAAACATCAACAATAAAGATTGAGACTTGTTTTAAATTAGACACTAAGACAGGCAGGTTAGTTTGGTCGCATCGTTTTATCGTCCAGTTCAAAGTTGCTCCGATTCCAAAAGCCGAGATGAGTAGCGAGCACCGTGTCTCTTTGTTTCTTCGGCGTTTTGGATGAGAACTGGAAAGTGAGCGCCATCGGAACTCAATCCTGAATGAATTTCTCATCCACGTTTTCTTACAAATTGGTAGCGACCTATCGGGAACGGTTTGGCGTTTTGCTCACGACGGCGCGCAAGTGTATCATACCCCTGGATGGTTAGCACTTTCTATGCTGCTACCATCATGAGCGTTGTGACTTGTGAGAGTGAGCGGCGGCGCGATGAGCGGCGGCCGTATCAATTTGATGGCCTGATACGGGCATCGAGAAGAGCCTCTTTTTGCCATCCCTAAGAAGAGGTCAGCTCCGACTTTTCTGTCGCTTATTATTCACAAAGTGGGGCCGGGATCTGTAGCGTGCGTGAATGAAGTTGATGTGTTGCATGTGTACTTTGACATTGTGATTTCGCGCACCTATCTCTACATTTACCTTCTACCGAATTCATGTAGACGACTTGGTGTTATTAAATCGATCTATAATCCGTCTCCTCTACCCCTACTAGCTACGTCGATATACGTGCAGCACTAATCATGTTATTACATAGTCTAACACTGCATTCATCCGGCTCGTTCGGGGAATCCTTACTCTGGGTTACTTACTCTCATTCCGAAGTGGCGTGACATGACGTGCAGCATACTTGGTATACTGTTAAGGAAAATGCTAGCCCTACTAGTCCTAACCCCACATATACCTCATTTCAAACTTGGTTTTCACACCCAAATAACTGGACCCAATAAAGATGCATCCATTTTCTGCACTAAGCCATACAGACATGGGAAAAGGGAGCGGAACAAAAGCACAGAAAAAAAAAATCGTAAGATATTACAAAAAGAGAGATTAAATTGTTTCACATATAACTTTCAAACCGCAATACGTTTTTTTTTACAAAATATAAACCATTAGATTACTTACAAGAAATATATTACTACACGACTAATGTTCACATATATATAAAAACAAATATAAGAAATATATGAAAATGAGTATTGTCTATGCAAAAAATGAGTATTATTCACAAATATATATATATATATATATATATATATATATTAATAAAAAAGTAAAAACTATGAACAATATCATAAAAAATAATAGAAAAATACAAAATGAGTATTATTTAAATATTAATATAATACTTATTTTTGTATGAAATATATTGAAAAATGTGTACAATCTCATTAAAAATATTGTTATTTTTGCATTGCGGGGTAGTACTCATTTTAGAGTAATACAATAACTCAAAAATGAATATTGTATCATTTTTGGTATATTACTTTTTTTTAATTCGTAACATAGTAAATCAAAATTCAAACCTAGTAAGGTTAAGTTGAATAATAGCTCATCTTAGCTTCAGACCTTAGGGTCAACAACCCTACCTAGATATGCATATTCCTCACATTATTAATAAGATTGGTACCTAAATTCAATTCGAGGTATATGCACTTCCTTAAAATTAGATGACATCATTACTTGGTGATCACATCTTCATTAGTGATTTTAAGTTTGCTTGGTGACTACATTTTCTACTGAGGTTTCCAAACTATCATTCATTTTTCTTCACATAAGGGTTAGGTAACACCTCAAAACCCTAGTTTATGTCATTAAGCTCAACTTAGAATATTCATTCTCATATGTACATTTTAAGCATAACATGTGTCTACATAATCTCTCTCACTCATGATAGGATGAAATAAGTATTTGGCAGCAGCCCAAAATAAAGTTCATCCCATTTCAAGAGTAGAGATGGCGTGACCATATATTATCTTAAAATTTTAAATCTTAGATTTAATCATTTGGACAATGATTCCAAACCATAATTACTTTTAATCCCACAATATTCTTATATTTCATGAAGTCAAGTGCCTTTCTCAGTCTTGAGTTTGTGCATAATTTTATTATTACATGACTTCTTATATGTTTTATTTCTACACTCCATGTCTCATTAGTCTTACTCATTTCCTCAAGGTCTCTAGGGGTACAAGTACCTTTGTAGTGATCTCCTCCTGGCCTCGTGGGCCCTATGCAGTTAGGGTGTGTGTTTCAAATTTACCCCTTGGGCCTCATGAACTCATGAAGGTGGCCAATCTCTTGACCAATGGGTCTCAAGCAAAATGGATGGCTATCTCCTGACCCCATGGTCGATTTCCATTAGTGAACGATCACCTCCTAACCTCAATGGTCTTATGTACCTTTGAACATCGTTACCTGAGCTTAGGATTGAATTAAAGTTCTACCATGTCTAGGGTTTATCGAGTACATTAATTTCATGTGTAATTCTTTGACGGTTATTTCCTCCATCGCTTAGGGTATACATTATTCACTTTATGTTCCCTCACTGGACTCATGAAGACCTTCCCTTCTAGTCTTGGTCTTATACTATCAGTCACTTCCTTGGTGACTTGCCTTATGTCCCTCGGAGATGGCATACTTGGGCTCAAAGAATGTGTGTTCCTTCATGTTTTGTATGTTTAATTTTATACGCTTTTAGTGACATTCAAGGTTACCTCAATTCTCTAACTGATTGGTCAACTCACCCTTCTAGGATAGGTCCTAACCTAGGGCTCCTTCTTGGCTCATAAGAGGAGGTTAGGCTCTCTAGCCACAACTTGACCCCGTAGGTTTAAGGTTTTGCCTCCCCAATAGGTATGTTTCCCTATTCGAGGGTTGACCCACCCTGGGTTGGGACAACAACCCTAAAAGTTGAATTTCATTTATATGTAACCATTCATATGTTGAACATGCATTTTTTATTGTAACTTTTCAACCCATATGTGCCCAATCTCTGTAATTTGACCACTCACTAGGGTAGTCATCATAATGTACCCACTTACATGGGCACTTTCAATAACATACCCATTCATTGGGGGCAGTTTCCATATCATACCTACTTGTTGGGGGTAATCTAAATAACATACCCACTTGTTGGGGGGAGCTTCAATAGCTTACCCAATCACTGGGGGTAGCATACACACTCACTGGGGGTATTCTCAATAGCATACCCACTCGTAGGGGTAGTTCCGATAGCTTACCCACTAATTGAAGGTATCATATCTACTCACTGGGGTATTCTTCATTCATACATTCCTTTAGAGATAACATTAGGGTGATAAGCAAGTTATATTTATACTATGAGTTACTCATAGGATGCTTACGTTTCTTAAAACCCTTCACATGATTCCTGAATGAATTTCTCCACATACATGCATGCATGGGAGATTGGGTCACCTAAACTCTTATGGATTTTTTTTCTTATTCTCTTCCTTAATTAGGGTTCACATGGATATGATTATTATTTCACCCATACTACTCCATTACAGTTCATGATTTGAGTTAGGAACTATCCTTGTACCTTAGTGTTTTGTGATTCCCTTGACCCACTAAGGGTTTTCCTAAACAAATCCTAGTTCCATCTATGGTTTACCCTTGTAAGGAAAACCTATTAAACCATTTTTCTTTACTTTACCATTGTTTTCAAATTATATGTACATTAACTGGCAGAGGATGTCTCAATTCTACTTCTTCTTCTAAAAAATACTCAATTGAGACGAGGAGAGAAGTATATTTTAGGGTTTTATTAAGTAAGAGGATGAGAAATGGATGAAATTTGAGATAAGAATACTTAGAGGAAACATTACTTTAGGCAAACCCTATGTTCTGTCCATGCATGCATCATTATGGCTAAGGGAGTCCTTGTATACCTACTTAGTGGTGCGGAGGAAAATATTTCTAGCCCCCAAAGTCATGATCCCTATTACACACCATTACCATCGGGTCATGCCTTAATAATTTTCCATAAATTTCTAAAAATTACTTGGAATTATAAACTATTAAAATTATTTGAAAATTTTGGGACTCTGATACCAAATGTAACAACCTCACTTTTCAGCATTACCCAATTAAGAAAGACATTATATTTGAGAGCTATTAACTAAAATTACCAATGATCTAGATTTTACCAAATAAAAAATCTTACAAAAAATTTCAATTATTTCAAAAATATTGTTTACAAAATATGTAATGATACTCCACTAAGGAGTTACATGAATTTCTTACACGAGGACTTTACATATGAGAAGAAGTATCTATCTTATCCTCCTTACTTATCTTTAATGTCTTTAGGTAATTTCATCTAGATCATCTATCTTTGTATCTTCATGTATAAAATTTACCTAAAATGGCGTGAAATAAAATGTGGCTTAATATATTGCTAACTGTGTACACGGGTCCATGTAAAACTGTCCAAGTGCATAACAACATATAACCAGTCAATTACTTACAAATATGAACTGAAGCTTTCTTCACACAATCTTTTTTTATGTGATATTCATAGTGGCATTATAATTGAATAGAATGTAAATAAAAACTCAACAATTTATTTAGTCAATCTTCAAGAAATTATTGGAAAACATAAGGGAATGATATTGCGGATAGTCATAATCATAACCACGTACCTCAATGTAGAACCATGCCGATCATGCAATCATACTTCAAGTACTTTAAGCATATCATTCGATCAAGCAAGCAAAGATGAATCCAAAAAATTCAATATTTAATATGCATGTATGTAAATCCTAAAGTTCCACCATTATGTTATTGAGGTTAAACTCCATTTGGGTCCTAATCTAGGGTTTAGATTTCCTTGGTATCAAGTTGTCATTAGAGTTATGCTTTGAAACCCTAATCCCCATGTTGATTGATTTAGTCACTCAAGAACCCTAATTCATATTGTGTAACCATGACTATCGAATCTACCATGTTATTGTATTATGAACCCTTATATCAGATTGGGTACATTCAGGTTATAGCAAGTTACATCATTAATGTTCAAAATCCTAATTACACATGTTAATGAGTATCTATTCCAAAAACCCAAATTATCATATCATCATTATCTTGATTATCATTCTATTTAGAAATATCAGATGACAACATGAATAAAAGCCTTTAGTTTATTCAACACCTAAATCATCAATTATGGGGTTTCCATTTACTAATCACTACTTAATCATATATTAACCCTACTTTTGGAATTGGGACTAGAATTAGGTCCCAATTATATTTAATTTGTGTTCCTCTTATTTTCCTGATTGATTTGATATATAGTTTTGTTATGATTTGATCTACCAATCTTAATATTTTTACCATTGGGAAGGTGCCACGTAGGAAACCTATTTCCCACATACCTATCTCTCACGGCAGGACCAAATTCATAATGTAAATACCCGACTATCACCATGCTATGAATCGAGTTCTCACACACTAGAGGGGAATTCTAATAAAAATATCCCCATTCATCTTCCTCCACATGAGATCCCTTTGTTTCCACCATGGAGGGTCAAACACTATGTTGACTCTCCTCCCTGGGGCTTGAAAGGAAAAAGTAAGGGTCATTCACTTCTGTTGCATCTTGTCAAGCACTGTAAGGCTTTACACCGGAGATGAAGTAGTTGGGATGATGGAAGTCATGATTGAGAGTGGATCTTCTCAAAATGGGTTACTACAGATGTTGAACAAGTTGTCAAGGTGAGGAGGACTTGCCCATGGGTGACTTCATTGATGGATGGACTCAAAGAAACATCCAGATACACACGAGTTCCCTTTTATGTTTTGTTGTTACCTCTGGAATCTAAGTATGTGATCCACTTTACCCAAGAAGAAGATAGAGTTGGGAAAGGCATGGTGATGGTGTGACAGTGTTTGTAATTCCAATGATTAGATACCCTGGGTCTAGTCCTTATATAGGCGAGAGAATTAGGATTTCCTACACTACAATCCTTGGAGACCATAGAGGGGGGTGAATTCTACCATAGGTAAAGAACCACTGTCTTTCTTTGTGTATACTTATTTATTTTTGTTTTTCTTATTCCCTTTCCACGTACACTATTATATGGCTTATCAAAGTATTCCTTTTGCTTCCTTTACATTAGTCTCTTTCCCTTTCTCATGGTTGAAGTGCATTCATGGGAGAAGTATGTATGATTTTCAAAAGGAAAACATTTAATATTTTCCCAATATAGAGATACATATGTCCACAATTAATTACTAGATTTACACCAAGATCCATAAAGGAAAGCATATACCTATCTGACATGCATTTGATAATTTGATCAATAAATTATTTCTCAAGTCCTTATGTCTTGGCATCGAGATTGTTCTTTATCTCTCTCTTTGATATATTACTTAATTCATTTATACCTCTTTCCAACTCTAATTTATGGGGATATCTTTCATATACCAAAAGTTGCTCTTTTAAACATTTAAATAAAAAAATTACCATTATCTCATGGAAAGCCCTTTTCCTCCCAATTTCTATAATTCTCTTCCTTTTTTGTTATTAACCTGAAATATACCAAAAGTCATCTTGAAATAATACTACTTGATGCCTCAAAATTTGTGTTTTCAAACTAGATTAGATAATTACTTCATTAATAATTTAAAATACCATAAATCTTTTCTTTAGGAACCTTATTATCTCATATCTCTATTAACCAACAACTCGTTCTCCATTACTATTTATTTGTTCACAAAATCTCTTATTAGTTTGTCTTGTCCCCCAAGGACCTATTTGCGAAGCATATAGTCTTATGGTCCTCACTTGGGCCATCGGTTGCACAAATGCCACAAACTGAATAACATCATTGTTCCACCAGTTATTAAATTAGGGAATTTACTTATTAAGTCAAGACTTTTATTTAGATGTTTCAAATTTCATGAAATTTGAGGATATTGCATTGGTCTTGTTGTATCGCATTTTTTATAATGATTACAATGGATTTTATTTTGCCAAAAAAATCATTTTGGCTTGAAAGTTATAAACAAAATAAGTTTCTCTCTCCTATTTTTTTCTTTTTTCTAGGTTTTTTTCTTCCTCCTGCCTTTCTTTCTCTTTCTTTGCACATGAAATCTCATCCCTATTTGTTGGAGGTAGTAAACTAAATGTACAGTTGGGGTTTTGAAACTAGGCATGTGTATCATTACTCTACTACTAAATGTTTGTAGAGGTGGGTGACATGAAGGGAGGAGCCAGTCAAAGTTTAAAAATGGGGTCTCAAATAAAATTAATCATTGATGATAACTTTAAAACTAATCTGATAACACTAATAATTGTCAATTAATTTCTGAAGTATACTAAAATTCAAAGAAAAAGTCTAGATAATAATTAAATCAACTAAAAATAATATAAAAGAAAGCTAAAATTTCTCATTGATTGCATTATGTTCCTCATCAATTACCAACTATTAAAGAACAAAAGCTGATTTAAATACTAATAATCGCTTATCATTAGTAACAATGGCCAGAAGATTAGGATGCAAAAAGTATTGTATGTATCTGACTCCAATACTATGCAGATATATATATTATGGGGATCGACATAAAATGAAGTCCAAAATACTTGTGGCCTTTGAAAAATTGATCTACATGGTATGATAAGGGTTGAGATAATCACAAGATAACTTTTACCTTGAATATATATACAAGAATCTTAATCACAGACAAGACCCATCCTATCCATTGCACATTACACTAGACAATTTTATTTACTCACTAATCAAGTATAATATTTTTCCATTTTTTACTATTATGCACTTTGTCATGCATACATCATGATGAAATTTATGTGTTTGATGAATTTTCTTGTACAAATTTTGTGAAAACTAAGTAACCATAAGTAATACAATTCAATTTTCTAGATTGTGTATAAATTAACTAATTTTTGGAGTTATTTTTTAGTCAATTGTTTGAAGACTATCTTAGAGAAAAATATGTATCTCGTATATTTGCTCGTGTATGTTTTGCGAAACCTAAGCAATCAAGAATACTCTAATCACCTAATTTAATTTTTTTAAGTGAAGGTATATTGAAAGGAATAACTTTTAGAGTTACTTTTTGAGTTAGTTGTTTAGAATATATGGATGGATCAAAGTCTAACACTCCTATTACATTATTATCTTTAATTTGAAGTGGGGGCATTTGCTACTATTATCAAACTATATTTTTGGAGTTAGGGGGGAACATGCCCCATCTTACCCCCCTCCTTTCACCAATTCTTTTGTGACACATCTTGACATGGCATGCCACATAGTTCGTCTAACAGTCTTCTTGCTATATATTAATACAAATTCTCCTATTATCTTTACAATTTTCATTAGTTTAGAGGTGTCTTGCATTCAATCTATCCCATCGTGATCGTTGACATTCATAATACATTATGGAAAACTAAGGTCACCCACAATATATTGTCACGTACTATCTCAGTTGTATAGATATGTAAACTAAGTCATCCTTAAAGTTGACATTATGCAAAAAAGTTGTGGGCTCCAATCTCTAAACCACGAATTAATCCCGAGTTAAACATGTGCGGAAGCAATCGGTAAATAGCGGAAGACAAAAATCACGGGAAAATAAAACTTTTCGAGACAAGAGCCTGAAACCACAAACCTTTTCCATAGAAAAAGGATTTAACTGTTTACATCACTGACAATTACTTCTTGAGTAATTTTATACAACATGATACAAAAATTCTCAAGAGTTCATACTCCAAAACACTCCAGGACCTGAGAGTACAGAGGACATATAGGACTTGACTCTATCTACACCATGAAGCATGCTAGATCTCCACCTGAGATAGTTACTGCTCCTGATGCTGCTGTTGCTGGGATTGGTCACCAGAGTTCTTGTTCCTCCGTCTTCGACGACCACCTAAAAATTAGAAGTCTACGGGGTGAGACAATTATACATAATTGCCCCAGCGAGAGTTATAACTCTCCACTAGGCTTTATAAGCAAGGTAAGGAATAACTAAAGCAATAAGAGCCTTCAAGATATTCACTAGCAGTTCTGATGATAAGCAAGAGTTCAATCAATATTAAATATGAGAACATCTATACTATTGAAGGTAACATCAATCAAATAACTCGTAGATAACTCTAACAGATATACTACGCTGTTGATTAGGTTTTTCAAACATTATTGTTATGCCCTGTGGAGATGAGGTATACCACTCATACTTTAACCGATCACTATTAAGTCGCCTCGATATCATACTAGGTCATTAAAAGAGCCGGATTCTTATGACCTCATCTTCCTCAGTCAGTTAGAGGATTGATTGTTTGACATCTGGCGGGATGTCTTTATAATAGCTCACCATGGTACTCTGGTCCTTCGCTATTTTTAGAGTTACAGTGGCATTATGTACTCTCTTCGCTATCGGAAGATTTCTTGTTTATCTTTCACCGATACGGTATTTGTGTCTTTAAGGGAGTGTAGAGATACATCTCACCTTTAGGACTTTATGGTGGGGTCTGATGGACTACTAGAATCTACATCATCCTCTCACCTTTTCTTTTATAGTGAAGGTATGACGGACTACAAGAATCTACATCAAATACCTACACTAGGATGTAAGGTTCTACACATCCATGTACCCCACATACTCAAAAGTATGTGATCCAGGAGTTCCCTGAGGAAGACCTGTTTCACCATCATTTAGACTCTGACAATGATGGATCTATGATCAGGGCTCTACATTTCACTTGATTAGTTAGGTACATTCAGTATTCATATCATCATACAAAAACATTAGCATCACAGCTATATATGAGAATACTAAAATGTAGCAGGCCTAACTCATTTCAATTACCTGTTCTCAATTATCTCATCACAAGTCATCTGTCAAGCATGACCTTGATGGTGTTTATGGCTCTTACAGCCCATAAATCACAAAAGATGTCACTTAGCAGCGCATCAAGATGATTCACTATTCATAAAGCTTAAGACATGCTTTCAATGAATATAACATGGTATTTCATACCTGGGTATGACCATTATCTCATAATAACCTGCATGGTTAGTTCAACAGATAATAGTAAACAATTCAACCATTTAGGGTTTACTATTCATCTTTCAAGTCATCACCCTAAAATTAGGGTTTACTATTCACACCATGGTGAATGGTACTCATTACATCATGATGTAAGATAAACATCATCATTAAGACTCTTAATTAAGATTAAGATCCATTAGACATCATATTTAGGGTTTCCATGACCTCACATAGGTGGGTCATTCCCTAATCATGCACATTCATGTGTAATTGAAGTATCTCACAAGAGTTTCCTCCTAAAAAGGGTACTTTCTCTCTCTAGGATACTTTCTCTCTCTAGAAATACTTTCTCTCTCCTCTCACTAGTAGATGGTGACCACACCACTCTAGATCAGGTTGAGGTAAGTCTCCATTGACTAACATGATCCAAAACATCAACATCATGTGATTAGGGTTTGATTAGAACAAGGTTTTACCCCTTTAGTCCCCTCAAGGGTATTTTAGTAATTTGCCACATGATTACCATCATGGGTTAACTCACTAATCACATAGTCCCTTAATGACCTAGGTTACCATTAGGGTTTAGATTGGATCATCATTGAGCTAATTACACCATCAAATGGTTAAGTACAAACCATCACCAGTCTCGAAGCGGTTTCAACCTTCAAACGATTTCAACCACCCAAACGGTCTTGAGACCGTTTGGCCCCAAACGGTCTTGAGACCGTTTGGATCCAAACGGTCTTGAGACCGTTTGGAGGTGAAGACCGTTTGGAAGGGTTGACTTCCAAACTGTTTGGAGCTTCAAACGGTTTGAAACCGTTTGATCAAACTTGCTTGAGATCGATTGGACCAAACGATCTTGAGGTCGTTTGAGCCCAAACGGTCTTGAGACCGTTTGGCCCCAAACGGTCTTGAGACCGTTTGGTCTCAAACGGTCTTGAGACCGTTTGGATCCAAACGGTCTTGAGACCGTTTGGTCCAAATGGGCTCAAACCGTTTGGACCTCCAAAGGGGTTCAAAGGTCACCAATGTTTATGGATATGTGTGTTGAAGCCCTCAATTGGTTAAAGCTATGCTAACCACTTATAAATTGAGTCAATTAGGGTTAGCCTTAACCACTTAGACATCCAATTGACCCTCAATAGCAAGCCAATTAGGGTTCAATCCTCCTCAGTTAGGGTTTCAAATCGATTGGTCATCAATGTTCAACAATGTGAATTAATTCAAGGTTGAACCTATCAATTGACCTCCAATTGGGCTCAAACTTGGCCCAAACGGTCTTGAGGTCGTTTGGACATCATCCAAACGGTCTCGAGACCGTTTGCCCAAAGTTTGACCAAAATCCAAGTCGTTTTGACTAAGGTTGAAGTCCAATTAGGTCAAAATCAGCAATTTTCATCAATTCATCAATTTCCTACAATTGGACCCTCAAATCATTAGATTAACTCAACCCTAGACCTTCAAACGGTCTTGAGTTGTGCCCAAACGGTCTTAGGACCGTTTGGAGGAATCCCCAAACGGTCTTGAGACCGTTTGGGTCCTTCAACCCAAAACTCAACAAGATCTATATGTTAAATCAGCACTTTTTCACCCGATTAGGGTTTCATGTTGAAGTGCCTTCAACTCTCAATCAGTTAAGAATTAGACTTTGATTCTTTGCAGAGATGAAATTCAATATGTTAGGAACAGACCCTCAAACGGTCGTCCCTTGTTCAACTCTTTCAAACGGTCTTGAGACCGTTTCAATCCAAACGGTCTTGCAAGACCGTTTGAGAGCAAACGGTTTGAAACCGTTTGAACCCAAACGGTTTGCAACCGTTTGGACCAAAAAGGGTCCATGGTCGTTTGAAAAAGTAACATAGGGAACCACGCCCCTCATCTTCAACCTCTATCAAGGTCAGTTTCTCCACTGATTTTCTTGCAAACGTGCAAGGAAGAAGGGTGGTAGAAGAAGAATTTACCAAGTAAATTGCAAGAATTGAGCATACATATAAAGCATAAGTTTAGAGTTATAAAACCCGCCTAAAGGTTGATCTTAGAGCTCCAAGCCTTCAAGCTCCAAGATTTAATGGCGTCCTTGAGCTTCCACAACTTGGTCAGAGGTGAATTCTCCACGGAAACGTTGCTTTGGTCGGCTAGAACAAGAAGACTAAGTAAGCTAACCATAAAACCAACCTTAGAAAGTGAATTCCTCCATGAATTCGAGCTAGAAGGTGGGGTTTTCTTACCTTGAACAGGTTGGTCGCCCCCCCCCCCCGAGCTCCAGAGCTACCCTTGGTCGTTTGAGCAAGAAAGGAAGAGAAGTGAAGGAAAGAAAGTTCGTTCACTTAATTGCAAGGGAAAAGGGCTTATATACTTTAGCCTCTTTTACACCCTAAGGACCTCACAAGATTGGAAATCACATCTAGGTCCCTCCTTGCTCAAAGGCACGACCAAACCTATCTATCCTTATGCAAATCTCATGAAATCTCAAGATCTAGGGGTAAAGGAATCCAACCTTCAACTAGGGTACATACATGAAAGGGTTTCATACCCATATTAGGTGATTTCTATCACAAAGATCATTTTTTCTCATCTGATTATTAAATGATGTATCCCTTTCATCATTTCTACTCTAAATGATGACAAGAGTCATAAAAGATGTTCTAGATATTAAGAATTACAACTTGGACCCCTCAATTTGGGTAAATTGCACTTTACCCCAAATTAGGGTTTCTAAGCATGGGAATTGCTTCCACAGCTGCACCTTGGTGCTCAAGCTTGGGAAATCCCTCAAACTTTACCATAACCATTCTCATGATGTATCAACATCAAAGGAACATCTTATCTTGTGAATTTTGCAAGTTCAACCCTTAAACTGGGTAATTTGCACATAGGTCCCTGCATACAACACAATGCTACAACTTTATACAAAAAGGAGAAAAATTGAAAGTAAATGCTCCTGAGGAACTTAATTACATGCCAGGGAGTGTTCACAAGTATATTAATTACATATTTAGGCAAAACTTCCAGGGTTAGGTCATAACCCAGGTCAGGGGTGTTACAAAAGTTTTCAGGCACACAACAAATACAAAGCAAGCACATGTGTTTGGAATGAGACAAATTATGTAAACCTAAACAACTAGGTGGATGTGGAATTTTCAACCTCAAACTATACGTGCAATGTCTCATACATAATGTCATGGCCACTTTATGGACAAAAAATAGAAATTAAATACCTCGATGAATTTTATGATAAATGTAACCATGGAAAACCATCATAGAAAAGGGCACATCATTTCTATTGCATGACATGTTGGGAAATTGATGCAATAGATAAGGCAGTGGGAATAAAACGTTAATATTTGATAGCCTAACTAACAAATTGTGTCTATTGGAAAATACGGGCATAGAGTATAGCAATGAAAAAAGAAACATTTATCTATTTGTATTCCCATAACAACAAGATCGCGTCAGCTACTATGAAATATGAAGGATAGTTTAACGAGTTTATACCTGGTCCTAGAGAAATTCTAGTGACAACAACTCATTGTAGTGCAACTATCTTCTAGTTGCTCTTGGAAGGTGGTTGTGTAGCTCCTTGTATTCACCACAGATGGTAGACATGACACTTTTGCAGTGGATCCTGTGGTCTTGCCACAGACTGTAGATGGATGTTTCCCTCCTAGTAGTATCCAAAGGACTCCTACCTCTAGAGTATTCCTCATGGACCAACTGGAACTCATGTCGTTCAACTACAACAGATAGGAAGGATTTGTCCCTCCCGTTGGTGTACTAGTCACCAACTTGCTCTCCCACAATAATGATCCTCAATTGTTCTCTCCCTTGTTATCCTCCCTAATCGGTTAGGACTTGCTTGGGATTTCTTGGTTATGACAACTAGAGAGGACAACAGTTGTCAAAGAAAATAATTCTTATTTGTCTGTGTTGTACTCTGGAAAGCCCCCAATACCCCTCTATTCATAGGAGGGGTTTGGTCTGGGTTCCCAGTCTGTGTGAGAGTGGAATGAACCAGAATATCTCAAATTTTTGTAAACTACGAGACTCAAAAAGATTGGCTTACATGTATGACGATGGTCTTCTTACCAGTTTCCTATCCGCATATGAATTTGGCAAAATCCTTTCTAAATAATGCAAACATTTATTCATTATCCCAATCAAATTGAACAAATGAAATGAGTACTCTTTCTCACAAATTCTGGAAAGGTACTAGAACCTTCGTTCGGCCCAACTGAGTTGATTGGTTCACCATGTGAACCGGTCATCTCGCTCAACCCAAACTGATCGGTTCACCAGTGAGACGATCAGTTGGTGCCTTATTCGTGCAAACTTTTATCCAAATCAATTCCAATCAGTCTGATGGTCAAAACATTCGTCTCAACACTTCGGCTGACTGTTTGGTACTCCAAATGCCCGTCTCACCCAATAATTCGATCGGTTGGCAGTACATCCAGCTAATTTGTTGTGTGAATTGAATACCTAAACCCTTTAGTAATCAATCCAATTATCATTCAAAATCAAACTCCTCTTCTAGATGAGTTCCTTTATGTGTGACCATATAGGTCCCTTATCTCATTGGCAGTGAATGTCCATAACTAGCTTATCACATCACAAGAAAGGAGTGGTGTCTAGTCACACATCAGTGCTACCCAAGTAAATGGAAAGTTGCAGAATAATTTTTACCTACAATCTGTATAAGGTGTTACAGTGATTGTATAATTCCTTTATCTCTAATATTTGGAATGAACTTGAGGCATGGAAATGTCACACTATAAATGTTCAATCCATGTTTCTTGAACCAAGAGTATATTTTCTTATATATATTTGACCTCAATATCATATATTTATTCACATGTGAATATGCATGCCATTCTCAGTCTCACTTATTAAACTCTAATAGGAGGGATAAATCCCATATCTATCACTCACTGTCAATTTCCATGTGTCATAGTCACCCAGTCATCACCTTTATAACAACCCATGTTTTGAAGATTGTGTTTGATGATGTCAAAGCGTACCAAATGACATGTGATGAGTGGAGTGATTTCAGGTCTAAGAATCACAATAACTACCTTCACTATGAGAGATGACTATGACCACCAAATATGGTTTCCATGTATCACTCTCAGGTTGATTTATCCGATACTTTATTCCTTAACAAGTATTTATGTCTCTGGTTTGATATCCCATATCATGACTAATGATATTCTATCATCAACCAACCCACACTCTAGTCTTTAGTGTTACTAGTGTTCATCTACCCACAACAGTAATAACCGACTAGGGACATAATGAGAATGTACCTACTCTTAAAATCTGTATGATCTCATTCTTCCAAGTCATGTACTTGAAGACATACATCATTGAGTAATGTCATTCTTTATACATTCACTCTATCTCCTCGTTATCTCATAACTGAGTGAAACAAACTGAATCAAAAGCTTGCCTTTTATATATTTATTAATCAAATTATTTATATGACATGTCAATCATCATATGATTGGCTCCACTACATACCTTACAAATAGAATCCCACATGCACTTAGAGCCAATCACCAACGAATCTTGTTCTTAACGATCTAAACGTGTCCCCCATGTTTCTTCTATGCAAGTGCTAATCCACTAGGTTAGAAATATTTTTATATAGTCAGTATATTGCATGTTTCAATTCTCTTTTGCTGTACGACATTTCATATGGGATAAAACTATCATGGTATGATCTCAAATATTCCTGCATAACCAGTATCTCCATTGTTTCCATAGTATTTTTACATTGTCATCAATAGTTGGAACATCTATAAGTTCATCACATGAACTTCTAGATTGATACATATCCACTCATGTGTTCACAACACCAGGATATACTATTTATTTTAAATAATTAATGTCTTATAGTTCGGAACTATTTCCAATTCACAAACCTTTTCTCTTTACTTATCAAACTTATTTTATAGTGTGATCATTTTATTTCATTTAGGAATCTTGCATCAGTTTAACCCTTTGCACTCAACTCTTCCTTGTTGTTATCAACTAACAACATATCCTTAAGTACTTATCAAGAAATAATGGGTGTTTATGATGACATTCTCCAATAACCTTTATTGGAAACAAATCTTGTCATACAACATACATGGGATGATTACATCATATGGCATTTATGATAGATCCAATTGCTGGCTCATATGGCATCTTATTATATCCATTCAATTCTTCATAAGAATTAGAATATTGAATTCTTGAAAAACTAATCCCATCTCTATGAATAGATTCTCTCCCACTAAATCCATCATGCTGACTATTTCAACATTTGCCAATATGTATTCCTTTTAGGTTATGAAACTTTCAAGAAGTATTTCTATAGATCTTGATCCATAAAATTTGGGATGTTTCACCTAATCCTTCATTGTTGAAGGTGGTTTCCATTCCAGATCTCAAAATTTTAAGTATTGGGACGTTATTTCCCATCAACACATGGAATATATATGCTCCCGCTAAATCTTTTATAATCACAGATTTCATCTTTTATCTTTGACTCAATTCAAACTCTTTGACTTTTCTTATCAAATAATAGATTCCACAGTCTGATATACTTGCTTCAGCCTTTTTTAGCTTGCAGACTTTATATGCAATAATGGAGTTATAAAACCTCCAGGTTGTCACATACACATCCTATTATTTATTACTATTAAAGAATGTGGTTTTAATCTCCATGTGCAAAAACATCAAGTTTTAACAAGTTACAATAATAAGCAAGTCAATTGGTTAAAGGATTTCATCATGTTGAACATTTGAACTTGATTCAAAACCTCTATATCCAATTTGTCCTTCATGTTATCCATGTTGTTTTTTCTTCTTGAAACCCAATTGCACCTTATGGGTTTTAACCCTTTAGATGGTTCCACCAAGATCATATATTGTTGGTCTTATGGATTCCATTTTGGATATAATAGCCTTAAGCCATTACTCAGATCGATGGTTCCTCAATAGTTCGCAGTTGATAGTTGATTCATCATATGATCAACTCATAACCTATCTGAGTTATAGGATACACAATATTATAACTCTAGATATGTTATACTAGAACCATGAGACATGTGTTACATAATGAATTTGAGATTAAACAACAACTTGTGATTCTTAAGGTTTCATTTATACCTCTTATGGTTCGAGTGTTTCTTGTTGGTATCGAACTTTTCAAGTTCTAGTTTACTCCCACTAATTCTTTTAGAATTCATTTATCCAATCAACAAACACTTTGTTATTGGATTGAGATAAGTAGTTTTCAATAAATTAACATTTATGTGATTAAATCTTTTTAAGAAACTATTTTCTTGCATGAGTTTCAATCATTAAGACACATCTGAACATTCCCATGCCATGTCTCATATGTTGTATTATTCAACCATTTTGATGGTAATTTCATTTAGTGCATAAACATTTATCTTTAAGGGATTAAGGGATTATATTAAATGATAATCACATAATGACCCATCATGTTGTGAATCCTTCTTTCTGACACATCATTATGTTTCAGGTGGAATTGACTGTTATATATATCATACTTTATCCTGAAGGTCCTCAAACATACTCTTGTGAAGTATTTTAACTTTTGATCATATCAAAGTATTTTAATACCTCTATTGAATTTATGTGCTTCATACATCTAATCTACTTTAACATTTCAATAGATTTGTATTTTCCTATCATATCATCAGTAAACACATTGAAGTACTTGCAATAGCTTTTACCACTTATTCTAGAAGATCTTCATACATCCTATGTATTCATTCTAATAGAATACTTGTTCTCTTCTACACTTAGTTAGAAGTGGTATGTCATCTTTCACATACGACATGCATGTCTCTTATTGGTTCAATAACCAAAAGAGTCAAGATAATCATAAACATGTTCCAGAAATGCATTCATCATATGTGTGCTTTAGAGGATAATGCTTTGGTTTGTTCTAGTTATCATATGTAATCCTTTTGGTATAAACATTCATCTTGAGATTCTTTCATAAAAGATCAATAGATGGTTTGGGTATTTCCATACACGATCATATCTTTGAAATAGAAGCATTAACAACTCTTTATTAATAGTCATCCTTGTATATACAAGATGCATAAAGAAAATGTTTCTATTACTCACATACATGAAATAGAAGTTCTACTAACTCCATTACATGCCCTTTGGACTAAGATAAATTTGAATGTAGACTATGTCTTTCGCAACTCTTGCTCTGCCTTATCCATCTTTGTCCTTCCATGAAGTCCGTTTACTTCTTGTCAGATCATGCACATCAATATGTCATATCTTTATTTGGTATCTCATGCCAAGATTAAGAAGTAATCAAATTTATCTTATATGACTTACACCTAAAGTGGAAGCTTCAACACTCTCCTTCTTCTTCTTTATTTTCTTTATCTAGATTGGGCAATTCCTTCTCCAATTTCCAGGTTGGTGATAATGATAACAATCACCTCTCTTCTTTACTACTCCCTTTGTGTTGAGATATGAAGACTTGAGCTTCTGGCTATCTTTAGAATTCTCCTTAGCTTTGGCTTTACCTTTATACCTTCCCTTTATCTTGTTGATCATCACAGATTCAGGCTTGTCTTTCTTTATTTGTGTCTTAGTTATTCTCAACATGCCCAATAACTCTATCAATGATTTATCAAAGTCATTCATGTTGTATTTCACGACAAACTGACTGTATGACTCTGACAGGGACTACAGAATCACGTCAGTGGCCAAATCTTGGATCAAGGGGAGTCTCGATCTAGCAAGGTTCTCTACATACCCAAGAAGCTTGAGAACATGAGGACCTATTGGATCTCCTTCTGCCATGTTGCACTTGAACAGAGCTTTGGAGACATCGTATCTCTCTTGTCTTGCATGATCTTGGAACATGTTCTTGAGATGTGTGACCATCTCAATAATGTCCATGTTCTCATGCTACCTCTATAGCTCATAGTTCATGGAGCATAGCATCATATACTTGACATCCACAACATCTTAAATATGCTTCTTATAAGCATACATGTTAGCCCATAGTGCATTGGGAAGGGGTTCATCTTTCTCTGGTGTCTCTAAGAAATAAAGTTTGTGCTCCTGTGTGAGAATAATTCTCAGCATCCTAAACCAGTCATGGAAGTTGTTCCCCTTTAGTTTGTCCTTCTCAAGGACCGATTGTAGAGAAATGTGGTTATTGTTTGAGGCCATTTGATTCTACAAAATAATTTACAATTTTTCAAAACTCAATTTTGATTTGATTTGATTAAAATTTGGGTGATAATAATTGGTTATTTGATTCATTATCATTCTCATTATTTTATACAAATTGATAACCCTCAAGTATGAATTTGTAAAATTGTAGTGAAAAGATCCAAGATAATTCAACTATGACCCGACCAACATAAACATACATAGTCAATTATCTAGGTAGGGAACTTACCAATTGCATCATATGCAATTCTGGATAGACGATATGTGCAACTCTTTGACATAATCATCTACATGACTCTGGGTTTAGATGCTCTAAGAATTACTAGTTAAGCCTGACCCAATAGCCAACACGATAATAATGCACCCCGCTTTGGTGGAACCTACATTACTACCATCACACTTCTACGAGATAGAAGGTGTATCACGCTTTGGTGTAACCTATGCTTGGTCGATCAAGCTTTTCATGTATGCCACTAATGGAAAGCATCTTAAGCTTAATATGTTTGATTGAGGAACTTTATATATATATCATATATATACATATATTCTATCCAATCACCACATATATAGTAAGTATCATATACATGTTATTTCTCATAAGTAAACATGCAATATAAAACAAAAAGTGATGGTTACGGCCATGTCTAATGTAATTCCTTAGAGCCACAAGAAATTACTACCACCTAGGTTAACATCACATCACATTCATGAACCTACTATTGGTGTATATCTTTGCTTGCCAATCTAGGTAGATTGGTTCAACTCTTGAACTGGTCGTCTCGCCTCTTTATCATTCGGTTGGTCATCTTGAACTGTAATCTGGCCTCCTATCAAGCTGATATTTGGACTCCTTTCAAACAGTCAATTGGGCCACGAAGTGGTCATCTGGATCCATCGTTCTATCCTCCATGGTCCTCCAGATGGTCGGCTCATCCCACACACCGGTCATCTCATCCGGTGATGATAATCTTTTTCGTCGTTGTAAGAAAAGAAACTATCCTATTGCTATTAAACTATTACATAGTAGAGAGAAACCTCAAGTTACATTCGAGGGGAGAGAAGATAGGAAAGAATTAACTTTACATTGGAAGATGGAGGTAGAGGCTCGGTACACATATCATGATAGAAGGAATAAAATCGAACCATCCAACCACACACAAATATAGGGTTATTGGCTATAACCATAGTACAGATCCACCATCAAAACCGCTTTTAGGACAACACGTGTAAATTTTATATATATATATATATATATATATATATATGATTATGTGATGTTTGATCAGATACACATACGAGGATAGTTTCAGTATTCACATCCTATGCAATAAATAAATCATGAAAACCAAAAACCAATCATATGAATTATCCCAAAATATGATAAATTGACGTGGGTCTGATACCACTGTTGGGAAATATGAGCACATAGTATAGCAGTGGAAAAAAATTATCTATATGTGTTCCCATAACCACAAGAGTGTGTTAACTACTATAAAATAGGATGGATGGTTTAATGAGGTTATACCTAGTACTGGAGAAAGTCCAATGACACCAACTCATTGTAGTGCAACTCTCTTCTAGTTCCTCTTAGACGATGGTTGTATAGCTCCTAGTCTTCACCACAGACAACAAATAGAATAGATTTTGCAGCGGCTCCTACGGTCTCACCACATATTGGAAATGGATACTGCCCTCCTAGTAGCAACCAAAGGACTCCTGTCTCTAGAGTAGTCCACACGGACCAACTAGAATTCATTTCGTTCAACTAGAACAGTAAGGAATGAGTTGTCCCTCCCGTTGTTGTAGTAGTGACCAAATTGCTCTCCCACAACAATGATCCTCAGTTGTTCTCTCCCTTGCTATCCCTCCTTAGTCGTGTAGGACTTTCTTGGGATCTCTTTATTACTACAACCGAAGAGGACAAAAATTGCCAGAGCAAGTAATTCTCAATTAATAGTGGTGTGCTCTGGGAAGCCCCCAGTATTCCTCTATTGATAGGAGGGGTTTGGGTCTGGGTTCCCAGTATGTATGGGAGGAATGGATCGGAAGATCTCTAATTTTTGCAACCTACAAAACTCAAAGAGGTCATATCACACACGAGACATTTGTCTCACATGTGAGCTGATTGTTTTGTAGCTTGAAATGGTCACCTCACATGTTTCCTATTCACATATGAATTTTGCAAAATGATTTCTAATTAATGCAAACATTAATTCATTGTCCCAATCAAAGTGAGCAAGTGAAATGACTACTCTTTATCACGAATTTGAGAAATCTACTAGAACCTTCATTCGGCCCAACCAAGCCAATATGTTTACTAGGTGAACCAGTTGTCTCGCTCAACCCGAGTCGATCAGTTGGTGCCTTATTCATGTAGAATTTTCACCAAATCAATTCCAATCAGCCTGATGATCTAGATTTCCATATTAACACTTGATCTGATCGTTTGGTACTCCAAACGTCCATCTCACCTTGTGAGTCAATCGGTTGGCAGTACAATCAACTAGTTTGTTGTGTGAATTGAGTATCTAAACACTTGAGTAATCAATCCAATTATCATTCAAGATCAAAATCCTATTCTATATGAGTTCCTTTGTGTGTGACCGTATAGTTCTCGTATCACATTGGCAATGAATGCCCATAACTAGCTTAAGACATCACAAGCAAGGAGCAATGCCTAATCGCACATCAGTTCTACCCCAATGAACAGATAGTTGGAGAACAACTTCAACCTACAATATGTGTAAGGTGTTGTAGTGATTGTATAATTCCTTTGTCTCTGATATTAGGAATGAACTCGAGGCATGGAAATGTCACCCTGTAAATGTTCAATCCATGTTTCTTGAACCAAGAGCACACTGTCTGAGATATATATGACCTCAATATCATATATTAATTCATATGTGCATGTGGATGCCATTCTCAGTCTCACTTATCAAGTGGCCAGGATATCATACTCTAGTAGGAGTGATAAATACCATATCTATCACTAACAATCAGTCCCCATGTGTCACGGTCACATAATCATCACCGTTAAAATGACCCATGTTTCATAATTGTATTTGATGATGTCAAAGCATACTGAACGACATGTGATGAGTGCAGTGATTTCAAGTCTAAGAATCACAATCACCACCTTCACATGAGAGATGACTATGACCATCAAATATGGTTTCCATGTGTCACTCTTAAGGTGGGTTGTCTGATACTTTGTTCCCTAATAAGTATATGTGTGCTTGGTTTGATATCCTGTATCATGACTAATGAGATTATGTCATCAACCAACTTACACCTAGTCTTTAGTGTTACTGGTGTCCATCTACCTTCCACAGTAACAACTGACTAGGGACATAATAAGAATGTACCTACACTTAACATATGTATGATCTCATTCTTCCAAGTCACGTATTTGAAGACATACGTCATTGAGTAATGTCATTCTTTAGACATTCACTATGTCTCCTCATTATCTCATAAATGAGTGAAACAAACTGAATCAAAAGCTTGACTTTTTTATATTTATCAATCAAATCCTTTATATGTCATGTCAATCATCATATGATTGTCTCTATGGGCATATGTTACCAACAACATCAACAACAATGTATCTAGGAAAGAGAGTAACAAGAATTATACCCAATCCTAGAGCAAGTCCAGGGACAACTCTTGATGCAGTAACATGCTTCTTCTCCAAGTAGCGTACACTTCTTCTTCTGGAAGCAACACTCGAATAGTCATCAGCAACGTCCTCCTGGTGCAATACCACAGATGATGGTTGACAATATCCTCATAACGGGTGAAACCACCTCACCTCTAGATTAGTCCATGCATACCATAGGGAACTCCACTTTCCACTACTAGAGCCAATGAGAAGGATTTGTCCTTTGGAATGTCAACCTGTTAGAGTTGATTTTCTCTTCCAATTATCTCTCCCATGCTTTCTCTCCCTTTTATGGGTAGGACTTGCTCATGCTCTCTATTAGTTACCACAACTAGAGAGGAAAATTGTCACGGGTTAACAACCTAACTCCACTGTACACCTCAGGCACCAACATAAGGCGTACAATAGAGTTAAAATTGCCCGTCCCTGAGTGGATCAAACACATGAATATATAAATGCACCAAATAAAAAGCTTCCATACATAAACCAAATGTGTTCATTACATAGGGGCCCGAAGGCATAGGAGTTTTACAGAAGAAACTTAATACATGAGAAACTAAATACAGAAGAAAAAGAAACATAATCTAAGAGTCCCATTTAGCTTTAGAATCCCCATGATAGATCTGATTTGTGAGCCAGCATATAGAGTAGCAACATCATCTTTCTTTCATCATGAGCATCATAAGCAGAAGGTACCTATAAAACATGTACAATTGGTACGCGTCAGCACAATATATAAATATATTGTACTGAGTACGCCTTCGTGTCATATAATTTAACTCTCATCATATCTTGGCAATAACATTAAAAGTAACTTGGCAGTAATAAGCAATATGGTAAGGAAAATCATTCTCAAACTGAAAGAAAGTTTATTTACAACAAAGCACAAACATCTTTTAAGCATATTTTCCATTATATCTCAAGGCCTTTATGATCACTACCAAAGAGTTAGATCATATGTACATTGTGACCACTACCAAAGAGTTAGGTCTGACCACTACCAAAGAGTTAGGTCGTATGTACAGTGTGACCACTACCAAAGAGTTAGGTCACTTCCAAGCAAACTTCCAAAGAGTTAGTGCTTTTCATATAATGGACAGAAATATATTATGTTTTCATTTTGCAATATATATATATTTAAAGCAAACATCATCAAAGTTGGATACTCATATAGCTCTATTTCAAACAATACCATATGCCAAGTTCTTACACTATTTTACAACCATACATTATTATAAGCCAAGTGAGAGTTAATGGCATACCTTCTATTCAGAAGTGGGGAGTCCAGAGATGCTCCTCACTGGTACCTTCGATTTCCTGAAATTATTGAAGATTTGGTATTTATTAGATATATTGTTCAAGTTACCCATATTCTAAAGAGTATATAAAAGGCCCTTTATAGATTTGGAGTCATGAGAGTTGAGTACGGATCTTAGAGTATGGAGTTGAGTCCAAGATTAATATTGTCACATCAGAGTAGGTTCCTAAAGTCAGAATCATGGTCTATAGATCATATTAATTAATTATGCACATATTGGTAGGTCAAAATAGGGAAAGGAGTGATAAATAGGTTTTATTGATAATTGAGTTATAATAAAAGGATCTGATCATTCCATGATGATAAGGATGCAAAAAGATGATTATCACATGTTTTTTTGGTGATTCAAACAGATTCGAGTATTTTCCAAATAATTAATCAAGATATACACAAAAAAAGGCATGAGTAATTACTCGAGTCAGATTTAGGGTCAACAGATGTCAAAATTGTGATCCTCGTATTTTTCTGATCAAAATAGAGTACTTATTCGTATTTTTCTGATACTCCTACTAATTTTTACGAATTTCCCAATATTAGGTTATTTACTGAATTTTGAGTTAATACAACGAAATCTAGATACATGCAGGACCGTTGGATGATTAGATCCAACGGTCGAGATCTCACTCGCGTATAAAAGAAAAGATCTACATGCTGAGGTGGATTTACCTCACTGGTCAAACTGGACGACGGTGGGTCCCGCTCTCCCTTGTCTTCATCTAGACTGGGTTTGCTCTGCCTTCAGCTCCGGCGAGCTCGGGCGATGGCTGTGCCCGTTCTTACGCGAGAAAGAGGTAGGGTTCACCTTCATGAGGGAGATCCGAGCTCAGGAGGCTATCTTGCAGGTTGTAGCTCCCCGCGAGACGCTGGGTCGGCTAGAAGTCTGGCGAGCAGCAGGGCTCGCGGTGAGCGGAGGGAAAAGCAGGAGCAGCGGTCGAGGAAGCTTGACTTTGAGGTGTCGTCGAGGTGACTTGAGGTCCCTCGGGGCTCGGTGGAGACCCAAATTGGGACGAGCAGGCTGGGAGAGGTCTAGCCTAGCAGCTCGACGGCGGCAGAGCGGAAAGAAGGAGATGAGTTTGAGGGCGGAGCTCTCAGGGGTTGCTTTGGGTGAATTGGAGGGTGAGGCGAATCAAAGGGGCGTCGACGAAGCTGTTAGTGTGCTTATATAGGAGTGGGGGCAGGTGATTTACAAATGCCCAATTGGTCTCAGCGCCAGTTGGGGAAGGTTGCTCGTTGGCGAGATCGTGCGAGGAGCTGTGGTCACTTTTGGAGGTCGTGCGAGAGATCACTGGGTTTGTGGAGGTGAGGTGGAGGCAATGCCTCGGTTGGTTGCTCGCGAAGCGGCGTGGAGTGGCGAGGAGTGGTCTGAGGTGGCTGTAGCCACGTCCTCGCGGGTCAAACGGAGGAAGAGGACGACCGGATGGCCGTCCGATCCACCCAGGATCCATGGACGCACCATCCGATGGTCGCAATTGCTCAGGAGAGGCGGGTGATGTCAGCGCCACGAACCAAGGAGGAAAAATAACCAAAACTATAGCTTGATGATTGAAATCGTGACATGTATTTGATCAAACATTAATAGAACTTGTAAAAATCGTAGAGGGAGCTAGGAATGTCTGAATGACATGAAATTTGGACCATAGCTTCACCATATCATACCCCACATGTTGGTAAAGGTTGGGCTTGAAATTCCAATCTTTGAATGACTAACTAATTTTAGGAGAATTAGGGTTTTGAGATATATTGAAGATTAAAGGAACAAAGTATAAAAGAATTAGAAAAACTCACTTTATCACATACTACTCACCTTAAAAGGAATTTTGTCCTCAAAATTAAACTGGATGAAAGAGGTGAGGAAAACGTCGCTCCATGTCTGCTCGTAGCTCCCAGGTAGCATCTTCTGCACCGTGATGGTTCCAATGTACCTTCACCATCGGAATCTGCTTGTTCCTGAGCTCCTTTACCCTAGAGTCGAGAATCTTTGTAGGTTGTTCTGGATAAGAGAGATTCTCTCATAACTCAAGAGGCTCGTGATTCAGCACATGACTATCATCCTTCACATACTGTTTCAAGTTGGATACATGAAAGACATTATGCATCATGTTGTACTGCGGAGGGAGAGCAAGTCGATAAGCACATTCGCCAATGCGCTCCAGAACTTCAAAAGGACCCACATATCTCGGACTAAGCTTCCCCTTGTTCTTGGCTATGGCACGGATAGGTCTGATCTTCAAGAATACATAGTCGCCATCATTAAACTGTCTGTCTGACCTGTGTGCATCTGCATACGACTTCTGACGATCCTGGGCCCGTTTCAACTTCTGCTTGATCAAAGACACCTTATCATCATATAATTGTAACTCCTCGGACTTTAGCATCTTCCTTTCCCCAACTGCATCCCAATGGAGAGGGGATCTACATGGCCTACCATAGAGAGCTTCATAGGGTGGCATATCAATACTAGATTGATAGCTATTATTGTAAGCGAACTCTGCTAATGGAAGGTAGTAATCCCAAGATCCTCCCCAATCTAAGACACATGCTCTGAGAAGATCTTCTAAGATTTGGATAGTACGTTCTGACTGGCCATCATTTTGGGGATGATATGCTGTGCTGAAGTTCAACTGTGTACCCATCTCATTCTGCACCTGCTTCCATAAATGTGATGTGAACTTTGGATCTCGATCTGAAACTATCAAAACGGGTACTCCATGCAGTCGTACAATCTCCTTTATATACAACTCAACAAGCTCAGGAACCTTGTTTGTAGTCCGCATAGGTAAGAAATGTGCAGACTTGGTCAACCGGTCTACTATGACCCAAACCGCATCATGACCCTTCCTGGTCCTGGGTAGTCCCACCACAAAATCCATGGTGATATTTCCCATTTCCATTCAGGAATTGGTAAGGGTTGCAATAGACCAACGGGACGTTGGTGCTCGGCCTTAATCTGCTGGCAAGTGAGACACTTAGAGATAAACTCAGCGATATCATTCTTCATACCCCTCCACCAAAAGTGTCTCTACAGGTCCTTATACATCTTAGTAGATCCAGGATGTATGGAATACTTAGACCCATGTGCCTCTTGCAGGATACACTTCTTAATCTCTGACTCTTCAGGTACCCACATCCTATGCTTGTACCTTAGTCCACCGTCCATACCAACAGATAGATGTGTCTGGGGCTTTGCCACAAGAGCTGTCATCTCCTCCAAACTAGGGTTGTTCTTTTGAGATATCAAGAGTTCAGAAAGAAGACTAGGAATAATATTGATATTCGCCAGAATAATTGAGCTAGAGTCTGCTTGAGATGACCCAGAAGATGAAGGTTCCAGATGCATTGATGCACAAATTGACTTCTTACGACTAAGAGCATCAGCTACAACATTGGCTTTGCCTGGATGATATGCAATAGTGAAATCATAATCTTTAAGATACTCCAAACATCTCCTCTGTCGAAGATTGAGATCCTTCTGAGTCAAGAGGTATTTGAGACTTTTGTGGTCTGTGAATATATCGAAAGTAGCACCATACAGATAATGTCTCCAGATTTTGAGAGCATAGACAATGGAAGCTAATTCCAAATTGTGAGTTGGATAATTGACCTCATTAGGTTTCAATTGTCTAGAGGCATAGGCAACAACTTTACCGTCTTGCATGAGGACACAACCCAGACCCATTTTAGAAGCATCAGAATAAATTACAAAGCCATCATTCCCAGAAGGTAGGGTCAAAACAGGAGCAGAAGTCAAGAGAGATTTCAATTCTTGGAAACTAGCTTCACACTCAGGAGTCCAAACGAATTTGGCATCTTTTCTGGTAAGTTTAGTCATGGTAGGGCTATTTTACTGAAATTAAGGATGAAACGACGGTAATAGCCAGCTAGGCCAAGGAAGCTACGAATTTCAGAAGCATTGGTAGGGGCTTTCCAATCAAGGACAGCTAGAACTTTGGCAGGGTCAACAGGAATTTTCCCACCCGAAATGACATGGCCAAGAAACATGACTTGGTCAATCCAAAACTCACATTTAGATAATTTAGCATACAATTTCTGGGCTCTCAAAACATCAAGGACTTTCTGGAGGTGTTCACGATGTTGATCAACAGAATCTGAATATACAAGAATATCATCAATGAAGACCACAACAAAGCTGTCAAGGAATGGCTGGAAGACAGTGTTCATCAGATTCATAAACACTCCAGGAGCATTAGTCAAACCAAACGACATCACCATGAATTCATAATGTCCATATCAAGTTCTAAAAGCTATCTTTGGAATATCACAATCTTTTACTCGTAATTGATGATAACCTGATCTAAGGTCAATCTTGGAGAACACAGTGGCAGTACAAAGCTGGTCAAACAAGTCATCAATTCTTGGAAGGGGATATTTATTTTTAATGGTGGCTTGGTTGATCATGCGATAATCAATACACATTCGCATTGACCCATCCTTCTTTTTGACAAAAAGAACAGGAGCACCCCATGGAGAAGTACTAGGACGGATGAAGCCTTTATCCAGAAGTTCCTCTAGTTGTTTCTTGAGCTCTGCAAGCTCGGCAGGTGCCATCCTATAAGGTGCCTTAGAGACTGGTGCGGTGCCCGGTGCTAACTCAATTGAGAACTGAATCTCACGATCTGGAGGCAGCCCTGGAAGCTCCTCCGGAAAAATGTCCGGGTAATCTCTCACCACATCCAAGCTCTCTATAGGTCTCACCTTAGGATCAAGCATGGATACAATAGCAAGATAGGCTCTACATCCTTTGGCTATCAAAGTTTCGGCTTTAAGAAAAGAAATAATCATATTTCGGTTTCTTTCTTTCCTCTCGGAAATAGTCAAAGGTTTAGAATTGGGTGCACAAAATATTACTTTCTTGCCTCGGCAATCAAGCATAACAAAGTTGGAAAAGAGCCAATCCATCCCCAAAATTAGATCAAAATCTTCCATATCAAGAAGAATGAAAGCAGATTGAAATTTATGACCACCAAAAGAAAAAGGCAAGGTTTTGGTTTTCTGAAGAGAAGTATAAATTTTTCCACTGGGAGTTGTCACATCCAAGATATAACCTAGATCATTGATCTCGAACTTGAGCATGGAAGCAAGATTTCTAGATATGAAAGTATGTGTTGATCCTGAATCGAATAGGGCGACAACAAGATGATCTTGGAGACATATCATACCTACATTATGATTTTATATGAGATTATGGTTTCCAAGGATTTATCACAAAAGAATTATTAACATTGTTACCTTCAATCAGACGGTTATCATTGGCTTTAGCTTCCTCTGCATCAATTGCAAAGACTCGGCCCTGATGATGTTCTGGCTGAGCCTGAGCTATGGGGACAGCTGGTTGAGCAGGTGGAGCTCCAGGCTGAGGTAATGGGGCAGGACGATTCTGAGGTGCCCCCTGGACTAGATTTGGACAATTGAACTTCATGTGTCCCTCCTTCTTGCAATAGAAACAGATTGTCTTTTCAAACTTGCATTTTCTAGGATGAAACCCACCACAAATTTTGCATTTGGAATTCCTGTATGGCCCTCCTTGGCCTCGATCTCCCCGGTTTGGTCCTCCTCAGAATGATTGACCCCTATGGTGATTTCCTCCTCCTCTGCCCATGCCATGGCTGTTAGGCTTCTTCTTATCATTTTCCTTCTCCTTGCCCTTGGTGGCGGATGCATCGGTTAGACCCAGGTATCCCAAGCTTGGTGTTTTGCTCTTCCCTAAGGTTCTTTCTTGGGTAAGGGCATTGTTGATGGCAGCTTCAAAGGTAGGATGGGTGGAGGTGCAAAGGTGAACTTTGATTTCTTGGTTAAGGCCATCTATGAAGTGTTCAATCTTTTCATCTTCATCCAGGTTTCGAGCATGACGCTCTAGGAGTCTAAAGGCCCTAACATAGTCAGCAACAGATAGGTTTCCTTGGGTGAGGTTATTGAACTGTTTCTTCTTCTCCTTCCTAGCTGATATGGGCATGAAACGGTTGGTAAAGATCCCCTTAAACTCCTCCCAACCTATGGGGGCATCTGGAAGTGCTCGTGTATGGTAATAATTTTCCCACCACAACTTCGCGGACCCCCTAAGTTGGTAGGTAGCAAAGGTGACCTTATCTTCCTCAGGACACTTAAGGGCTCTAAAGGCATTTTCAACAGATATGATCCATGCATCGGCTTTATCTAGGACTTCACCTAAGTCTTCTCCATGAAAGATTTCGGGTTTGAGTTTAAGGAAGTCACTAATGGTGGTTTCATGGTTGGTCCTAGAGGATGAGGCACTATTGCTGGTTTCTTTTAGGGCTAGGGCATGCATGCATTCCAACATCACCTTCTTTTGCTCTTCCCAACTGCCTACAACCTTGGTCTTATTAGGGCATGATTCAGATTCATCACCAGAGCCATCACTAGGCCTTGTTCTCTTGGACCTAGTTTTTGGAGGCATCTGCAAGTTTGTATAAAAGGCAATTTAGAGATTTATTTGAGATAGATCATAATGCAACAAAAAAAAAGATTTAGCAATCATGGCATGTATTATTTTTTTTTTCTTCCAATTTTTCATGTCTTTTAGTTGTTCTCATTTCTCCTAATCTACCCACATAATAGAGAGAGTATATCATCGATCATGGTCATGAGAGAGAAAGTAGATGCGAAGCCTAGTGTATATTATTCACTAAATAGGTTGGTTGGGGGGTAGTCCTTAATTGAGAAAAGATGAGAGGAAGGATTTTTCTAAGGTAAGGGTGCCCACTTTAACAATAATCGCATTATCTAGGCAGATAGCTTGCGACGGGAACCCTCGCACCGTGAAAACGGATGGGGAGAGTATTATGTCAGAACCTTCCGCAAGGTACCCTTCTAGACACCTTGGCAATTTACTGCTAAATGTGGGTTACCCTAGGTCTAGATAAGGTTACTAATTATTTGATACATCTATATTGATTCATGTGCCTACTCTGATACCATCTGTCACGGGTTAACAACCTAACTCCACTGTACACCTCAGGCGCCAACATAAGGCGTACAATAGAGTTAAAATTGCCCGTCCCTAAGTGGATCAAACACATGAATATATAAATGCACCGAATAAAAAGCTTCCATACATAAACCAAATGTGTTCATTACATAGGGGCCCGAAGG